>JAUIMM010000205.1:4537500-5067500 GCA_031769625.1 Taudactylus pleione
TACTTATGACACAGGCGCACGCTTGGCACTACTTTGTTGATGCACGTGCGGCTACTGCGCACACAATTCACAAACACAGAAAAAATATTTTGTTATTTGGTTTGGAGTGTACTTTGGGGGTTACAGCACCCTTTAACGGTCAAGCCAGCCGGCCCTTTACTTATGACACAGGCGCACGCTTGGCACTACTTTGTTGATGCACGTGCGGCTACTGCGCACACAATTCACAAACACAGAAAATATTTTTTTTTGGTTTGGAGTGTACTTTGGGGGTTACAGCACCCTTTAACGGTCAAGCCAGCTGGCCCTTTACTTATGACACAGGCGCACGCTTGGCACTACTTTGTTGATGCACGTGCGGCTACTGCGCACACAATTCACAAACACAGAAAAAATATTTTGTTATTTGGTTTGGAGTGTACTTTGGGGGTTACAGCACCCTTTAACGGTCAAGCCAGCCCGCCCTTTACTTATGACACAGGCGCACGCTTGGCACTACTTTGTTGATGCACGTGCGGCTACTGCGCACACAATTCACAAACACAGAAAAAATATTTTGTTATTTGGTTTGGAGTGTACTTTGGGGGTTACAGCACCCTTTAACGGTCAAGCCAGCCGGCCCTTTACTTATGACACAGGCGCACGCTTGGCACTACTTTGTTGATGCACGTGCGGCTACTGCGCACACAATTCACAAACACAGAAAATATATATTTTTTTGGTTTGGAGTGTACTTTGGGGGTTACAGCACCCTTTAACGGTCAAGCCAGCCGGCCCTTTACTTATGACACAGGCGCACGCTTGGCACTACTTTGTTGATGCACGTGCGGCTACTGCGCACACAATTCACAAACACAGAAAATATATATTTTTTTGGTTTGGAGTGTACTTTGGGGGTTACAGCACCCTTTAACGGTCAAGCCAGCCGGCCCTTTACTTATGACACAGGCGCACGCTTGGCACTACTTTGTTGATGCACGTGCGGCTACTGCGCACACAATTCACAAACACAGAAAAAATATTTTGTTATTTGGTTTGGAGTGTACTTTGGGGGTTACAGCACCCTTTAATGGTCAAGCCAACTGGCCCTTTACTTATGACACAGGCGCACGCTTGGCACTACTTTGTTGATGCACGTGCGGCTACTGCGCACACAATTCACAAACACAGAAAA
Source organism: Taudactylus pleione (assembly GCA_031769625.1). Lineage (NCBI taxonomy): Eukaryota > Metazoa > Chordata > Amphibia > Anura > Myobatrachidae > Taudactylus > Taudactylus pleione. The sequence goes on from JAUIMM010000205.1 coordinate 4,538,675, forward strand.
AATATTTTGTTATTTGGTTTGGAGTGTACTTTGGGGGTTACAGCACCCTTTAACGGTCAAGCCAGCCGGCCCTTTACTTATGACACAGGCGCACGCTTGGCACTACTTTGTTGATGCACGTGCGGCTACTGCGCACACAATTCACAAACACAGAAAATATTTTGTTATTTGTTTTGGTGTGTACTTTGGGGGTTACAGCACCCTTTAACGGTCAAGCCAGCCGGCCCTTTACTTATGACACAGGCGCACGCTTGGCACTACTTTGTTGATGCACGTGCGGCTACTGCGCACACAATTCACAAACACAGAAAAAATATTTTGTTATTTGGTTTGGAGTGTACTTTGGGGGTTACAGCACCCTTTAACAGTCAAGCCAGCCGGCCCTTTACTTATGACACAGGCGCACGCTTGGCACTACTTTGTTGATGCACGTGCGGCTACTGCGCACACAATTCACAAACACAGACAATATTTTTTTTTTTGGTTTGGAGTGTACTTTGGGGGTTACAGCACCCTTTAACCGTCAAGCCAGCCGGCCCTTTACTTATGACACAGGCGCACGCTTGGCACTACTTTGTTGATGCACGTGCGGCTACTGCGCACACAATTCACAAACACAGAAAAAATATTTTGTTATTTGGTTTGGAGTGTACTTTGGGGGTTACAGCACCCTTTAACGGTCAAGCCAGCCGGCCCTTTACTTATGACACAGGCGCACGCTTGGCACTACTTTGTTGATGCACGTGCGGCTACTGCGCACACAATTCACAAACACAGAAAATATTTTTTTTTTTGGTTTGGACTGGAGTGTACTTTGGGGGTTACAGCACCCTTTAACAGTCAAGCCAGCTGGCCCTTTACTTATGACACAGGTGCACGCTTGGCACTACTTTGTTGATGCACGTGCGGCTACTGCGCACACAATTCACAAACACAGAAAAAATATTTTGTTATTTGGTTTGGAGTGTACTTTGGGGGTTACAGCACCCTTTAACGGTCAAGCCAGCCGGCCCTTTACTTATGACACAGGCGCACGCTTGGCACTACTTTGATGATGCACGTGCGGCTACTGCGCACACAATTCACAAACACTAAAAATATTATTTTTTTAGCACTTGGGGGGAGCACCCCTGATGGACAGAGCACTCCCTGGACAACACTACAGCACCCCTTTAGGACTGGGACACTGCACAGGACTTTGGAGTGGACACAGCCCCTATGGAGAACTGACTGCACAACACAGTCCAGCCAGCCCCTATGGACTTTGAAGTAGTGGACACAGCCCCTATTAACAACAGCAGCACAGCACAACACAGCCAGCCCCTATGGACTTTGAAGTAGTGGACACAGCCCCTATGGACAACAGCAGCACAGCGCAGCACAGCACAGCACAACACTACTCTGCACTACACTACACTACACTACACAGCCCAGCCAGCCCTAACTCCCACCCTCCCTCTTCACTGTCCACAGCCGAGTGAGAAAATGGCGCCGACGCGGGTACCTTATATAGGATCCAAAACCCGTGAGACCCGGAAGGCGGGATGATGAAGTTTTGCCTCGATTTCAGATCCGAGTCAGGCGGGAAAAGTCGAGCCTGACTCGGATCTGCCTCGGATCGGGGGGGCTCGGATTTCAGAAATCCGAACCCGCTCACCCCTAATTAATACACTTCCTGGAGATGACGTGCGCTAGTGGGTGTCTCTCCATAGGCTAATGGGTGTCAGCATACACAGAGCGATCGCTTGCACAGCCAAAGTGGGTGTGCTTATGCCTTGGCGAACGATCGCTTCCCATGGCGTCACTTTGAAAAATTTACATACGCTGGATGCGAGCGATATCATCTAGCGAAAGACTCTGAATGAGGTCCTTTATCTCCACCCACTTTATCTCTCTCTCCTGGGGAGATGTACTAATCCTTGGAGAGAGATAAAGTGGAGAGAGATAATGTACCAACCAATCAGTTCCTGACTGTCATTTTTCAAACACAGCCTGTAATATGACACTAATGTGATTGGTTGGCACTTTAACTCTCTCCAATTTATCTCTGTCCAAGGCTTAGTATATCTCCCCCTCCAAGGCTTACTACATTAACCCACAAGTTACTACCTGCTGTATCCCTGACTTCCCTCCTTGTCTCCCAGCCAGGGCTCTTGGCCCTGGATCAGCTGGGTGTTTGCTGGGTGAGCCAGCAGGTGGGCATTGAGGACTTGCACTTCTTTCATCATACTTTCTGTCTGACCCAGGTCATTCACTGTACTTAAACAGATAAAGCCTTGGATAGAGATAAAGTGGAGAGAGATGAAATACCAACCAATCAGCTGCTACCTGTCATTTTTCAAACACAGCCTGTAACATGGCTCCACTTTATCTCTCTCCAAGCTTTGCTTCAGCGCAGTGCTGATCGCAAAGGACAGCTCTTATCGGAAGAGCTGTCCTTTGCGCAGGCTTGCCTACCCTCCCGATTTGGCCGGGAGCCTCCCGATTTTCGGGTGCCGCTCCCGGCCCCCCGGAAAGGCAGGCAAGCCTCCTGGAAGCTTGAGACCCCCCCCACCACCCCCCTGACAAAAACGGAAACCCCCGCAGCGGGGGGCGCGGTGACGCGATTCGCGCAGAATTGCATCATCGTGGCCCCGCCCCCTGCTTCACAATGCTGAAAATAACAGCATTGTGAAGAGGGGGCGGAGTCACGATTACGCGATCGTGCGCCCCCGCCCCCAGTGTGCCACCAAATGGCCGCCCCCACTCCCGGCTCCGCCCCCAATGGCCGGCCCCGCCCCCTGCTATTAGCCGACAATCAGCTCCCTCCCGGAAGGCTGGAGCTGATTGTCGGCAAGTATGCCTTTGCAGTACTGATCACATATGCGATCAGTAACAACAATGCAATGTCTGGTGGGATGTACTCCGCAGAGTTAGTATATCCCACCCCATGAAACAGTGAGTATGGGGCCTATTCAGCATACCTAAAAATTTGATGGAGGTATTTTAGGTTTAGAACTCGCATGGAGTTCTACCTAATTACCAGAGGAATTCATCATTCCTCCTCCCCATAACTATTTCGAAAAGCTGTCATTTTTGCGATGACAGCTTTTCGGGAAATAGATAGTTTTCCCTCTCAACACTAATTTACCGCAGCTGTAATCTGTGCTGCGCATGCGCTGTTACATCTGTAAAACCAGCGCATGTGCAGCACTGCCTACAGCTGCGGTAATTTTGTGTTCCCCTCACCCCCCCTCTGCATACCTCCTCCCCATCCCCGCACTCACCTGCCCGCTGCAGCGCCTCCGGCTCCGGTGGCTCCTCTGACACGTGGTCTCCCAGCAGCACACAGTACAGTTTAGAAGGAAAAATAAACTTTTTTTTTTTTCTAAACTTTATTGTGCTCTGCTGGAAGACCACGTGTCAGGGGAGCCACCGGAGCCAGAGGACGGACCAGAGCGCCGGAGGAAGATGCCGGGGGACCTGCCCACACTGACACAGGTAAGTGTTACCTGCTACTCGCCACCTCACAGTGGCGGCTAGTAACACCATCAAATTCCAAAAATACACAATTTTCTGAATTTGATGAATACCATAATTTCCACATCCCCATACTAATGTACTAATGTATGGGGAGTGTGGAAATTAACACAGGGGGACATAACCAGGAGATATCTCCTGTGTTAAGTCTCTTCATGAATACTAAAATAACGTTAATTAGGAAAATATCCTTAAAAACGTTATTTTAGTGTTGATGAATAGGCCCCTATGTCTGTGCCTATTATTCCAACAATAAAACCACTACACTGGTTAAGCAACTGGGCTGTTCATAGTCTCAGGGCGTCTGCTGGTGTGTACAGAAACTCTGCTACAACACTGAATAGATGTCATGCACATGTGCCTGGCAGCTAAACAGTGCAGGGATGAGCCAGGGGGAAGCCCAGCGACGCTGGCAGCGCTGGGCATGCCCTTAGAGTGACAGACATGGGGGTGTGATGCGTGGCCACTCCAGATGCAGAGGCAGATCCAGCGGGCCTGTACAGCCATCCCAGGCAGTGCAATACTACCCAATGCTGGTGGCACCACCAACTTGGCGCAATGTCATGATATCATGCGCTCAGGGGGTTGGGGGCGCCCTGTTACAGCACTGGCTTACATTCTAAGGGGGGCGGGGGAATAAAATAGTATTCCATTAAGTTAGTCACAGTCTAGCAAAGTTGCACTGTACATAATAGGTGAACAGTTCACAACTTCAGAACAATGATTAGCATTGCTAAACGAGACAAAAACATTACAAACATAACCATTAACGTGAAATGCACCCACTAATTACGTTGTAGAAAACATTAGTCACCGTTTTGTATGAAAATAGGTAATATCTGTAGCTTCAATCTATGCCCTTTATTCACTGTGCCGACAACAGCGGCTCTCTACTTTGTCACCTTCGAGTGGGTTGCTCATTGTTATTCTCCAATTAAAGACACAACTGATCTATGGGAGCTGCTGGAGAGCAATTATTCTACAGTATACTGCCAAAAACCATAATGACTGAAGACTTGATTGGCACAGACATACGTATAGTTAAGACTAATGTACGGTATATGCATTTGATGAATGTAAGGAACGTTTTTTATTGCAGACATTTTCCCATTGTATGTACTGTATAAGTAAAAATGTTAAGTTGAATTAATGAACATAGGCCCTCATTCAGAGCCGTTCGCTATTTGCGGTCGTTCGTTTAAAAACAAGGGGTGGCTATTCAAATGATCCGTACGCACATTGCAGTCTGTTCACACCTCTAAGTCTGAACGAACGAGCAAAACATACGCTCGTTTATTTGTTAAAAACGCCCCCTGGCCGCACGCATCCTACGTCATGTCCGCTATTTATTAGATTAATCGAGTACATCGACCAGCGTATGAACTGCTCGCTATTCTTGTGGTTGGTGTTTGCTACCACAAATTTGCGAGCAGTTCTGGCTATAAAATAACCCAGTGACGTGGTCAATGACGCTGCTGTTTTAAATATACACACCCATAAAACGCCCGTTTTGACCTTTAAGCACGCCTGCGTTCGGATCTCCACTCCCCATTTTCAAGCACCTTCCCCTGTTACCACCCACATACGCCTCATTCTGTCACTCAAAATAGCAGGCACTCGCTATATAGCGTACAAAGGATTTTCGGCCGCACTGACTGGTTCGCGCATGCGTACTAAAAAGCGTACGCATGCGCAGATGTGCAAACATCGCTCGGAACGAGCGTACTGCCGCTAACGAGCGGCTCTGAATGAGGGCCATAGTTTCATGAGTAAATTAAGCACCCAAAGGGCCTCATTCAGGGCTGCACGCTATTGTACCTGCAAATAGCTTTTTATGTAGAGTTGCAGAGGCGATAATATGCAAACGCTAGTTACAGCCTACCCCTTGTCTACTAGCGTGCGCCGGAATGTGCAAGCCCCAAGACGCCCACTTTCAATGCCCGTGCATGGTGCAACGGTGCAGCGGTGGTTCAGAACAGTCCACCATTGGCGCATTATCGCGTTCACCATTCACACTTGCAGCAGCCTATGGCAGGCTCAGTGTCTCCTTTCTAAACACGGCCTCTATGGCTGCAGCTGTGCATCCTAGGACGCAGCCGATTTTACTGGCACACCCGCGACATGCCCATAATACGCCCATGAGATGGCCTTTTTTTAGCGGTTTTTTTTTTCAAGCCACCTCCCGGTCACACCAATGATTTTGCCTTGCCATTTCTAATGCCCCCTGGTTTTCCTGGCTCTTCCTTCTTCAAGATCACTTCTCAGTTCTGCTGTATTTCTGTCTACTGTTCCTGTGTTCTCTCATTAACCTCTGTCAACATAATAACTGACACTGGGCCTTATTTATTAACGAGTTTTATCATTCATAACGAACCAACTAGCTCCTAACTGTCATCTGTTTGAAAAATAACAGTTGAGACGAGCTGATTGGCTGGAGCACCATTTATGATAAATGATAAAACTCATTGATAAATGAGGCCCCACTGACTGTAAGGTATCTTATTTATACCATAGCTCTAAGCAGTTTGCTGACTACTTATCATTACCCCAGGTGGCTGTAGGCAAGGTAGTGACTGATTTTTCCTTAGAAAGGGAACCCCTGGTGTATCTATAATGGATGCAATAGGGTCCACACACCCAGAAATATATGTTTGCATCGGTTCCTCCCTCTGTCTGTTGCTGGTGGCGCCATATATTTTGAAAGATGGGCCCACACAGGTGATAGAGATTGTGCCAGTGCCTTTTCAATCTTCTGCTAACTTTTAAAAATATTACACGGAAGATATCTGCAACGCCACATAATGTAGGTGGGGGAGGTGGGGAGCACATGAATAGGGGCAGGGACTGGGTACTGTACACAGACAGCTCCCCCCACCAAGCATTAATACACCCCGCAAGGGAATGACACATGCAGCTGTACATGAAAGCTTAAAGAACTAAACCGTCCTCCTGTCAACTTTCACAATTTAAAAAAACGGGAATAATTAGTGCCAAACAACTCTGGGCTGGTCTCCATGGTGCTGTATTCCCTAGGGCAGAGGTTCTCAAACTCGGTCCTCGGGACCCCACACAGTTCACATTTTCCAGGTCATCTAGCAGGTGCGCAGGTGTATTCATTACTCGCTGACACCACAGGAGGAGCTAATTATTTCACTTGTGATTCTGTGAGGAGACCTAGAACACATGCACTGTTTGGGGTCCTGAGGACTGAGGGGGGAGATGTATTAACGGCAAAAATGCGGTAAAACCCCCAAAAATGCAGTTTCCCGTATGTATTACGCAGCAGAATGCGCTGCATTCTGCTGCTTCGCGTTGCTAGGTAACACCACCTTCAGGTGGCGTTACCCAATAGAAGTCTATGGGCTTCTTAGCGCGACGCTCGGAGCTGGGAGGGATCCGGATGGATCCCTCCCATGAGCCCCCGCGGCCCGCTTCTGAGAGTTAAACCCGGAAGTCCCTCTGCCCGGCAGCATCGCAAAGGACAGCTCTCATCGAGAGAGCTGTTCTTTGTGATATTCTTGGTACATACCGCGGTAATTAACCGAGGTATGTACGCGAAGTCGGGGGGGGGGAAGTACTGCATCGGCGATGTCGCCGATGATACATCTCCCCCCTAGTTTGAGAACCTGTGCCCTAGGCAGGGCTGGCGCTACCATTAGGCAGCTACCTGAGAGCGTCGGCCCCTGGAGAGCGCCACTGAGTCTGAAGAAAAAAAAGAAGAACAATGTCTCTGAAAAAGACCTCTTCATTTACAGTAAGCTGGCGGCGGGTCTAATCAGCTGCAGCTATCTGGCCTGACCACACTGTGCCTGTCACTCCATCATCAGTTCTCACAATGCTAGAAGGTCTCTGCATGTGTGGCCGCCTTGGCAGTCAGCACTGGTGCCGAGAGGGGACGGGGGGAGTGGGCCTTGGCTTGTTGGAGGGGCATGGGTCAGCTGCTTAGGAGCACATTGTCCTTCTTTGCAGCTCTCAGCAGCTCCTGTTTGCAGCTAAAGCCTCAAGCCGGATATTGTAATGACTGATGCCCCAAGTAGCCAATCAGACTGCAGTGCACAAAGTTAACAACTAGAGTTAGCAATATGGTGGCCATTTTGTTATAGTCTCACAGCTACAACACTCTATATCCTCTTTTTATTGGATATAACACTTATGAACGGGCAGGGCAACAGTCTGGTTTCTTCCCCATTTGGTTTAAGAAATACTCCGCAGGAGTCTTCAACCTTTGGCCATCCAGCTGCTGTGGAACTACACATCCCAGCATGCCCTGCCACCGTTTTGCTATAACAGCATGCTAAAACTGTGGCGGGGCATCCTGGGATCTGTAGTTTCACAATAGCTGGAGGGCCAAGGGTTGAAGACCCATGCCTTATAGAGTCATCCTAACTGAGGTAGGGTGTAGTAGGTATTACTGCTGGCCGCATGGTTCAAATCCCAACAGCGGAAGCCCGGCACCAGTGAAGATCTCGATTGCTAATTAGGTGAGTATCGCCAACCTAATTCCCCCCTAACCCTCCTTTAGGGGTGCCTAACCCTAACCTCCCCCCCAAGTGCCTAACTCTAATCCCCCCTCTAAGTGCCTAAACCTAACCCCCACTTCCCCGCAGCCTAAACCTAAGTCTCCCAGGGGGGGGGTGCCTAACCCTAACCCCCCCTTCCCCTAGCCTAAACCTATCCCTCCCAGGGGGGTGCCTAACCCTAAGTGCCCCCGGGAGCCCTAAAACCTAACCCTCCCCCCCGCGGCTGTCCGCGCCCGGCTTACCTTTGTTCAGTATGCCGGGCGTCGGTCTCCCGGTGTTGGTCTAATAACAGGCGTCGGGATTTTGACACCTGTCATTAGTACTTTGCCGGGATTAGACAGTCAGGGAAGCCGGCGGTCGGCATTTAGACCGTCGGCTTCCTGACTACATCTCCTGAGGTAACTTCTTGTAAATGTAATGTAATATTATATGGTTATTATTTAGAGGAGATGGTAATGAACTCTGGCCGAGTCAGTTACTGAGGGGGGGGTCAGTTGCTGAGGGAGACATTGGGACCTAATTCAGTAAAGATCACAACTGCGATTACACTCATACTTGGCCGATTGTTGTGGACTGCGCATGCATCGCAGTGCGCGTGGAAACACTCCACAGCGATCGGGACTGCGATCACAGTGGCTACGCAGACCCATCGCAGAGTGATTGACAAGAAGTACTGTTTGAGGGCATCCTTATGTTGTGCTGCAGCAGCATAGTGATTGCAAAGGATTAGCATATGATTACAGTAAGACTGCGTGCATAATCGCCATTGCAATCGCAGTTGCGATCCATACTGAATCAGGCCCCTTGTCCCCCTTTGCAGCGCTGCTGAGATGTACAAATGTCTATATAGTATATTATAAATTTTGGACACTACTGTGTGGCATTTTATAAATTGGGGACTCTTAAGGTGCCTACACACTTGGCGTTGTGCTCACGATCCGACATCGTGTACGATTCCCCATGAACTCTCCCCGGGAGCTCCCCAGCAGTCATCGGTACGATTAGGTCTAAAAAGCTGCCAATGTGATTCACAATCTCACGATCTATCGAGCAACCTGTCGGAACTCCAAATCGTGAGATCGTGCATGATAGATCGTGAGTTTACCAAACAACACACGAGAATCTTCACGTTTGGTTGGAAATTTAAATAATGGGCGGGGCAAGCTAGGGGGTATAAAAAGCAGGCGCCATTTTAACCCTGTGCACATTCTGCTCTGCTACTAGTGAGGCTAGGTGTATACCTGCTGAACCCTGTACATTGCTATTGTGCTCTGCTTTGTATTTGGCTTGCCTATCACAAAGTGTGTTCTACGTGTAAGTGTGTGCTACCTGCATTCTATCCTGTTCCTGAATTCTGTGCTGATGGATCCGTATCAGTATAAAGTGTTGGTTATCCAAGCTGGGGTCAAGGTGATCCAGGAGAGGGCCCAGCGAAGGAGGAGGAGAGCATGCTGGAGCAAGGAGTGGCTGCTGCAAAGGGATACCCGCTCTCACATGTCCCCTCTGATGGAGATCAAGGAGAGCAACCCGGACGACTACTGCAACTACCTGCGCATGGATGACGACACCTTCCTGGAGTTGCTGAGTATGGTGACCCCCCACATCCAGAGGCAGGACACTAGGCTGCGGAGGGCAATCCCTACTGAAGACAGACTGGTGGCTACCCTGAGGTACCTGGCTACAGGATGGTCACTGGAAGACCTGAAGTTTGAGACCCTCATCTCCCCTCAGTCCTTGGGCGTCATCATCCCGGAGACCTGCAAGGCTGTTGTTAAAGTGCTGCAGCACCAGTATTGCAAGGTTAGAAAAAAATAAACACTACACATTTGTTTCTTGTCAAAGAATTTTTTAAATATATTTTTTGTGTTTCTTTAAACCCTTTATATAACAGTATTGTCAGCCAATAAGGCTGCATGGACAACACTGTGCCAACAACACTGCATAGCATAAATATATAATATATATATATTTTTACATATACATTGTTAAGTATGCATATAAAATGTAGAAAACAGCATTATCACCAAATTTTATCACCCCCAATAGCTAGGCTGCTGTATGCTATACAGTGGTTTAGATGCCAGATTGAACAGGCCAATACACACATGGCACAAGTACAGATTGTGGCCCCAGCTTCCATCAATCTGTATTTGCGCCATGTGTGTAGTGAGCTTGTCCAGTCAGCGTCATCACCACCGTATATACAATACAGTACCTATTAGGACGGAGTGACAAAATTTGGTGATAGTACAGGCACCAATAATACAAAAAAAGACATTACATTTTCTAATAATGGGGCAAATCATCCTCTGCCTCCAGCAGAGCAGTGTAAATAGCCTGGCTTGTGGATGGGATACTGGGTGGGGGAGTAGCCTCCAACTGGGCTGGGGGGGGCCTCACAGAGGCGGTTGGGGCAGGTGAGTACATAAGAGGGTCTGCTACATATGTTGAACCATGCAGATTAGAATTAAGGGACCTAATCAACAGCTCATACACCAGCCTCTGGAACGCTTTCTTTGTTTGGCCATTCATTTTGCGCATAGTGCTATTTATATGTGCCGTGAAGTCATCTATGTCGTCAGGTTGTTTTTGGAGGACTCGTTACGCCTGCTGCAGGAATATGTCCTCCGGCTCGGTGTATTGCTGCTGCTTTCTCCCCTGCCTTTTTTTTTTCATTGGGGAGGTGCGGAAGATGTTGGGGGGGTTAAATGGTCAGTGGGCATGGGGATAAAGTATCCACCTCGCTGTCCCCGATCAGACTGATGTCCGGAGTTGAGGACAAATCTGGCTCTTGGGTGGGAGTCTATATAGGAAAAAAATGAAGAAAAAATATTATATGTTATGTTTTAACCCATTTTTTAGTATTTTTCTAGTTTCCAAACACCATGGGGGAGTGTAAGAGCATCGCTGAAGAGTTTGAAACACGTTGGAATTTCTCTAACTGTGGAGGAGCCATCGATGGAGAACATATATCAACCCACCTGCCAACACCAGATCATATTACAACAACTATAAAGGCTTCTTCAGTATCATTCTCATGGCAGTGGTAAATGCCAACTACAAATTTTTGTTTGTGGATGTTGGCAAGAATGGCCATGCTTCAGATGGTGGGTTCTTCAAACAGACAGCATTCTACCAGTGAGTCACCACCAAAACCCTCAACTTGTCGTCACTGGACGAGACAAAGCATGGCCTAAATTAAGTTTTCATTGCAGACAAGGCTTTTGCTTTACATGAACATGTGATGAAGCCATTTGCACAGAGGGGCCTGACCAGAGAGAAGAGGATCTACAACTATCGTCTATCCCGGGCACGGCGCATTGTGGAAAATGCATTTGGAATACTGAGTAACCAGTTTCGCAATTTCCACAACACCATAAACCTACGTGTGGACAAGATAGACTGGGTCGTGATGGCGTTCTGTGTGCTGCATAACTTTTTGCGAAGGAAAAATACAGAGGACCAGTCACAGCTAGACCAGAAGATACAGGACATCTGGAGGAGATTGCCCAGTTTACATCAGTATGTGCACCTCCAATTCCAAGAACATCGACCGCAAGTGCCAAAGAAGTGAGGGAGGAGTATATGGCCTATTTCAATGAACCAGGTGTGGTGCCATGGCAGGAGGACTGTCTGAGATAACTGACTAAAGTGGACTTTTGGGATTAATCTAAAATATTTTGTTTTAATCTAAAACGGTTTTGGTTTATGAACTGTCTCTACTTACCAAAATCTCCTCAGACGGTCCACTCACTTCTGCTGCCTCCTCTTCTCGCTCGACCAACAAGGTTACAGACTGGCGTTGTGTCTCCTGATCACTGAAGAAGGTCATCATGTTGTAGTACCACAGCGTTGGATGATAGAGGTCGTCGGTGCCCACTCAGGGCCGCTTGGAATCGTCCACTTTCTTACGTTCCTTCACGTACACCGTCCTTAAATTTTGGATTTTCTGACGAACTATTTTGAGGGTAGCATCCAAAACAAACTTTTTGGTGTACACCAGCAACTTCTCCAACGCTGCCAATTTTTGGGACTTATTGTGGTATAATCTACAGCTTAGCCGCCATAGATATTCTTTGGACTGAAGGATCTCCAGGAATCCAGTAACAATTCTCGCTCGCTATCCATAGACATTCCTAGGAAGGAGAAAAATATGGACATATACAGTTTTAGCAATAATTGTAAATAGATTTGTGATTTTTAATGTTGTTTTTTTAAACTTCAGGTACATTTTTTGTTTGTTCATGGTATGGTGTTTCAATGTTTTTTTTTACAGGATTTTGATATTTTTTTATGGCGATTTAATATGTTTTTTACAGGATTTTAATATGTTTGTTATGGTATTTTAATATTTTTTTTACAGGATTTTAATATATTTGTTTATGGTGTTTTAAAATGTTTGTGGTGTTTTCATATTTTCTAGGTATTTAATAGGTGGGCTGTGATAGTGGGTGGCTCACATTGGGGGAGAGGGTGTATAATGCATGATCCAGCCACCGCACACCTCATATAAGCGGGCGGTGGCTGGGTCATGCATTTATAGGGGGACAGTGGGTGGCTCACATTGGTGGGAAATGGATAGGTGGGTGGCTCACATTGGGGGACAGGGTGTATAATGCATGATCCAGCCACCGCATGCCTCATATAAGTAGGTGGTGGCTGGGTCATGCATTTATAGAGGGACAGTGGGTGGCTCACATTGGTGGGCAGTGATGGTGCATCAATGCAGCAGCAATATACTCACCAAACAAATAAAGTCCAGACTTGGGTGTGCAGGCTCTCAAATCACATCCTTCCTTCTTCAACCCACGATGCTGTACAGGATGGCAATTGGGCGTGTACAGGGATCTGTCAGTCAAATTATGCGACGTACGATGGATCATGCGATACATCGTGAGTAAAAAATACTCACAATCGGCACCACATCATGTCCCAGATTGGCAAATCTGCCCTACAGCAGGGCAGATCTGAAGATGCAATGTGCGACCTGTGAGTACATGCATCGGCATCGTGATCGTGAGTGGAAACTCACGATTTGGGCATCTTACATGATTTGTCTTCCGATTCGTCGGAATCGCGAAAATTGTGTCAAAAAATTGCCAAGTGTGTAGGCACCTTTAATCTTGAAAAACTATGAATTGGAGGGAGCAGGGGCAGTAGGGTGAAATGTTGCCTAGGGCGCCCAGTAACCTTGCACAGCCCTTGCCCTAGGGGCATAGGGACATCAAAAAATATATGCCCCCAATTCTAATTATCTAACCCTGTGCTAATAGCACTAGAACTCATCCCCCACCCCTGGCCGGTGGGTGTGTGATAATAAATGGTTATATATTATAATAAGTATGTTTTTGTACTAGCGCACTTGTATGCTGGCCCTTGGAGAAGCACAAAAGTCAAATACACTGGCATCCAGGGACCGCTGGATATTGCAGTCCACCTGTACAAAAAAAAAACTACCGATTATTGTAATAATTTATTGAGTTAACACCCCCCAGACTAGCGTATTTTACCCATTTAGTACTCACATAAATCCACTGAGAAGGTCCTCTTCAGCAAATGTAGCATTAATGTCTTGGCTTGGTAAACAAACAAAACACAGCAACCAGGGGCGTATCTATAATTGGTGCAGGGTGTCCGGGACACAGGCCCCTGTGTCCAGGGGGGCCCACACCGCACACCTTGCACCCATTATAGTTTTATACTTACCTGTCCGTTGTCTCCAGAGCGCTGCAAAAATCACTAGGAAAATGGCGGTGATTTGCACATGCGCAGTACTGCTCTCCCGCACTTAGCCAGAATCTACTGCACCCGCGGCCGCCACAGCACCGCCGGAGAGAGGAGGGGGCCCGCACTGAGTCTGCAAGCGGGCCCTCTCCTCTCTTGAAATGCCCCTGACAGCAATGATGCACTTTGATGTCCCATTGAAGTGAATGGCTGTACTCTCTGCCTGATTCAGAGATGGACGAAGTTCACATCGCTGCCGCGTCTTTGAAAGCAACAGCAATGTGAAAATCTGGTAATGGTGCAGGAGGCGCCTGAGGAGAAAAGACGTCTCCTGACAGCATTGCAGATCCGAGTGTTGTGTCCTAAGACCAGGAGCGCTGAGAGGGGGGGGCGAGTACTAATTACCCGGGCCTGGGCTTATTAGAGGGGCCCAGCGGGGGCCCAGCGGGGGCCATGGTCCAACGTCACCCCCCCAGCCCAGCACACACCCAGCACTTTGTCTGCAGTGGGAGATTGCTCGCTGCTGCTGAGCAGCAGCAGCAGTCTCCTCAGCCTGGTTTTGCGCCGGGCTGAGAGGCTCACAGCGCAACCCTCCCCAAGGTGCATAGCTTTTTTTTTTCAAAGGGGGTGTGCATTTCTGATTGAGGCCCTCTAATTGGTCAGAGCGTGAGAACAGCCATTTTGATCGGTTAGTTATAACTCGGCCTCGTTTTTCATTTTCTGACGCATTTACGGTGAGTTCCAAATTTATTGGCTATTACATCTGGTGACTTGTATATTTAACATTTACGGAAATCAGGGTGACGACTTGTGGCCAGGCGTGTTTTATGGTGGTGGTTTCTGACAATTTGAGGCTACTCCTGTTCTATTCAATCACCCGGATTGTGCCAGTTTTTCAAAATTGGAGGCCGACCAGGTTTGTGCAGTACTATACATGATATGATAATACACTAATCTCATCCTAAAACAGTAACATAAGATTCACAAATAACTGTGCACCACAGTGACTGTATCAGGACAGTAATTATAGGGTTGGTGGGAGGTGGGAAATACATAATTTTCTTTGCTATGACTTATACAAGTGGGATGTCAAATGCTGCTCTGTGGGCTGCTCCTGTGTTATTTAAAAAGCCAAGTGTTGCTCTTTGTTTTCTTCATAATGAGCTTTTTCTTTCCCCTCTTTGCTATTTACGTCTGAGTATGCAAATGGCATGGTTTCGCCAACACTGTTTGTGTTTCAAAGACAAATATCCATATGTGAGAATTAAAGTACATTTCCTATGTAGGGAGTTTTGTGTCATAGATAAATGAATTGGAAGCACCTTTAGGCTTTCAGAGAAACATTGACCATGTATAATGCATTGTTCTCAAATAGGTTGTCTAGGATCTTCTGCATACATAGGGGTCTATGTACTAAGCCTTGGAGAGAGATTAAGTGGATGGAGATAAAGTACAAACCAATCAGCTCCTAACTGTCACTTTAAAGGCTGTGTTTGAAAAATGATAGTTAGGAACTGATTAGGTGGCACATTGGGCTCTATTTATTATCATTATTTTTACTAAAATAAAGTGAAAAAGGGTGTTTTCACACCCATTTCACATTATTTTAGTATTAACTATAGATATTACATGGCAATTGGAGTAGAATTCGTAAAATTCTTATCCAACCCCTAAGTATCACTTATTTTTAGTAACCAGATAGCATTTCCCATAATTGTAATGGGAAATGTGATCTGGCCAAAGTTACTAAAAATAAATTGTAAAAAAATATCAGGGAAAGCCCTGTGATAATAACGCCACCTGGAGGTGGCGTTATCCAGGGTCTCCCCTGGTTACCGGACTCCTGCCCTGCTCTAACGGGGAGAGCAGAGCCGGGAGTCGGTCCCAGTAATCAGCTGTGTGGTCTAAACAGACTGCAAGCTGATTCACTGCAAAAAAAAAAATAGTAAAAATTTTTTTTTACTTACCTGACTCCAGGGACCGGTGATCGGGCCTCCGGTGATGACTCCCCTCCGGTCAGCTGCATAGTGCACTGCTGCCTGGTCATCAGGTGATCGGGTCCCAGTGCAGTATGGGAGATCACCTGACCGGAGGCATGGAGGACATCACCGGAGGCCGGATCATGCAGGTAAGTGTAATTAAGGGAGGGGGTGTGCGGGGGGTCCGCAATCACGGGGCTTAGCGCTGGGGGGTAGCAGCGGCGGACGGTCAGGGCGTATGCGCGGGCACTTTGTCACAGTATTTTTTGCGAAAATACTGTGATAAGGCTCCGAAGGGGATTCGCAGGGACAGAGCTTTATCGCAAGCTCTGTCCCTGCAAGGGATATGTAGTAAATCCCTGTGATTTTGCCTGAATTCGCAATGCTACAATCTGCATTCAATATGCGGATTGTAGTAAATAGAGCCCTTTATCTCCATTCATTTTATCTATCTCCAAGGATTAGTACATAGACCCTATAATGCATTCATCCAACCCCAGAGACCCTACTATCACCTCACTTATGCAGTCCATCTCCAAAGGAGAAGCAGGAATCTATGCAGCCCATGGATTCTTGGTTACAAAGCCGCTCTGCATATACCGTAATTACATTGACTCGGCCTCTATAAACTTCATCTTGTTATATCCCAGTTCCATTAATAAAGGGAACGATACTCCGCGCTGACACTACAGTAAAATCACTATGATCAATAAATAATAATTAACAATGAGATGTATATAAATATAGTAAAAACCAGATTTAATAAACATTAAGCATGAATCGACAAATGACTAAATCGAAACAAATATGACTAAACATTACATATAACACACAATAGCCCAAATCAATATACAACCGATGTGTCAAATGTGAATATGATTAATTGCCATATGGCTGACAATACAAATTTACACTGACCACTGTGCTCCTTTTGCAGGTAATGCAGAGACTGATTCAAATGTACAGCTGTAGAATAATTAATCAAATTGAGCAAATATCGCTCCTAACGGCGATTGATATAACAAGCAGGATTTGGCTGAATTTATAAAAGATTATCCTGATTGCAATGACAATTGGAATATTGTTGTAACCTTCCGTGTAACAATCTCCGTATTTAAAACCAAAGTCATATACTTACTCTTGATGACAGAGTCATATATCATGTACTTTCAGCCATCCCTGCTGGATATCAGACTTTGAGCAGCAACATAGATGATACAATATATATTTTGTTATATAATGACAGCGTTCTGTGTAACAGTCTCTGGGCCTGATTCAGAGCCGGACGCTCTGACCAGAGCGCTCGCTCTGAATCAGGGCCGGCCTACCTAAAATTGGAGCGGCGTCTTGGACGCTCGCATAGCTGTGGGTCACCACCCACAGCTTATGCGAGCGTCCATGATAATGGTTGCGATGGTCAAGACCATTGCGACCATCGGGCTTGCGACGAGACCCTTGCGGTAGGGTCTCGTTGCCGCAAGCCCTGGAGTGATTTTGGCTCTATCAGAGCCAAAATCACTCCCACTGACATCACTAGTGATGTCAGTGGGGCTGGACCCAGACGGAAGGCGTTCCCATGGGAACGCCTCCGTCTGGGCAGCCACGCCCCCGGCACTCCCACCAAAGGGGGCGTGCTGTCAATCATCATCGACAGCACGCCCCCTTTGGTGCGAGACCCCGAGTGACGGCTTCCCCGTTGCTCGCCGGGTCTCGCGCATGCGCACGACGGAGCTCCCTCCGTCGTGCGCATGCGCACTAAGGCACCATCGACCCGCTTGCGAGCGCTCAGCGCTCGCGAGCGGGTCAGAATCAGGCCCTCTGTGTGCTGGAAACACTGTATAGGCTCCTGATAGTAGATTCACATCTCATATATAATCGGTCATCCCAGCTGAACATCAAGCCCTTTATAAACAACTTTAAAAGTTCAGTATGGCAAAAACGTGGATCAGATGTATACCATACAGCTTGGGCAAAATAAGTGACCACCGGCAGCTCATATGTTGTACCATGAGCAGAGAGCCGCTTTAGTAGGGAGAAGCTTGTGAGTACTCACAGCGTGTGGATATAAGTGGGCCCCCCCCCTTTCTTCTTTAGTTCTCCCTTCCTCCTTTATAGCGCGCAGGGTTCCGGAACGTTGTTTCGCCCACCACGCTGGATGTGGAAGCCGGTCCGTGCACCATGACGGTGCTCTCCGTGTTATGCTTGTCAAAGCATGAATCTATATGGAGCGCTGGATAGTCCAAGTAATGACAATATAGCAGTGCAGCAGTGAATGGTTTGAGCGTCCCGGCTAACGCATTTCGTCACTTGACATGTGACTTTATCAAAGGTGGTGAGGAGGTCTGTATGCTGTCCTTAAATACCTGCTCAACCAGGTGACGCTTCAACAATCAATTATAATCAATTAACACATTATTTTGTTCTAGTCATTGTAGCAGCTTGTGCTTATCACATAAACAAAAACAAAAAAGAAATTGTGTATAAAACACATCTCATTATATTTAAACAAATGAATAAATTAATACAATTTAAAATATAAACCAAATAACCTAAAAGGGATAGAAAGTATATAGAATAAATGGCTAATAAATATATTCCAATGTGGAATATCATATGTACAGACAAATATACTATATTATTATTCCTGATGAGAACCTGATTCGAAGTAGTAGTATATTAGGCAACCTAAGTATATTACTTATAAGCTTAAACTAATAAAAAATAAAAACTTCAATCAAATTATTGGTAACAGTATACGTCACATCAATTAATACCAATATTGAATACATTGATGTACAAAATACTACATAAATACCTGAATAATATTAAAAATAATTAGACAATAATATGGTGATGATCTTTTATAGACATCTATATTTATTGACAAAAAACCCTTAATATCAATAAAGATCTTGTATCAAATCATCCAGCAAAAATATCATTATACTTCATAGGTGGATTCTATATCCTGTATATGACATATGGAAACATTATATTAATCCATCACTTATAAACAAATACTAAAAATATATATAAAATGTTATGGGGAACATAAACCAGTTTCATCCAGAAAGAAACTGTATAAATCTTGGTGGACTATAAGTCCTAAATCGAACATACAAAAAATAAAAATAAGTATAGTATGAATCATCACTTAACAAAAATAATAAATATGTTTACAGTTAAAACCTATACATAAATGATTATAATCTGAGTGGTCCTATTATCCATATGAAATGAATCATATATAGGTAAAATACAACGTGTACCTGCTCACTAACAGAGATAGCTAGAAAACCCGTTGTTACACTCCACATCTTAAATCAATCTAATCCAGGTAGTAGAGGAGGGTGAAAAATTGATCCAAGAACAAAGATGGAATAAAAAGTGTGCAATCCATGCACAACAATAATAATGTAACGGGGTAATGTGAGAGTGTGGGATGGCAGGAATATGGACCTCAGATCCCTCTGGACAGAGGGTCCCCGACATCAAAAGTCCCACCCTCCCCCAATCTACAAACCCTAAAAAACCAGAAGAGGTAATCTACCTATCTAAACTAAATTCCATAGACAAATAGAAAAGTCATATAGAATATATACATCATTCTATTTCTATGTGTTCATTAAACCCTTCAGGAGAGAGCGTTCCCATCTTATGAATCCAATAGTTTTCCCTTAAACAAAGTTTATAGAACCTGTCACCACCTCTCACTGTCTGCGGAATGTGTTCAATTCCTGTGACTTTAATATCTCTAGGGTTAGAGTGATGTATATTAGTGAAATGCCTTGGTACATTGTGCATCATATTGTTTTTCATAATCAGTCTTCTATGTTCTAAAAATCTACACCTTAAAGGTCTAATAGTTCTGCCAACGTATTGAATACCGCAAGAACATTCCAACATATATATTACATACGATGTATTACAGTTAATGAAGCTCTTGATCTGAAATTTTTCATTATAACTTGATGATGTAAACTCACAACATCTGTTCGGAATATATTCACAAGTGATGCACGATATGCGTCCACACTTGAAACAACCCTTGGGTAAATTGGGAAGCCAACTGCCCTTGTTGTTTATCTTGTCTAGGGTCATAGGTTCTTTCCTAAAAAAATTTGGCGCCAATATCCCAGTTTCCCCTGCACTGTCACAAGTGGAGATGCACCCTGAGATGCGTACAACTTAGCATTGTCTACAGTTAGTTGCTTGGTTCTGGAGCATGTACAATGCTAAAATCTACGAGATAAATTTTCTAAATGGAGTTACACTCAGCTCTTCATCGATCCCTTAATCTGCTAGGAATGTAATGAGTGAGACAATTGATTGGATTGGCCACATCACCTACCCAAACTGTTGCTGTATTCACTTCATGCCTCCAGCCCTGGCTGGTTTGAATTAGTGAATTAGGGGCCAATTCATATGGCCTCCGATGATTAAGTATTAACTAGTGTTCCCGCAAGGTTACCGGGCCATTTATCGATGATGAATAGGCCCCTAAGTGAGAGATTTATCAAACCATCTAAAAAGGACAATTGGAAATGTTACCCATAGCAACCAATCAGATTATAGGTTAAATTTATCTACTGCATGCTATAAAATGATAGTTGGAAGCTGATTGTCATGATCTGTGCAGTTCTTCCTCCTTGCCTCTGATGTCACTCCATTACACCATGGCTAGTCTTTGATTGCAGACCTGATTGCCTAAATCAGCGGTGGCCAACCTGTGGCTCTTGAGCCACATGTGACTCTTCTCTTGTCCTGATGCCGCTCCCCTGACTGACACTGGCTGCTGGAGTGACGCATGGGGGTCTGGATTGTATTATGTGAATCTGTTGTGGATGTAGCTTTTTCAGTGTGATATTTGTGGATGTGGCTTTTTCAGTGTATTTTATGTGGATCTGGCTTGTTTCAGTGTATTTTATGTGCATATGTTTATTTCAATGTTTTTTATATTGTTCTAGCTTTTTCTTTCACTTTAATAGTTACCTTCATGGTGATTGTGCGCATGTGCTTTTACATGCTCCTACAAAAATCATACCAGGGGTGTGGCCTAGCAGGCACAAGGCCACAACCCTTTTTGCATGTGCGCCTTCGGAGCGCGCATTATCTTGGCTCTTTGACATACCTACAGATATTTTTGGGCTTTTTGACGCTGACTGGTTGGCCACCCCTGGCCTAAATCAAGCAGCTGTGGGTTGCACTTGGGAGCTAGCTTTATATCTTCTCAGAATTGAGCAATCAGTGCCAGGTCATCTAGTCTACCTCTGTGACTGTGCTCCAGGTTTACCATTTCCATATTATCTCTGCCTGTTATCACTTTGGATCCTGGCTTACTGCAACCAAGGTTTTCTCCTGCTTTCCTGTGTGAGTACTCAAGGATATTATTATTTCTTACCTTGCACCAACTGACCAGGACCTTGTTTATTTGTATTACAATTCCTCTGGACTTGTTATCAGCAATTACTATACTACATCTACCTCACTCCATCTGTAACTGTTTTGCACTGCATTTGCTACCTTGGACTTTAGTGTGTGTATCCAGTCCGGGTCCAGCCAGTATACCTGTATTCTCATTGCCTGTTAATATTCCCATTCAGAACTCAGTGATTGCTCATCTACATCAGCAAACAGAACTTTGTCTATGTTCAGTCATCATTCATCTGCATTACTACTCCTGTACTGTTCTGTTTAAATCTAACAATTCCTGCATTCATGAGTAACCCTTGTTTGCTAATAAATCATTATTTCATTTCACCTGACAGCAGTAATTAACCTTATTCAAGTATTTTGAGTACTTCATGCACACGCACACAAACCTTGGGGATCGTGACCTGGCCTAAAAACGTGTGCTGAAGCTTTGAGGTTAATTCAGAGTGCTATAAATGTCTTCATTACAAGTTAACCCTCAGTATCCTGAGCTGATGCAATTCATGGACTCTAGACTGCTTGCTGATTTTAGAGCGAAACTGGTTCAGATGCAAACTTTGTCAGCTGAAATACTTTTTGCACTGTCTGAATTTTCGGGGAGTAAACCAGACCCCATCAAAATGTCAGTAGTGAGCTTCCGGCTCTATTATAGTCGGAAGCTCACTGGGGCTTGCGGCAGACGAGACCCTACCACAAGGTATCGTCGCAAGCCCAATGGTCGCGACCATCACCTGGCCGCTCGCAAAAGCTGCCACTCTCATTCAGAGCGAGCGCTCGCTTCGGTGATAAGCACTAGGCCACGCCCACCTGCAAAGGAAGGCGTGGCTACAAAGCTGAGGGGCCCACCGGGGAATCCCCCGAATCCCCGGCGGCCCAGTCCGAGCCTCACCCTTCTTGTTATTCACACTTGGTGTCCCTACTGTATTCCTCACTCACCCTCAGTATTCCTGCCACACATACTCAGCCTGTCACTCACTCTAGCGCTTATTGGGCCCTGATTCACTATGGATCGCTATTGCGATCGCAGCAGCGATTACACAGGCAGTTCTGCTGCGAAAACATGGTAATGTCTGCAACTGCTCACCCGTCATAGAGACACCCACTACCGTTTTCTCACATCCATAAGACCTTGCAGTCCTGCGTATACATCGGTAACAAGGAGTTACACCGGCCCCTCATGCAGAATTACAGCAGGTTTGACCTTACTCAGAAATTGCAACTTCCGTTGCATGCAATGAGTACTCAAGCTGCGTATACCGTCGCAGTGGCTAATTTATGCATGCCCAGGAAACGGCGTTCAAACGGACAAGCACGTCTGCGTTTCTCCAAAAGTCCCCGTCACCCCACAAACACTGATGTCCCATCCCTCGATCTGCGATGGCTTTGTATCTGAGTAAGTGATCGCAGTGCGATCGCAATACCAACTCATGCACGGGCACTGAGGTGCATACGTATGCGCAGTATGCACCATCGGCTGATCTGCGTATGCTGTTGCATTTGCGATCCGTAATGAATCAGGCCCATTGTCCCAACACTCGCCATTAGTATCACTCACACTGACCCAACATTTATCATTGTGTACACTGCTGACATGTCGACATGATAGAATTTCGGCGTAACGTCCCTGGTGGCCCAGCGGTCACTTACCTGGTCCTATTGGCAGCAGCGGTCACTTACAGTGTCACTGCAGTCATGTGACCAACAGTTCTGGCGCAGACGTCTGACGAGTGGCTTTCTTTGTGAGTTTTTTCCCTGACCCTAATCTCTACCCCTAACCATAATCCCCTCACATTGACCATAATCTCCCCCTAGTGCCTTAACCTAACCCTCCAGGCGGTGCCTACTCCTAGCCCCTCACTAATCCCTCAACATATCACCATTATGAGGATGTCAACATGGTGACTGAATCCCTAGTTGTCGTCTAGTTACACCCAACGTGCCACAAGTGGATGTGCGGCTGAGATACGTTCGGCTCTGGCTCACTTGAAATTATTGCTCAGAGTAGCTGATACTGATGCTTGGATTTACGTGAAACTCTGAATCTGTCCTCTAAGTAGGGTCAGTAGTAGGGTCAGTAGTGAGCTTCTGGCTCTATTAGAGCCGGAAGCTCACTGGGGCTTGCGGCAGACGAGACCCTACCACAAGGGTCTAGTCGCAAGCCCCAATGGTCGCGACCATCACCTGGCTGCTCGCTAAAGTTGTGGGTGGTCACCCACAACTTAGCGAGCGGCCAGAAGACCAGACATAATTTAAAAAAAAAAATGCCCTTCAGGCCTTCGGCAGCGAGCGGGTTTGAATCAGGGCAATTGTCTTGAAAAGACCTGACGTGTTTTGCAACATCATTGGACAGTACATGCCTGATATAACTACTATGATCATGGGCGTATTAGCATAGTGTCACGTGCCCAGGGGTAGATTGGGAATTTAAAGTGGCCCTGGAAAAAGCATAAAAGTGGCCCTATATGAAAAAAGTGGGCGTAGCCTTGCTACAAGGGGTGTGGTCTAATGTGAAATGCCATGCCCGCAACTGACAACCCCATTCCGTCATGCTGGGGGCATGCCCACCGCTCGTGGAGCTGATGGGCATGACCACAGTCCCTCTCTCCAGTGAATAAGCACATAAAGCATGTGAATGAGTATTTTTTTACCTATATCATTTCTCTGCAATGAAGGAACCTCTGAAGAAATTGATCCTTCCTGGACAGGCAGTGTCTTGAGTCTGTATTCATTATTCATGTAGAAAATCACATGGTCTGGAAGCCGCCTGTTTGTGTAGCAGTAAAGCCATTGTCACCATCATGTAACAGAGGTTCAACCAGATAATACATATTAACAGAAGTTTGGGGGAGAACAAAATGTGAGTTTCCCATATCACCTTGGTGTGTTTCCAGCCCATCCCCCCCTATGTGTCTCTCCAGAGCTATCTCCCTGCTTCTTTCCGGTGCTATCCCCCTACGCCTCTACAACACCATCATCCTGCGCCTCTCCAGCACCATCTTTCAGTGTCTCCGCAATACCATCATCCTGTGGCACTCCAGCACCATCCTCCAGCCCCATCTTTCTGTGTCTCCCCAGCATCATCCTTCTGTGTCTCCACAATACCATCATCCTGTGGCTCTCCAGCACCATCCCCAGCCCCATCCTTCTGTGTCTCCGCAATAACATCATCCGATGGCTCTCCAGCCCCATCCTTCTGTGTCTCCGCAATAACATAATCCGATGGCTCTCCAGCACCATCCTTCTGCATCTCCCCAGGACCATCCTGCTGGCCTAGCACATAATATCCCCCTACCCAGATAGATCATCTCCCCTTAGTACTAAATAACCCCCCTCAGGCAGATCATCTCCCCCTAGAATAGAATAACCCCCCCTCCCCTTCAGACAGATCATATCCTCCTAGATCAGAATAACCCCCCCTCTCTCCCTCAGGCAGATCATCTCCCCCTAGAATGGAATAACCCCCCCTACCCCTCAGGCAGATCATTTGCCCATAGATCAGAATAACCCCCCTCCCCTTCAGACAGATCATCTCCCCTAGAACAAAATAACCCCCTCCCCCTAAGACAGATCATCTCACAAAATAAACAATAAAAAAATGTCCTGCAAGCTGCCAGAGTGGCTGCAGCAGGTGCCGATGACAGTGCTGGCCTGCAAATTTCACTCAGTGACTCTTGTCCTGTCTCCCGGCCAGCCCCGACTTTCTCCAACCCTGTCCCTCCCGTCTACAGTCTGGCTAGCAGGGGCAGCTGGCGGCCTGGGAAGTGTAGTGCCTTCCAACACCATGGGGATGTGCCCCCAGAATTAAAAAGATGTGACCTTACCTTTTGATGTCGATCCTGGACGCTGACCCGCTCTACCTCCGAGGTACGCGACATCACCATCCTGCATTTGTGGCACGCGTAGCTCTGTGTTAGCTGGGAGGGACTTGGAGCCTCTTCTCTTCCCGCGATACCAGCTGCGGACTGCTCTAGTAGCTGTGACAGACAGCCGGAAAGAAAGCTGTGACCGGGGAGAGTGGGGATGTGCTAAGGGGGGCGGGGCCACAGGTGACAAGCGTCCCCACACACCAATCCGCCCACCGGGAATCTTCCCGCTGTAAGTAATGGCCAATCCGCCCATGCACGTGCCCATACCATGCCACTTTCCCTTGTGGCTGTGACAGCCTGCTTACTACCTTATGCTAATGCAGTATCCATCTGTCTACTATGCTGCATATCTGTCGCCTTCATCTGCAGCTTTCACCATAGGTATCGGGACTTACACCCACCACCTGCTGAGTGCAAAAGACCCGTCTGGAACAGGTGTCCGATCTCCATCCACACGCCACAAACAAGTATGTACGCCAGCCTACATGCCCACAACACTCCCATGGCACTCCTATGAGACGGATCAGTCGCTGCACAGGAACGCCCACTTCACGGAAAGAGTGATCCGTCAATGAACGGGTTAATTCGTCAGGCCGTACCATGTGCCTATGCGAGGTATGGCACATGCAAAGTCAGCGTTTGCTTTCTACCTTGCGTGTGCGGTTTGCAGATATTCGCAGGATCTGTCCTAATTTGGTCTTTCGTCCAACTGAAGGTCAGGCCCTGAGTGTATTACTGGGTGCCATTGGTGCAGGGTGTGTGGTGCACACAGAGGAGAGTGTAGGCAGGGCGCCCGGAGCACGTGCATGCTATGGCACCCCCCTCAAGTGTTCCGGGGAGGAGGCGGGTCCATATGGGATTATTGTAAAGAGAAATAAAAATAAAGATTAGGGGCAGCGCCCTGTAGTAGTGCCCATATGCAATGCCCCTTGTAGTGGTGTCCATATGCAATGCCCCCTGTAGTTGTACCCCTTAAAGTATTACCCCCCATACTGTGCCCCCTGTTGTGGTGCCCATATGCATTTCTCCCCTGTTGTGGTGCCCATATGCAATGCCCCCTGTTGTGGTGCCCATATTATTGCCCCCTGTAGTAGTGCCCATATGCAATGCCCTCTGTTGTGGTGCCCATATGCAATGCCCCCTGTAGTTGTGCCCATTAAAGTAGTGCCCCTGTAGTTCTGCCCCCCCATACTGTGCCCCCTGTAGTAGTGCCCATATGCAGTGCCCCCTGTAGTGGTGCCCATATGCAGTGCCCCCTGTAGTGGTGCCCATATGCAGTGCCCCCTGTAGTGGTGCCCTTATGCAATACCCCCTGTATAGGTGCCCATATGCAGTGCCCCCAGTAGTGCCTCTGTCGTTCTGTCCCCCCCTGTAGTTGTGCCCCCTCCCCCCCACAGTACTTACTTGATCCACCGCGGCCGTCGTCCGTGCTGTCATTGCCGCTGCCGCCCTGACTGGATCTAACTAGATCCAGCAGGTGCGGCCGCACCGCCTCCTCAGCGCGCGGGTGATGTCATGACGTCACCCGCGCACTGCATCACTGGGAACGTTGGCCTCTGAAGCGATCGGAGGCTTCCTTAGCCTCCGATTGCTTCAGAGGCCAGCGCTCACAGTTCAATGCTGGCACCTGGCAGGCTGTCAGCAATGACAGCTGCCGGGTACACAGCAGCGCGCGGCACCTCCGGACACCTGCGGCGCCTGGAGCTGCCCTTCCTACTCCCCTGGGTGCACATGGGGTCCCACACCGCATACGCTGCACACATAATTAATACTTACCGTGATGGTGCTGCAACAGCAGCGCAAATCACTGGGAAAATGGTGCGGAAACCATTTTCCCAGAGGTGCTTCTGGGACCATGGCAGTGGCCATATTACCGGAGACCTGCACATGCACAGTAGACTCTGGCATAATGC
Organism: Taudactylus pleione; assembly: GCA_031769625.1. Classification (NCBI taxonomy): domain Eukaryota; kingdom Metazoa; phylum Chordata; class Amphibia; order Anura; family Myobatrachidae; genus Taudactylus; species Taudactylus pleione. The sequence continues at coordinate 4,565,629 of JAUIMM010000205.1, forward strand.
CAGAGTCTACTGCTCCAGAGACATGAGGGGGCTCGCTCAGAGTAGTCTGCACGCAGGCTCCCCTCCTCTCTTAAACCACCCCTGCAGGGTCTTCTATAATAATTACAAGTCTGTTCATTAAAGATTGATATACATTATATTTGGTTTGTTTTGCTGACACAATAACCTTCTATGATTTTTTTGTTTCTCCCATTGGTATTAAATAAAACGTCTCTGCCCATTAATTTTCTCTATGACTCATTTAGATAGAATTCCATGGCGGCATTTGTAAAAGCATACTGTAGGTGGGAAGGTCACGCCGAGATTTCAGCAATGCATTAGGCTGGCTGAATGTAGTGTTATTATATATATCATTATGGCTTTTCTCATCAGGGGCTGAAAATTACATTGAATTTAATACACTTCTGAAAACTATAGATACGAAGTTCCCGCCCACGTATAATTGTCTGTAGAGAGTAGAATAAACACCCACGTACTTTTAGGCTTCACCTTATACAACAGTTTTGCTCTGTGTCTGTATCCCTAAATGGGATGTAGTCGGCATCTCGGAGTGCGGGATGCTGACAGTCGGTATGCAATCGGGAAGCCGACTGCCTAAATACCGGCAGCCGGCTTCCCGACTGTCATATCCCGGCAAGGGTGAAATGCCGGGCGTCTAGATGTAGACGCCCGGCATTTCTCCGACGCCGGGAGACCGGCATCTCAATCGTAGTGATGCCGGGCACCGCGAGCGGACAGCCGCGGGGGGGGGGGGAGGGTTAGGTTTAGGGCTCCCGGGGGGGACTTGGGGTTAGGTACCCCCCCGGGAGGGTTAGGCAGCAGGGAAGGGGGTGGTTAGGGTTATGCACTTGGGGGGGAGGTTAGGGTTAGGCACCCCTAAGGAGGGTTAGGGTTAGGGGGGTTAGGTTAGTAGATACTCACCTATCCACGATCGGTATTTCCAGCGCTGTCGGGCTTCCGCTGCTCGGAACTCTGCTGATGTCGGGCTGCCGCTGCCGGGAATCGAACCTGACAGTCTAAATACCGGCGCCGAAATCCCGACAGGTCGGGATCCCAGCACCAGTATCTCGGCAGCGTAAGTATCAGGGTGTTATGGGGAGATTAGGTAGCAGGGTTAGGCATTAGGGGGAGGGTTAGGGTTAGGCACCGGGGAGGGAGTGTTAGGATTAGGGTGCGGGGAGGGGTGTTATGTTTAGGCACCGGAGAGGGGGTGTTTAGATTCAGGGTACGGGGAGGGGGAGGTTAGGGTGTGGGGAGGTTAGGTTTAGGCACTAGGGGGAGGGTTAGGGTTCGGCACCGGGGAGGGAGTGTTAGGATTAGGGCGCTGGGAGGGGGGTTAGGTTTAGGCACTAGGGAGAGGGTTAGGCACCGGGGAGGGAGTGTTAGGATTAGGGTGCGGGGAGGTTAGGGTTAGGCATTAGGGGGAGGGAGTGTTAGGATTAGGGTGCGGGGAGGAGGGTTAGGTTTAGGCACTAGGGGTAGGGTTAGAGTTAGGCACCGGGGAGGGAGTCTTAGGATTAGGGTGCGGGGAGGTGGGTTAAGTTTAGGCACCGGAGAGGGGATGTTAGATTCAGGGTACGGGGAGGGGGAGGTTAGGCTTAGGCACTAGGGGGGGGGGAGGTTAGGGTTAGGCACCGGGGAGGGAGGGTTAGGGTAGGGGGTTAGGAAAATACTTACGTTTGTTCCTATGGGAGTCGGGATTCTGGCTGTCGGTATTCTTACCAGCTTCATCCCGACAGCCGGTATTTCATACCCAACCCCTTTAAATAATGTGTATGTGGATGGTATATGAGGACTGAGTGACGGCGATGAGAGTGGACGGACACCAGCTATCACAATAACAAGATATGAAATGTTTACGCTATAGAGAATGCAGCATTCAAATAAATCCAATTTGAAAAGCAATTAAAATGTTATAATGTAGGATTACAACTGGGATAAGTTCTGATGTTTTGCTTTTTTTCATTTCTTAATAGTAGCAGCGAGCCAAAGAGCCAGATGGTGTTATCTGCGCTCGTCCAATGTTCACAAGTTTCCTGCAATTCAACTATAATACGTCTTCTAGATGTGCTGAAAATATAATCAACTATTGGCTCAGAGCCTGATTCACAGTTAGGAGCAAATAATAATAAAAAGGAGAAAGTTGCACCTGAGCTAAACCATGTTGCACTGCAAGGTGTAAAGTGCCTTCCTCTGTTACACCGGTCCACAATAAGGGTTCTCTCTGGGCGAGAGTAATAGGACGATGGAAAGAAAATACCTCATTGGTCATTGCTGTTAATTGGGCGTTGAATTGCTCACGCTGTCCGGTGAATATACCGGAATCTACGCCAGCATCACCCAGTATACAGAAAAGATCAGACTATTGTAGGGGATGCAGTCTGGTCGTATAATGTTCACAGTGACTCTAGATAACAGGGGGCAGCACCGAGATCCTCCTGACATGGTTAAAATGCAACTTACAGCATTTTAACTGTGCGGATGTTAGAACTTTAAACCTGGGGCCTGATTCACTAGATTGCCACTGCGATTACGCACGCAACGGACGGTTGTTGTGTTCTGCGTATGCATATGCATCGCAGTTCACAAACACCCCACTGCAACCGGGTCTGCGATCGCAGTGACTACGCAGACGCATCGCAGAATGATTGACAGGAAGTACCGTTTGGGGGTGATCGACGAAACGCAGGTGTGCCAGTGGGTTTGAACGCCGTTGCAGGGATGTGCATAAATTATCCAGATACAATGCCGTATATGGCCTGAGTACTCATATGTGCGATGAGGTTAGCAATTCCTGAGTAAGGTCACAGCTTGTGCAAGTGTGTGATAGAGGCTGCGATGGTACTCGATGTTACCGATGTTTTCGCAGTCTAGCTAAGTATTACGGATGTGTGAAAGGTAAGGTGGGCGTCCTTATGTTGTGCTGCGATGGCATAGCGATTGCAGAGGATTAGCATACTATCGCAGTGAGACTGCGTGCGGAATTAAAATTGCATTCGCACTTGTGATCCATAGTGAATCTGGCCCCTGGTGCTGAGGAATTAAGCAGCCGGCCCACATAGGTTTCTATGGGGGCTGCTTCTGCGTTTGAAAATGGGGGATATCTGCTGTGGTCCCCCATAGATACATACAGTACATGGGATTCTTATATGAGGGTACCCCCCCAAAATGGGTATTTTGGGAGGATGTCCCGCAAATCTAATAATTATACCACAACACAGCAGTTTTTAAATCTTACGTACAGATTTGTTTTTATTTTTGCTTAGTTAAAAAATAAAAAAATATATATATACTGTATAAATACCATAAAGATCACACTAATATAAAATATAAATAAGGAAACGCATGATAATATGCTCATTTTATTAAGAAATTAATAAGTTAAATTTTATTTTTGACATCATACTAGTGCACTGCATACTATACCTCCCTTTTTTCTTTTTCTTCACATATAGGGGGAGATGTACTAAGCCATGGGGAGAGATAAAATACCAACCAACCAGCTCCTGTCATTTTACAGGCTGTGTTTGAAATATTACAGTTAGCAGCTGATTGGTTGGTACTTTATCTCTCTCCACTTTATCTCTCTCCAAGGCTTAGTAAATAGACCCCAAAGTACCAACCAACCACCTTCCAATGCTGGGTACACACTAGACAATATGTCGTCCGATCCAGCCGGATCAGACGACAAATCGGGCACATTGTCTCGTGTGTACCCTCAATGTCACTGATAAAGCGGTCTCCCATGCATCGTCAGCATCATCGCCCTGTCAGGAACCGTATGGGAAATTGCCAGGGGGTTAGGGTGACTAGGGACCAAGCAGGTGAGTGACAGTGCTAGGTCTCCCTATTGCGGCCAAACCTAGGTTTGGCTAGACCTGCCCAGAGGCGCGGAGTCTCAGAGCCGGATTTAGACCTCATGGGGCCCTAGGCAAGATACCAGTTTGGCGTCCCCTTCCCTTAAACAACACTATATTTTAATTTCTGATTCATGTCCCTTAGATTATTTATTTTTCTTCCTTACTTTCAAAGCTTTAAACGTTACAAATATGGTGTAATGGTTAGCATTACTGCCTCACAGCACTGAGGTCATGGGTTTGATTTCCACCACAGTCCTGTGTGGAGTTTGTATATTCTCCCCGTACTTGCATAGCTTTCCTCCCACGCTCCAAAAAATATACTGGTAGGTTAACTGGCTCCCAACAAATACATGAACCCTAGTGTGTGTGTGTACGTGTGTTTAGGGCAGACTAGATGGGCCATATGGTTCTTAACTACCGTCAAATTCTATGTTTAAATATTAGAGACAAACACAAAAGGACCATAACACAGAAAACATTCTAGGGACTTACTGTATATACAATACAGGAACAGCTTTAGTGACCAATGTACAATACATTCTTAATATTTTACCACACGGCTCTGAATCCTGCCATGTTAAACCCATGGTCTAAAAGGTTGAAGCACATGATGAGCTGGGCACACAAAGACTCAGGTGCATAAGATGCTGCGAGGGAACCAGGCGACAAGAAGGATGTTCATGTTCACACAATTGCTGCTACCAGACACTGGGCCTGATTCAGAGCCGCTCGTAAGCGGCCGCTCGTTCGCTCCGAGCGATGTTCGCACATCTGCGCATGCGTATGGGTTGTACTGCGCATGCGCCAACCAGTCATTGCGGTGGGAAATCGTGTGCTCGCAAAATAGCGGATGCCTGCTAATTTGAGTGACAGAATGAGGCGTTTGTGGGTGGTAACAGGGGAAGGTGCTTGAAAACGGGGAGTGGAGATCCGAACGCAGGCGTGCCAAACGGTCAAAACGGGCGTTTTAAGGGTGTGCATAATTAACAAAGCAGCGTCGTCGACCACGTCACTTGGTTGTCTTTTAGCCTGAACTGTTCGCATGATTGCGGTAGGAAAATGCTACCACAAGAATTGCGAGCAGTTCATACGCCTTTCGATGTACTCGATTAATCAAATAAATAGCGGAGCTGACGTATGATGCAAGCGGCCAAGGGGCGTCTTTACAAAATAGCGAGCGCATGTTTCGTTCGCTCGCTCAGACATAGAGGCGTCAACAGACCGCAAAGAGCGAGCGCTCAATTTAAATAGCCGGCCCCTTTTTCTGAACGAGCATCCGCAAATAGTGTCCGGCTCTGAATCAGACCCATTGTCCACAATGTCCCTGTTTATGAGGTAAAAGATCAAACATCACCACCACAAACACTATCACTGACATTACTCTACCAGCACACACCGCATCACTCACTGAGCACACACTGCATCACTCACTCACTCAGCACACACCGCATCACTATAAAACCCACTCAGCACACACCGTATCACTCACTCAGCACACACCGTATCACTCACTCACTCAGCACACGCCGCATCTATCACTCACTCAGCACACACCGCATCACTCACTCACTCACTCACTCATCACACACCGCATCACTCACTCACTCAGCACACACCGCATCACTCACTCACTCATCACACACCGCATCACTCACTCACTCAGCACACGCTGCATCTATCACTCACTCAGCACACACCGCATCACTCACTCACTCAGCACACACCGCATCACTCACTGAGCACACACAGCATCACTCACTCACTCAGCACACACCGCATCACTCACTGAGCACACACAGCATCACTCACTCACTCAGCACACACCGCATCACTATAAAACCCACTCAGCACACACCGTATCACTCACTCACTCAGCACACGCTGCATCTATCACTCACTCAGCACACACCGCATCACTCACTCACTCATCACACACCGCATCACTCACTCACTCAGCACACGCTGCATCTATCACTCACTCAGCACACACCGCATCACTCACTCACTCAGCACACACCGCATCACTCACTCAGCACACACCGCATCTATCACTCACTCAGCACACACCGCATCACTCACTCACTCAGCACACAACGCATCACTCACTCACTCAGCACACACCGCATCACTCACTCAGCACACACCGCATCTATCACTCACTCAGCACACACCGCATCTATCACTCACTCAGCACACACCGCATCACTCACTTACTCAGTACACACCGCATCACTCACTCAGCACACGCTGCATCTATCACTCACTCAGCACACACCACATCACTCACTCACTCAGCACACACCGCATCACTCACTCAGCACACACCGCATCTATCACTCACTCAGCACACACCGCATCACTCACTTACTCAGTACACACCGCATCACTCACTCACTCAGCACACGCTGCATCTATCACTCACTCAGCACACACCGCATCACTCACTCCCTCGGCACACACTGCATCTATCACTCACTCGGCACACACCGCATCACTCACTCACTCAGTACACACCGCATCACTCACTCGCAGCACACACCCATCACTCAGCAGAGCCTTTCAAACTCCACTTGGCAGCTTGCACAGTAACCCTCCTCCTTTTCCCCCTATACAAAACTGAAGTGACTCACCTGTCTCCCTGTCACAGTTCACTTTGGCAGAGAGTAGTAGAACGTAATTTGCAACACAAGAGGGCAGGAACACAAGACCTGATTCAGAGCCGGACGCTATTTGCGAATGGTCATTCAGAAAAAGGGGCTGGCTATTTAAATTGAGCGCTCGCTCTTTGCGGTCTGTTGACGCCTCCATGTCTGAGCGAGCGAACGAAACATGAGCTCGCTATTTTGTAAAGACGCCCCCTGGCCGTTCGCATCATACGTCATCTCCGCTATTTATTAGATTAATCGAGTACATCGAAAGGTGTCTGAACTGCTCGCAGTGCTTGTGGTAGGTTTTACTTCCCGCAATCATGCGAGCAGTTCAGGCTAAAAGACAACCAAGTGATGTGATTGACGACACTCTCTTACTAATTATGCACTCCCATTAAACGCCCGTTTTGACCGTTTGGCACGCCTGCGTTCGGATCTCCACTCCCCGTTTTCAAGCACTTTCCCCTGTTACCACCCACAAACGCCTCATTCTGTCACTCAAATTAGCAGGCCCTCGCTGTTTTGCGAGCGCATGATTTCCGACCGCAATGACTGGTTGGCGCATGCGCATTACGACCCATACGCATGCGCAGATGTGCGAACATCGCTCGGAGCGAACGAGCGGCCGCTTACGAGCAGCTCTGAATCAGGCCCACAGTATATTAAAGCCTCCCATGCTGCCTGTACTGCATCATTAGAGTTCGGACTACACTTAGTATGAGGCTAGGTAGCTGAAAATCCTCTCAGCACCCCCTGCTGGCACCTGGAGGCAAGTGCTTCTCAGGGAGAAATAGGAGAAGATGCCAACGATGTCACATATGGACCTAGCTGTTGCGAGTGACTGTGGCTGATCCACAGGGCCGGATTTCGGGGGCCCGACCACAGGCCCCTTGGCACCCACCGGGCGCCTAGGTAGCTTAGTGGTAAATCCGGCCCTGCGGAGTCTAACTCACTTGGTGGTCTTCACCAGTGACCCCTCCAGGCAGGGCGGCCATCAGGGGGGGACTTCTGGGACTGGAGTCCCGGGCCCGGACCTTGGAAGAACGGGGGGGCCCGCCCGCTCCTACCGCAGGCTGCAAGGCCTGCATCCCCACACTACCCCTTTAACAAAAGACCGGCCGGCGGCGGCTGCCACCGCCCGTCACCGCCAGCCCAGTTCCCAGCCTCCATCTACAGGACATGCTTTGCTTTGGACACACATGACGTCAGTGTGTGCTGTGTGGTGAGTGATGCAGTGTGCGCTGTCATATGAAAAATCAAGGGGGGTGGGGGGGTTGTGAAAGAGCTGGGGAGGGCACTGATCTGGACTGGTACAGTCATATGAAAAACCAGGGGTGGTGGGGGGGTTGTGAAAAAGCTGGGGAGGGCACTGATCTGGTATAGTCATATGAAAAATCAGGGGACAGGGATTGGGAAAAAGCTGGGGAGTGCAGACTGGTCTGGTTTAATAATTTTTAGACAAAATATTTGTAATTTTTTTTAATTGTGTACGACTAAGATAGCAGGGGAAGGAAAGGATTTTGTCAGTCCCGGGCCCCACAATTACTGATGGCAGCCCTACCTCCAGGTGGCATATGGGTTTCGCTGCACCAAGTGAGCAGGTTGCGGCCCTCTGGACAGGTGTCTGGGAGTGGCAGAAAGACCAGAGACTACATTAGCATCAGGGGCGTATCTATAATGGGTGCAGGGTTTGCGGGGAACACGGGCCCCTGGGTCCAGGGTGGCCCAACACCGCACACCCGGCACCCATAGAATTACTTACCTCTCCGGAGTCCCATGTCAGTGCGGGGGTCCGGCACTGTAAAAACAACTGGAAGATGGCCGCTGCGGCCATTTTCCCATCATTTGCGCTTGCACAGTTCCCCGCGACTAGCGCATTCTGTATAGACTCTGGGCGCCCTCTATAAGGCACTAGAATCAGGATAGTCACTGGAGATAATCCGGAAGCAGACTTGCACTGATAAACATGGGAATTGATTTGCGCTGAGACTCGATGGTAATCAGTACTTGGAATGAGACACTGAGAATCGATGGTAATCAGCACTTGGAATGAGACACTAAAGCTGCATACACACGTAAAAATTATCTGTCCAATTAGTCAACTAGTTATTTGGTTGGAATGAAAATCTGGTAAGTTATGAAAGCAAATGACAATCAGCAATTTGCTCCCAAATGCCGGATAATGAACAAAAACTGTTGTTTGAACAAATTGTTTAGATCAAACATTTAACAAACTTGTCTGAATGACCATTTTCATCTGTTTTCTGGCATTTAGGAGCAAATTGCTGATCATCATTTACTCCCAAACATTACCAGATTTTCATTCCAACCAATCAACTAGTTGGATGGTTGGGACAGAAAATCTTTACGTGTGTACCCTTTCACACAGGGAAAAGTCCTGGGTTGTTTAGCAAATTACTGTGTAAAAGTGAATAAGTCACCCATTTGTTTTATTATTCCCTTTTGTTAATTTAACTTAATCCTAAACCTAGGAATAAACACACTGACACATGTATGGAATTAAAAGAGGTCACAGCCAGAATTTATTGATCAAATTGAAATTTTAGAATAGGTGGCAAGAAGAAAGCAGTGCTCCAAGGCCACAGCCCGATGGATACCAATACTAAATAATAGGGGCGGATCCCCGCCCTGCGCAGACTGACCTGGGGCAGTACCATCCTTCCCTAATTGGCACAGCATTGGCCCCTCCCTTGGAACAAAGACCATGTCCCCCCTTTAGGCGGTGACAAACTGGCCGCTCTCAAAGGAAAGATGCTACCACAGGCACTCCTGCGCTAATAATAGGCCGCCCGCGAGCACTGCTTCCCGCCAGGCTGCACCTCTACCTGTTGGGAGAAATCACAGACAAAAGCACGATCCAACAAAATAAGAATGATAGAAACCAGCTTACACGGGTGGGTGGGTGAGGTTGAATAAACTGGAAAGAGGAAGATGGCTCCCTTCCCCAGACTATTTATATGTGACCTCTAAGCCCTCCCAGAAATCCTACCATAGGCTTATACTCCTCAAATGACCAATAACTAACCGCACCCCCCTCCAGCTTTTAACCCTTAACTTACCTAACAAAATTACATATCAAACAGGGTGCTTATTTATCCTCAAACTTATTCAAGTATTCGGATGCATTAAGTCACCCATTTGTTTTATTATTCCCTTTTGTTAATTTAACTTAATCCTAAACCTAGGAATAAACACACTGACACATGTATGGAATTAAAAGAGATCACAGCCAGCATTTATTGATCAAATTAAAATTTTAGAATAGGTGGCAAGAAGAAAGCAGTGCTCCAAGGCCACAGCCCGATGGATACCAATACTAAATAATAGGGGCGGATCCCCGCCCTGCGCAGACTGACCTGGGGCAGTACCATCCTTCCCTAATTGGCACAGCATTGGCCCCTCCCTTGGAACAAAGACCATGTCCCCCCTTTAGGCGGTGACAAACTGGCCGCTCTCAAAGGAAAGATGCTACCACAGGCACTCCTGCGCTAATAATAGGCCGCCCGTGAGCACTGCTTCCCGCCAAAGCCCGGTTCGCAGAACCAGGCCCGCCACCAAACTGTGACCTTCCTGAAAATAAAGGGAAACTGCAGAGGTCACTGATCAACCACACTAGCCCCGCGCCCAGGAGTTTAGCCCCATTGGATCTATGAAAGCTCTCCGCCCTGTAACGTAAAAAACTTGGGTATTGCATGACGCGTCCGCCAACGCTAAATGACAAGTGTACAATAACCATATCCGCTCAATACCCATGCATGCGCCCAAATCATTGCCTCCCAAGTGGGGCCCCAAACGTCTCGTCTGCTGCCCATAGGGCATCTAGCAGGCGCTTCCAATGCATTTCTTGTAATCCTAACAATTGCAACTTACCCACTCACAACAAAAAATTGGACCTGCAAATCCAAGGGGTGCTGGCTAGCCCAGTAAAAAATAGGAATTTACCCACACCCGACAATTAGCATTCCCGGACAAACCTGTCCGAGAGTTCACGTAGACATAAATTGGCATTTATACAGACAGATATTGGAATTTAATACAGACAGAAATTGGTATGTAATAATAACAACAACAATTTAACCCCAAGGAAAGGGAAACAAAATAGTTGGGTGACCCATCTGAAGATAAAAAACAGCAAAACCTCTTTGAGGGCAAAAGCTGAAAATCCTTTCAGAATTCTTAGCGGCAGTAGGCATAAGGCCCCTAGGTTTCCCAACAAACTCGCAAGGAGCGCAACTACCTAGTGCAACTTATCCTCCTTTAAATACGACCTCACCACCCTAACTGTTTTTAATAAGTCGACTGAAACACCTGCCCCCGCTGCGCAAGCTGCTGCCCCTAACTAAATTAATGAGTCCTGCAAAGCTCCGTAGCTATACCTAAAGCAATAAGATAATTCTGAAATACCCTCATAAACTGCCACCTGGACAAAGGGGGTTAGATTAGCAAGGATAAACCAGTGCCCGCCACCTGGAGGGCGAACATTATTAAAGCACCCTGCCTGAGCAACTGGTCAAAATCACGAGATATGCAAGCGCCTGAATAGAAATGCAACGCCCCTTGGCCAGCTAATCTGTCTTAAACCTATGTAATTAGCATAAGATCAATACCTGCTTAATAACCACCTTATTAAACCTTAAACCTGCTAGCGCATAAAGCTTATTAGCAGCAACTAGCTTGCCCATGGTTAGTATAATGTAATTGGCCATATCCGCCCATGGCGTGCCTGGAAAAATTTAGAGATACTTGATAATGCTGAAGACAAACCGCCTTGGAATGACCCCTTTCGTGGCATGTCCCAGACAAACTCTGCTATATAATCATCAATCGACCTACCTCACCCGCTCTTGGAAGCTAAGACCCTGCTCATCGTACCAAACCTCCGTGTAGGTCTTTAATGTACTAGGCGTCAATGACTTCAGTGTGAGGTCCTTGATGCCAGCCCAATGAAATGCCGGGCATGGAAAGGGAAGGTTAAAACATTTAAACAGGAGGCACGATAAAATGAACCTGTCCCACTGAAAAAGATTTTAGGCGTCCGCCATACCCTTTGCAGCGCCTGAAACCTGCCATGCCCTAAATTCAATATTCCTTACCCACTTAGCAGTGTAAAATACATCAACAACCGTAAGGCCGGATCTAAGTCCGTCCCTGATTAGCACCGACCTACACCACGCTTAAGTTATCCAAAAGGGAATTCGCCTATTGCAAATCTTGCTCTCCTACAGCTACCTACCATTGGGAACACTCTCTAAAAGAAGGATGTTCTTGTTTAGGCCCTGAAACCCATAAGTAACCGGCCCGGGCTCCATGCACCACACCCTTACAAAATGCACCAAAACTTAAGGAACCGGACACATCTGTAAACAGTTGAAGTTCGAATTGGCTACAGATGCCGGAGGCCATATGTTTACGCCATTGAATTCGCACATAAAGAACCAACCAAAAACGCAGAACCTCACTCAGCTCCAAAGAGATGCAGAATGAGGTTATGAGGCTTCCTAACCCCCGCTGAGGTTCCTCCTAGCCATCTGCTGAAAAAAAAACCCAACTCCTAGGTATGACTCTAAATGCGAAACTTAGCGATTGCAACTACATTAACTAAACCTTCTTTACCGACATGAACGCTTCTAGCAACTCCCCCCTGAAATGCCACGCCCTCTCCATAGACAAGTGGCATAACCCTATCAAGGTATCGGTTTCTACATCCAAGTAATATATGCGCATAAGTAGACCTTACTAACGACGAACAAGGCCGGCAAGCAAAAAAGTAACTAAACCCTCGAAAAGTACACAAAATGAAACAGCCCATCGACAGACATCAGTCTACGTAATAGAGCTCTACTACTTTAATTCCCACATATCTAAAGGACACGGGGTGAATGGGCAACAGCCGTAAAGCGGATTCTATATCCGCCTTAGCTAGTAGAGCCCTCCCCCCGAAACCTTGTACTATCTACAGGGCGTTTTTATTATTATTATTTTTTATAAACAGATTGGCAAACGACACGACAATCTGATGGACATCATGCGTGGGAGCCCAACCCTTCTATCTGGGCAAGAGAGATGCTGTATCAACCCAAATCTACTCGGTTCCCTCTTCGGTGCCGCCTTAAAGGCGGTGCACCTAAACTTTCAGAAAAGGGGGGGGATGCAAAAAGGTGGCCGCACATGCGCTCTAACCTGGCTTCCGCCTCCACCGTACACCTAATGACTTCCAGATGGACATGCGCTGATTTCAGAATCCTCCTAGAAAACCCAGATATCGCCCATGTCAAAGGTAAACACCAACCCACGCCAAAACCTTGCCCCCCCCCCCCAAAAAAAAAGGCTGCTTCCTCCCCAAGGGGATAACGACCCAACCAACTCCTCAAAACCCCCAAATTACTCAGCAACGGCGCTTCATTGAACACCTCCGCGATGCTCGTTGCCCGATTCTCCTCAACCTGTTCCTGCGCCGCAGACCCCCTGCACATCTTGGCTGGGTGACCACTCCCGCAGAGCATGCAGATATGCCAATATCCACAGCCTGCCCCTCATGATGCTGCGTGTTATTACACGCGTAGCACGACACGCAACTGATGCCTGCAGATCCAGGGCGGATCAGAAAAGGCTGCTTCAGACCAGCCGAGGAATCTGCAGGCGCGTTAGGCAGTTGATTGACTGCAAGCCAAACCTTGACGTCCTTGAAACCGAATTAAAACACTGCTACCCCTCCTGCTGTGTCCTAAATGCGTCGTATTGCCGCCAAGCGGTACCTTTAGCTGACCAGTTTAAGCCGTGTACCATGTGCATGTATTTTAGCACATTCATAATACTCCCCAGGCCTGGATTCAAGGGGCGTGCCGCAAAAACATATACACGCGCCACCGAATTCTGGTAAGAACAACATGTCACCTCCGCAACTACCCCAGCTGGCTAAGTCCGATCCAAAGACCTACTTGCGTAATCCGCAACCGCAAACATATGCACAAATTTACTCTTCTTGATCTGCTCCCTAAATTTAGAACTTAAACCCTTAAGGATAGCCATATTCGCGCAGTGAACCTAATCTCCCGATGCATCCGGCACCTTAGTTGTCGACACTGTGTTAGACCTCTTATGGCTCCCCCGCTTTGCCTTAATTTTTATTTATTTAATTTTTATTTATTTATTTTTTTGCGCAAAGTAACGCCTGAAATTGCACGGCCTATCAGATGAACTGGAAGAATCGCTAGAATCAGTGGAAGATGAATGTGCGCTGCAAAATGTAGAAAAACCATGCTCACCAGAAATTGCCGCCGAAAGACCAGACATTTCCTCCTGAGCGTTCGCCAACTGTCCCTCGCTGCGCGGTGCGCCCACCACGATTTGACTCGCTGATACCACTGCATCATCCGTCTGCTGGACCTCGATAACGTGACTGGAAAGATCAGAAACTCCTACCTGGGGGCTTGAAACAGTAACTGGTGAATTGGACCGCACAGCAACTGTGCCTGCGGAATGGGGGACAGGGGTGGCAATGGGTGGCAGTGGGGGGCGTGGGCAGATTGCGGGGAAGGCAGGGTGGGGGGGAGAGGGGAGGGTTGCAACATAGGTGTAGTTTGGGAATATGCAGGTGCGGGGGCATGAGGCAGGGAAAAGGGGTGAAAAAACCTGATAGGAAGGTGCAAAAACCTTGTAAAAGGGGGTTAGGGTCTGGAGTTGCAGCAGGGGGGGCTGATGGTACACGGAAGGGGCAGGATGGTAAGGGGCAGTATATTTCAAGGGGATTCTGCGTGTAGTGTGGTGGTGTATAAATATGGGGACCTGTCCTACTGCTGAGCCAGAAACGGGGCGAAGGGGTATAACTCCCGCCCCTGGGTGCCGGCAAACAACAGGGGAAAGATTGCTGGGTGGGGCACCTGGGGCCTTGGAAAACCCTGTTACTAAAGAACAGCGGGGAGTGCTGGGGGGGCCCTGCTCCTGGAGCAGAGGGGGCAGATGAAGGGGGGAACAGGACCAAGCAGGGCGCCCTGCGTAGGCCGAAAATATATAAAATGGCCGCCGTGACCCTGTGGCCAGGGCCAACCGCCGGCGCAGGGAGCGGGCTGGCCGTGATCTGCGGTGCTGGGACGGGGGGCTGTGGCCGCCTGAGCTACTCGCGGCACCACCGGAGAGCCAGACGGCCATGATCTGGGCCATGTGCGGGAGCGCAGACAGGCGCGCGGTCACGGCCTATAGCAGGGCGCGCCCCGCTAAGAGGAAGCCACTGTGGTGAGAGGCGGTGGGGGGGGAGGGTGTTGGCTGAACGGCGGGGCCTGGGAGTAACTGAGGGGGGTACTGGAAAGGGACGAGGGGGCCGCAGGGCGAGAGGCCTGGGAGCTTCCATAAGGCGGCGGGCGGACGGGGGGTGGGGGGCGGCTGAACGGCTGGGCATGGCTGAGAAGATACTGGCAGGGGACAGGGGATGGATGAACACCAAAGCCGGGGAGGGAGGAGGAAAATGTGGAACAGAGTCTGAAAGGAAGCAAAATAGATAAACAATAAAAGAAATACTGACAGGAGCTAGAGAGGGTGTAAGAAAAGGGGTAGATAAATGAGGTGTAAAATGCAGATGGGCAAGGGAAAGACAGGCAGATTAAATATAATATATAAATGACACTTAGCCAGCCTGGTTGAATAAACTGGAAAGAGGAAGATGGCTCCCTTCCCCAGACTATTTATATGTGACCTCTAAGCCCTCCCAGAAATCCTACCATAGGCTTATACTCCTCAAATGACCAATAACTAACCGCACCCCCCTCCAGCTTTTAACCCTTAACTTACCTAACAAAATTACATATCAAACAGGGTGCTTATCTATCCTCAAACTTATTCAAGTATTCGGATGCATTTACCCTGGATTTTCATTTTCAGTGTGAAAGGGGTATATAATACCCCTTTTCCACCTAAATTCCGGGTCTGACCCGGAGTTGGAACAAAGTTCCTATCCGGATCAGACCCGGAATTTTGCCGGCGCTGACTCGGGATATTCCCGAGTCAGCGCCGCTCACACCGCAGTCGGGTCTGCATAGACCCGGCTTTTGCGGAGTGAAAGTGGACGCTTGGAGATGACGTCATCTCCAAGCGCCACTGAAGCCGGACCAATCGGCCGGCTAGCAGCGCACTCCAGGTCATCGTGACCCGGAGTGCGCTGTTCCCATAGCAGGGTTTCACGGGCTACGCCCGTGTTAAACCCTGCTAGTTACCTGGGTTGGATTGCCGGGTCACTCGACCCGGCAATCCAACCCTCTGCCCTTTTACACCAGGGAGCTGCCCGGGTTAACCCTTCAAAAACCTGGGTTTTAGCTCCGGTGTAAAAGGGGTATAAGACAACACAGGTATTTACAAGAAACACTGGAGTTCTGTGAGAGAGCTGAAGTAACACGCTGAGAATTAGCATGGGAGCTAATACAAGTAGCACTGGAGGTCAGCGTGAGGGCTGAAACAACACACTGTAGATACTTCGTAGAAAACACCGGAGAACATAATCACTGGAACAGTGAAGTTGAACAGCAGTTTCCTGTTCCTGGAGTCAGACTTAAATACCCCTGGGTAGCTGGTCATTGGATCAGCTGAGTGACCACAGGACTACCATTGGGAGAGACTAGTCAGGTGATATGGACCAACATGACTGCGCCCATGCCCGGCACCCCGGAAACCAGGACGCATGCACGGAAGCCCTAGCAGACCCGGGGGAGAGTACTCAGTTACCACTCACCTCCACTCCCAGCGACTGCACACCTAAGCCCAAGGCGCCGATGCAGAGGTGAGTAGCAGCCAATCCCAGGTTGCATCCTGACAAGCCCGTTGGATCTGCATGCAGGTCCGATGAGTGACATCGTCCACGAGGGCCATGCTGCTGAATGCAGCATGGCCCCCGCTCTCGCGCCGGCACCCTGCCAGTACGCATCGCTAACGAGGACGGTACACACTAGACCACAGGTTCTCAAACTCGGTCCTCAGGACCCCAAACAGTGCATGTTTTACAGGTGCCTCATAGAATCACAAGTGGAATAATTACCTCCACCTGTGGATCTTTTAAAATGTGTCAGTGAGTAATGAGTACACCTGTGCACCTGCTGGGTGACCTGGAAAACGTGACCTGTGTGGGGTCCTGAGGACCGAGTTTGAGAATCTCTGCACTAGACGTACCAGCCTTAACTGTCATTTTACAGGCTGTGTTTGAAAATTGACAGTTAGGAGCTGATTGGTTAGTAGTTTATCTCTCTCCAAGACGTAATACATCTACCTCGAAGTCAATTGTGAGTTTTCATCAGCAGTGTCTCATTGAACCTACTACATATCCATTTGACGAAAGTGGATTTCTCGGCAATGACAACCCTTTAGTTTAGTAGAACAGCACCTGTAGATTTTGCCAGGGACCCCCCAAGAAGGTTTGGGCTTTGCTACCCATTGCAGTCCTATCTTTTTCTTCACTCGGTAGGCTAGAGAAGTGGGTGATCAGTGAGCAGGTCTACAATATGGAGCAATATTGCCAATAGGATTAGAAAACAGATAGGGGATAACGGATAATCAGATTACAAGCTAAGGTCAGGACAGAAATGGAGCCAAACGTAGAAGAGCAGTTCAGAAATCAAGTCAGGTCATACATAATCTGGAGCAAACAAACAGAAACACTGTGCCTGATTCAGACCCGCTCACAAGCGCTATGCGCTCGCAACCGGGTCGATTGTTAGGCAGTGCGCACGCGCGAGCCCCGGAGCGAGCGACAAATCACTCACTCTGCAACTCGTAATCCAAAAGGGTTGACTGTGGATGGTGATCGACAGCTCGCCCCGTTTGGTAGGCGGGTCGGGGGGGTGGCTTGCCAAACGGAGGCGTTCCCGAAGGAACGCCTGCAGTTTGGGGGCGGCCCCACTGACATCACGAGTGACCATCACCTGGCCGCTCGCAAAAGCTGTGGGTGCTCACCCACAGCTATGCAAGCGGCCATGAGGCTGGATTTAAAAAAACATGCGGCCGCCCTGATTCAGAGCAAGCGCACGCTTTTTGTGTGCGGCTCTGAATCAGGCCCACTGTGTACTAATACTGGTGCTGGTGTCAGAGGTATGGCGCCACGTGAGAACACAACTATAGAGTGCAGAGAGTGCCATGCGCCAGAAGTGAAGAGAGTTCAGGAGAGTGGAGACTGCAGAGGTATCGGGGAGAGACAGGAGAGACAGGAGTCAACAGAGTTGGATCCTCTAATATGAAATATGAGTCCTAAGGATTTTCTCCAAGTCTTGGTTAATAAGTTTGGTTTATACATTAAATTAGGGATGCTAAGCTACAGAGAAGTTTAATTTTACAATTGAAAAACTTTTGCAAACTGCAAATTCTTTGTAGGAAGTAGGGATGTGCGCCGACCCCGTGTTTTGGTTTTGGATCTGGATCTCCCCTGGTTTTGGATCTGGATTGGTTTTGCCAAAACCTCACATCCGCGTTTTGTTTTTGGGTTTTGGTTTTGGATCTGGATTTTTTCTTAAGAAATCAAACAAACAGCTAAAATCCTTTAAAAAAGGCCATTTTTGTCCCTACAGTATTAATAACCTCAATAACATTTATTTCCACTCGTTTCCAGTCAATTTTGACCACCTCACAGCTCATAATATTGATTTTTTTCATCTAAAGGGCCAAAAGGTTGTATCCAGCTTGCTGGCTCAAAACTGATTTATATAATTATTAATAGAGTTGAGGAACTGTGCAAAGATGATGGTTGGGATACCCTTGAGGATTGAAGAATTGATAGTTGATAGTTGGTGCAGCCCCTGGCTGTAAAATTGATAATAAATTAATTAAAAAACAATTCATTGGTGCAGCCCCCAAACTGAACAAGTTCTCATCGTCCTCATCATCCCCTTCAGTGTGTACATCCTCTTCTTCACACAATATTATATTGTCCCCGCTGGAATCCACCATAGGCGCCTCTGTAATTTTTTGATGTAATTGTTGGTAGAGGTCTTCCTCGTGGTATTTGTAATTCATTTTAATGAACATCATCTTTTACACATTTTGAGGAAGTAACCTCTTACGCTGATCACTGACAAGGTTGCCAGCTGCACGTGCGGCTGCAGCTGACAATTTTTTTACTAACAGCTCTTTGCATAGTTTTAGATTTCAGTCTGTTGGAAAAAAACTCACAAGGTAGGACTTAAACCTAGGATCAAGAATGGTCGCCAAAATATATTTTTCAGATTTCAATAGATTGACGACTCTTGGATCCTGGTGAAGTGAAGCAATGGCTTGATCCACCAGTTCGACATACCTTGCGCAATCGCTCCATTTCAGTTCCTCCTTTAGTTTCTCCAGCTGTTTTTACAAAAGTCTGAGGGGAATGACCTGACTCAAGCTGGCAGTGTCTGAACTAAGTTCACGTTTAGCAAGTTCAAAGGGTTTAAGAACCTTGCACAACACGGGTAGAATTCCACCGAGTTACTACCTCTTGCTTCAACTGATGGCAGGGCAAATTTAACAGTACCTGCTGGTCATGCACTCTTCGACAAGCAGTTGCCGAATGTCTAAAATGTCCGGATATTTTGCGGGCCACCGAGAGCATCTCCTGCATGCCCCTGTCATTTTTAAAAAAATGTTGCACCACCAAATTAATTGTGTGAGCAAAACATGGGACGTGTTGGAATTCGCCCACATGTAATGCTCTCACAATATTGGTGGCATTGTCCGAAATCACAAATCCAGAGGAGAGTCCATGTGGGGTAAGCCATTTAGCAATGATTTCCCTGAGTTTTTCTAAGAGGTTCTCAGTGGTATGGCTCTTAGTGAAACCGGTTACACAAAGAGTAGCCTGCCTCTGTATCAGCTATCTTTTGGTAGATGTTGCTGCTGCTGTTGCTGTTGTAGGCAATACACCTACCCAGTGGGCTGTCACAGTCATGTAATCCTTAGTTTGCCCTGTCCCACTTGTCCACATATCAGTGGTCAAGTGGACAGTGGGTACAGCGGCATTTCCAAGGACATTAATAAGGTTTCTTTTTTTTTAATTCTTTATTTAGGAAGCTTACAAAAACACATATGGAAGACATAAACAGAATAAGCCTTACAAATGAACTATTTTTAAATCAAATTATTGGCAATAAACCAAAACATATAAGGGGATTGGTAGAAGGGGGGAAGGCATAGGGGGGGGAGGTGGGAAACAGGACTACCAAGAGAAATAAGGTATCGTAAAGAATACCAGATATTGGACAGAAAGCGTTAGAAGAAGAAAGTGCCGCTTGAAGAACAAGAAAAGTATTCAGCTAGTTAGAGGAGTTTGCCACTTAGAGACCAGAGCAGAGGGAGCAGAGCCATCCAATGCGCATGAGTCATATATGGGTAGCAGGTGTGGAGATCAAAGGTGGAGTGGTGCCATCATATAAGAGCCATGGGGCCCAGACTTGGGAGAACATATGACCTCTATCATGAAGATAGTACGTGATATTTTCCATCTCTGCTATATGCCTGATTTGCAACTTTAGGGCAGAGAGGGATGGTGGAAGAGGATTCTTCCAGTTGCGAGCAATCAAACTCCTGGCAGCAACTAAAATATGGGATAACAATTTAACAGAGCGCTTATTAAAATCAGGAGGGGGGAAACTTAAAAGGAAGGTCCATGGGTCCTTCGCAATCGGGTTGTCAAATATATTATTCAGAAGAGTATGGACCAAGGTCCAAAAGGGTTCTAGGACTGGGCATGTCCACCAGATATGGGCTAGGGTACCCCGAAGCCCACAATTTCTCCAACAGAGGGGTGAAGCAGAGGGATACATATGGGAGAGCCGTACCGGGGTATAATACCAGCGGTAGTATAATTTATAAGAAGTTTCTGTAAGGCGGGTAGAGATAGAGGTTTTAGCAATTGCCAGTCTCATGTCGTCCCAAGCCTCTACGTCAGGTGGAGGGCCAAGGTCTACTTCCCAGGAGGATTCATGGGGATTATTAGTGGGGAGAACCGCATCGACGAGGATATTGTAGATTTGAGAGATCATTCCCTTAGACATGGGGCAATGTTTACAGAGCCGTTCAAATGGGGTGAGGTCGCGAAGAAGCAGGGTTTGTGGTAGGGAACTTAAAAAATGCCGTATTTGGAAATATTCAAAGGGATTTAGGGGTTGGGCTGGACATTGTACTTGTAAGTCTGAGAAGGAAAGCCAAAGCCCCTGTGAACTAAAATCAGCGGGAAATTTAAAGGACACCTGTATCCACGACTTCATGCGGACCACCTGCAAACCCGGGGGAAAATTGGGTTTATGCCATATGGGTGTAAGAGGAGATATAGGGGTGGTGATAGCAAATTTAAATGAGTATAAAGCCCATATCCGTAAAAGGAATTTAATTGTTGGTGGGAGGTTGGAGGAGGGGGGACGATGTTTCCTCTGGAGGTCCCACAGGGAGGAAAGGTCTGGGGAATTGATATAATTGGATTCACTATCAAGCCAGGAGGTCGTTCCACGAGGGAAGTAGGAGGAAACAATTTGAGAAAAATGTGTGGCTAGGTAGTAGAATTTAAAATCAGGGAGTCCTCTACCCCCTTTGGAAATAGGTTTCATTAGGATAGTCGAAGAAAACCAATAGGGTTTGACATTCCAAATAAACTGGTTAATACATTTGTGAATATTGTGAAGGAGAGTAAGGGGAGCTGCCATCGGGAGGGTTTGGAAAAGGTAGAGCCATTTAGGGAGAACATTCATCTTGATTGCTATTATCCTGCCCAGCCATGAAAGTAAAAGCCGCTTCCAGGAAGTCAGATCCGCCTGAAGCTTTGTAAAAAGCTGTGGAAAGTTCTCCTTATATAATAATTCATAATGGGATGTCAGGAAGATCCCAAGATATTTGATTTTCCTATGCTGCCATTTAAAATTGTAGGAGGATTTAATGGCATCCACGTCTCAATGAGGAATATGAAGGAGCATGGCTTCTGATTTAGAATAGTTAATCTTATACCCAGAGAGTATACTATAGCGGTTTAGTAGGTGATAAAGGTTGGGTAAAGAAATCCGAGGTTGGGTGAGCGTGAGCAAAATATCGTCAGCGAAAAGGGCAACCTTGGAATAGGTATTCTCAACCTGCAACCCGTGGATATTGGGATTCAATTGGATTAGGGATGCCAGAGGTTCTATCACCAGGGCAAAGATCAAAGGGGATAAAGCACAGCCCTGTCTGGTGCCATTTGAGATAGGGAAGCGGTCAGATGGTACGCCATTGATGGAGACTGTAGCGGAAGGGTTTGAGTAAAGGGCCATGACACCAGACTCTCCTGATATCCCAAATGATCGCATGGTCAGACCAGATCAGGGGATAGATATGAACATCCGTAAATTGGAGGGCTAGGTCATGGCTGAACAGGATCATATCTTTACGGGAATAGGAGTTGTGCACAGAAGAGAGAAAGGTATAGTCTCGAGTAAGGGGCTCTCGAACCCGCCAGGAGTCATAAAGGAGTTGGGACTTCATGAGACCAAGAAGTGCTTTAGAGTTACGGGGGTCCGCCCTATCGGAGTCAATGGCCCTCAGTGTAGATCTGTCTAAACAAGGGTTTAGAACTGCATTAAAATCACCGGATACAATAAGGGAGCCCTGTCGTTTACGAGAGAGGAGGGTATCTAGTCTAGTGAAGAAGGCAGGCTAGGCTTGGTTAGGGGCATATATGTTAACAATAGTACATAGGTTATTGTTAAGGGTGCCCACAAGGATAAGGAAGCGGCCCTCCTTATCTTCATAAGAGTCAATCATATTGAAAGTGAGGTGGCGGGCAAAAAGAATAGCAACGCCTCATTTTTTTTGCCTAGAGTCGCAAGCATGGTAGGTAGTAGGATAGGCTTTAGAGCGGAGTTCTGGATGGAGAGTACGTAGAAAGTGGGGTTTTTGTAGAAACACTAGGTCTCCTTTATACATATTAAGGGTGGTAAAGAGTTTGCTGCACTTTTGGGGGCTGTTGAGGCCCTTCACATTGAAGGAGAATACCCTAAGACCCATGCGCAATGGTTGAGAGGAAGGCCAGAAAAGAAAACAGCTGAATATGGAAAGTTAAACAAAAGTGGCACATCATCGAGTATATAGGAAGAAGAGGAATGTCCTGTTTGGGAAAAAAGGGAAACCGGAGAGGGAAATGGGAGGTAGGTTGGCCAAGTGGGACAAAAGTCCAAGGCCATGGGTGCTGACAAAGGGGAGGGGAACTATGCACTACAAAAGCACATAGGTCAGCAAATGGGTACAAGACCCTGGAGGGGCGCGGCAAGGGTGAGCCATTTACATTCAATAATGGCATAGGGAGAAGGTAGAACCCTCCCATGTACCCTAAATATACTAAGCAAAAACAGAAAAATGCAGTATCTTACAGGTGGAGTAGAAAAAAATAAAATAAAAAAAGGGAAGGAAAAGAAAAAAGGGGGAAGGGAATTCAAAAAACATGTAAAACAATATACAGAAAAAACGCCCATAAAATAGGAGTACTAAAAAAGATTAAAGAATAAATAGACAAGGAATAGTGGTGGTTGAGGGGATAAATCACCATAAAAAAAAAAGGCCTAGCCATATATGAATAGACAAGATCTGCACATATATAAATATAAATGTACAAACAATTGAACATAATCTCGGTAGGGTAGTACTGAACGAACAGTCAGAATATGCATAAAGATACATACTATAATCCTTATAATATAACTAAAATAAACCTCTATAGACACAGGGGGAAAAAAAAACACCAAACAAGTTGAGTTGCAAAGAACATATAGCCAGATATCAATAGTAAATATCCATAATGGAGGAAGTCCTCAAAAGTTGAGGGGCCTCACCATGAGACCATAAAAACAATACAACAGTAAACCTTCAGAGGGACTCAGGTTTCAGAGGTCGGAGTGAAAGATTTGGAGAATGCAGGAACAGTAGACCATTCTGATGGAGGGGGGCGTCGAGTCGTCGTCTGTCGAGGTCTTTGGGGAAGAGGGGTGGAGGATGTAGGGGCAAGCTCTTCATATATTCCCAATGTTGAAAGAATAGGTTGAGCTTCAAGGAGAGATCGAGCCACATGTAACTGGTTCTGATGCCATATTAAAATGCGGAAGGGGTAGCCCCAACGGTATCTTATGTTGTGGCTACGAAGCAGGTTGGTGAGAGGTTTAAAATCTCTACGTTTAGCAAGGGTCAAGGGGGAAACAGCCTGGAAAATCTGGAGAGTTGCATCTTTGAAGGTGACCATAAAGTAATGTAATGCATACGTAGAACAACATCTCGAGGTTGAGAAGAAGATTGAGAGCACGGTTTCAGTGCACGATGGGCTCGGTCGAGGAGCAGGTGATCTTCCGGGGTAGAGGGAGATAACTGCATAAACAGGCCTTTGAGGTAGAGCTCAAGATGGGAGAGTTCAATATCTTCAGGAATACCTCTGATGCGTAAAATGTTACATCGGGCTCTGTTATCTTGGTCTTCTTGGCCGTCTTGGAGCTGGGCAACATCATGGCGTAGCTGTGTGAGATCGGCATCATAAGACTGTTGTGATGTAACCACCTCCTCGACTCTAAGTTCCAGTTGGTCTGTTCTAGAACCAATAGCGGAGATTTCTCCTTGCATGGTATGGAGGGCCTGAACAGATTTTTTTACATCTTTGAGTTCTTTAAACAGGATAAGGAAATCTCTATGAGTAATAGGAGAAAGGTCGTCTTCTGAGTCTGAGTTAGAGTGGTCAGGAGCCGAATCCAGTACGACTTCCTTAGGGTCAGGCAGGTGCTTATGTTTTGTGAGGTATTGTGTGAGGTCACCTGAAGAAGGTTTTTTCCCTCTAGGCATTATGGACGTAGGTATATAACAAAAAAAAATAAAAAAATCCCTGTATATTTATTAGGGGTGAGAGGGTGTGAGGTTTCAGTTAGTATACATTGTAGCCTGCAGGATGGGGATCCCAAAGGTGAAAGTTCAAATTAGGTAAAATTGACAGGATGGAGTGTACAGGGCAGAGGCACACAATCAGCCCAGGGTGATGTAACAGGGTTGTGGCACCACAAGTCCCAGGAATAGCTGGAGAGACAGGAGACAGGTAGGTACTCACAGTGGGTTGAGGTAATGGATGTTCCACAGCGTGCAGGAACGTCAGGGGCTCCAGCTGTCAGCAATCTGCAACAGCCCAAGGTCACCAGCACACAAGGGGAGAGGGTAGCAGAAGAGAGGGGGCCCAGACTTTAAGTAATAGAGGGCAGGTCTCCGGTAACCTGCACAGAGCAGCCGGCAGCAGAGAACCAGGTAAGACAGGAGGGAGGAAGCCAGGGCAGGCTGGTCTGAGACTGCAGGGAGCCCAGCGTGTCCCACACACAAAATGGTGGCTGCCCGCGATTCGCGGCTCCAGCCGCGGATGTCTCCAGGGGTCCCCCAGGGGTATATATATCACCTCTACAGGGTCCCCAACCAGCCAGTGAAGATGCAGTGGAGGCAGGGAGGTCGCGGTGATGTCCGGCGGAACCGAGTCAGCACCGATCTGCAGAGTTCCAAAATCCAGGCCGGTGCTTCTGAATGTGGTGTAGGCCTCAATGACTCCGGAGCTGAAAGTCACTCCCAGAGCCCGGATAGGGTGTCAGCAGGGTAGCGGGGTGACCAGGCAGGGGGAGAAGACCCACATGAAAAATGGGGGTCAGCAGGAACAGGGTACTTTAGGGGAGAATCTGGAGAGCTGCAGTGAAGCATGTCCACTCTGTTTGGAAGTTAGGCCACGCCCCCCAATAAGGTTTTTTTAATGTCCTTGTACAGTCTTGGAATTGCTATTCTAGCGAAGTGGAATCTAGAAGGGATCTGGTAGCGAGGACACAGGACCTCAATTAACTGTTGAAAACCCACTGCAGTAGTGTCGGATACTGGACGCACATCTAATACCAGCATAGCTGTTATGGCGTCAGTAATCCGCTGTGCAACTGGGTGAATGCTGTCATACTTGTTTGCCCTTGCAAATGATTGTTTGACAGTTCATTGTTTTTTGGAGGATACACTACAAGTAGTCTTCCTCCTGGTCCCCTTCTGGGATTAAGATCCACTCAACAGGCGTAGTCATCAAGGATCCTTCTGAGGAATCACGGATAGGAGAGTAGTCAATCATGCTTCGAATACCAACATTGGATGCAGCAGGACTACTCCCGATGACGAATGAGGATGCTGATGATACAGGTGTTTGTGGTGGAGATCGTAGGTGCTTGGATCCCACAGAGAGGGAGCAGGTAGGTGACACTGGACTTGTTATGTTTTGAGTTTTGGAACTCGGCGACATACACTTTGATATTTGATGAATGTGCTCCAAGTGACGTAACAAGGAGGAGGTTCCTAGGTGGTTTAGGTCCCTCCCTCTACTCACTCTTGCTTGGCAATGGTTACATATGGCTTGACAACTGTTGTCCGGATTGGGGTGGAAATAACTCCACATGTGAGAAGTGGATTTTTTTGTCTTTTGCCCCGGCATGACAACAATGGGCTTTGGCTTTTTCAATCCATGGGCAACAGCTGTTGCCTTACTTACACAGAGGACATCCTTGGCATCAACATCCTCATCACCAACTTATTCATCATCAACATCCTCATCATCCTTAGTGCCTTCAACTACCAAAATATCCTCCTCCTCCATGTGCAGTTCCACAGAAGCATCCTCACTGACTATGTCTGCAAGATGTTGACTGCCCTTCCCCACATTTACAGAGGGTACACTAATGTTGGAACTTGGAGGATCCTCCAGTACACTAGTATTTAGGTCTGGCTCACACATGGCAACAGCGGACACACTTGCATTTCTCAGGGCACACGGTGCTGTCTTACTCTTCTTAACAACTTAAAATTTTTTAATGGTACCACCACCACTACAACTACTACTACAAGCAGAAGGGCTATCAGAACCAGCAGTCAACATAAATAAAAGCCAAGGCCTTATCCTTTCCTTGCCACTTTGTGCAGTGAATGGCATAATGCCAATGTTTTGTTTATCTAAAGGCAACTTGCCGTTCGATTTTTTTTTTTTCTTTACTACAGTAAAAGTAGCTTTACAATATCCATGGCATGACTTAAGCCCTGGGGCATGGGCCTTCATAGAGGACAAGGAAGTTGACAGCCTTGCATTATCATGATGACTGCTGGCGGCAGCTACAACACGTGGTTCTTGGTCTTGCTCTCCTGTCATGTGACAGCCCTCCATATTTTCTGCGGTCTTGAAGCAGTGTCACAAGCACCAATAGAGTAGCCAAGGTGCGGTTACAAAATTCACACACGTGCAGTCGTGCGCACACAGAAAAAAATATACAAAAGACACTATTTTTTTTTTCGGTTACAGAACTTGGGCCCAGAGTACAGATTGATGACGACTGGGGTCGGGCAGTACTAGGTTGCGATGCTGTATCTTGTGCTGCTAAGCCTAACACACACACACACACACAGAAAATAAATAGACAAAATACACTATTTTTGGGGGGAGTTTGAGATCCGGGGCCGGCGGGGTACCGAACGCACGTTCAGTTCTCACCCCGGATCTCAAAACTCGGGTGGGTTCGGATCATTGAGATCCGAACCCGCTTATCTCTAGTAGGAAGCATAATGAAATGTGTTGCAAGTGTACAAGCAGACGGTAATCCCTTTAATTGAACTAAATGAGAATCTTTTAAAAATCAGTCTACTATAATTCAGATAACAAACCAACTAACCAAGGAAGTAAATCAGTGATAAAGACCATTGATATATGACTCCAAGTATTTTCTTAGACACTTAATGGGAGCAGTAGACCAGGAGATACTTTTTGGGAGTACAGTGGCGGAACTAGAGAGACGTGGGCCCAGGTGCAAGAATATGCTTTGGACCTCCCTATGCAGGGCCCCCAGTAGTGCCCCATATACAGTGCCCCAGAAGTGCCCCATATACAGTGCCCCCAGTAGTGCCCCATATACAGTACCCCCAGTAGTGCCCCATATACAGTGCCCCCAGTAGTGCCCCATATACAGTGCTCCCAGTAGTGCCCCATATACAGTGCCCCCAGTAGTGGTCCCCCTATGCAGAACAATACAATACAGGACCAGGACATGGATTACATATATTGCTACATTAGCGACCATAACACCCAGATAAGCAACAGAGCATAAGCAACCAAGTGTTAGGTGCCCTAGTGGTGAGTAAGTAGATGAAACTAAAGTAGGGAGAAGCACAAGAGGGTAGAGGGCCCTGCTCGTAAGAGCTTACATTCTAAAAGGCAGTCCCCTGTGCAGTGCCCCCAGTAGTAGTGTGACACCCATGAAACGGACACCCCTAGGACTGTGAGGGGTTAATACCACTTTGGGCAAGGAAGGAGTTAATACATGTCTCCCCAGCACGTGTGAAGCAAGGGGACAGCTGGTGCTGATTGGATGAGCCTGTCCTGTCTCTCAAGTGGGGGGTGTGGTCAGGTGCCCGCGAAGAAGAGGGTGAAATATAGAGGGCGTGCCAGGAGCTGAGGAGAAGTGTGGCATGCAGCACGAGGACAGCGGGCAGAGACCGCCAAGCTGAAAAGCTCTAGTGGAGTGTGGAGCAGCCGAGCTGGGAGCGTGGACGCCGGGGACCCGCGGAAGATAGACCGGGTCAGGTGAGCCACAGCAACGAAGAGCAGCACACCATTAAGGCGTCCAGCGCAGCAGCAAGAGCCGCTCGTGGAGGTACACAGCCACAGTGGCAACACGCAGTACAGGGTAATCATCCCCCCTGCCCCATACCACAGCAGCAGCCATCATAGGGTAACTTCAAAGCACCCTCATTTCAGTTATACTACTTATAAGAGAAGTCGCTGTCCTATTGTGATTTATAACTTTTTCTGCCAACCACAAGATGGCCGCAGACCAACAGCAACAATTGCTTTGAGTTGCCATGCTGCCAACCACAAGATGGCCACCGATTAACTGCAGTATAGACATACAGCTCCAGCAGTGGAAAAGTTACATAGCCTTGCACCAGAGGTAGCTACAGGAGTGGTGAGTGGAAGATTGATTGCACCACAGGCAGAGCTGCACTGACACTCAGTAGTACTGGACTTTCTCATACCTTGTTGCAAATAGCAGAACCTCAGTGTTACTTTCACTTTAAGTATATAGGAGTTATCTGCTATTCTTCCCTCCCAGATTTAATACTAACAAATGCTACACTAAGTGGGACTAGTACCATGGTCAACTTAAACTGATCTATAAGAGCTCCACCAGCTGCAGCAGCGAAGACGGGTAGGAATACAGTGTTTTGTGTTTAAGGTCATCTGGACATTGAAACTGTTAGTTTAGTACTGACATCATTGCTGAATTGTTTTCTTGTAGTGTGCAACCATTTGAGATAAGAATGTATGCTCAATACTGAATTCAACTGTGAATAGTAACGTAAAAGTTGCCTTACATTGTATGGTCATACTGCCGAAGTATTATTACACCAATCCGTATGGTGCCGTGCAAATGCCATTGTTTTTATGTGTAATCTCATTATTGATGTTTTTTCCCACTGATGCAATACAAAGGCTGCCTCATTGAGTGAGGTGTGTTATTTATACAAGTGCCCTGCCGACTCTCTAATAAACCTGTGTTCACAAAATAAAAACCACAAGCTGCCTCGTCACCCCTTCATGTGCTTCCATTACTCTCACCTCTCCGTAAGTCGAATGAAGATTGAACCACAACACACAAGGTAAACTCTTTACTTACCACGTAAAGTCAAGGTTACCACAACTGGCGTCATGAACAGGATTAACGGAGTCCAAAGTGAGAAGGTTGGAAGTATAGAAGAGCCATGTCGACCGATCCACCAACCCAGGCAGTACCGCCTGCTGGCGCAGGAGCACCGATCAACCCACCTGTGGCACAGATCAATCCTATCACGCTCCCCTATTACTTCGGAGCCCCGTGGCTCCCCATGTATTCTGGTGAGGACCATGGCACAGAAGGAAGCACTCTCACCGAGTTTAAAAGGAAGATGACCTCTATGTTCCGTTTGTACCCGCTAAGTGATCAGCAGTAGGTCGAGATACTCATTGGGCAATTGAAGAATTCGGCACTCAGGGAAGTGACGTCCTGGCCCGCCAGAGAAAAACAGAACGTAGAACAAGTCCTTAAATGACTAGCGACCACTTTTGATGCCCGTACCTTATCCACCTTGAAAATGAGGTTATATGCATGTAAACAAAAACCTGGGGAGAGTCTGCGTGACTACGCCCTCACCCTGCAGGAGGCCTTGAGGGCAATCCAGGCTGTCGATCAGGAAGAAGTCAGGAACCCGGATGAGACCTTGGTCACCCAATTGATAGAGGGAGCTAACAGAGAAGGAACACGAGTTCAACTGCGACTACTGCGACTACAACTTCCGACGGATACTTCTTAGACTTTAAAGAAGCGGCTATCAAAATGTTGGGCACGGTCGAAGAGCATAATACGGAATTCCCAGAATTACCAAGTCAGTCCTACTCGGCAGAAGCTGGCTTATGGAATGCATGTCAGGCACCCAAAGAAACCAACCCCGCCTCCCATGGGCTGCAGCTGCCATCCCCTGACCCAATACAACTGTTGAGGAAACAGATGGAAGAAATTACATTGGGAATGGCAGAGATACGTAGGGAGGTGCATAGCCTAGCTCAATCCCAACCGGCGGATTATGAAGAGCCGCGGTGGCGGCCGAGAAGACAAAGGGCTGATGACTGGTGGGAACCACCCCGGGGACAAGGGAGAAGATCAACAGATCGGTTTGATGCTCAAGGCCGTCCCATCTGCAGGCGGTGCCAGAAGGCAGGTCATGTGGAGAGACACTGCAGGCAAGAGGAGACGTTAAACTGAAACACCCCGAGGGTGGGGGTCAAGCCTCGGGGAGAACAGGAAGAGTAGACCCGAATCCTGAAGAGTGGTGGCCCCGGTATGTCGGGACGTGTCCGACAATCCCAATTGTCATAAATGGCGTGGAAGTTTTGGCCATGTTAGACACAGGATCCCAAATCACCACCATACAGCTACCTGCTTTTCAACGCTATTGGAAGGAGGGGCAGTTGCTGATGCCACCTCCCTCATGGCTGCAACTAATTGCTAGTAACGGACTGGGGATCTCCTGCGTGGGGTACTGGGAGGCTAATATGCAGATCGGAGAAACCCTCCTTCCACTACAGGGATGTCTGATCACTGAGAGCAGTGAAGCTAAAGTAGCACCAGTGATTCTAGGAATGAACGTCTTACAGCAATGTCCAGAGGAGCTATTGGCCACACTAAGGAGTGAATTGTCTCAGTTGGTCACCGGGGAGCGAAGAATCATACAGAAGACTATCAGGGTGCTTCAAGGTCACCAGAGGTTCACCCATAATGAGGGAGAGATTGGAAAGTTTAGACTAATGGATAGTACGCCCATCAAATTCCAACCCAATTCAGAGACCATCCTCTGGGGCAAGGCACGATGCGGACCAGCTGGCAGAAGCTATGAGGCCTTAATTGAACCCTGTTTAACGTCCACTCGCCAGGAGGCGGTAGTAGCCAGTACCCTAGTCACTGTGAAGAACGGACGAGTCCCAGTGCGGATCTTAAATCCCCATAATTACGCAATCAAATTGTATCGACGCCAGCCACTGGCCCGATTATTATGGACCTCATTTCAAAATGTCGTATATCCATCCTTATAAAGTAGGAATGGGGAACTTGGGAAGTACCTCTGCACAAGGTTTAATTTGGAAATAATTATAAATATGAAAGCCCCAACTTGTTGATAACTCACTAATGTATGATTATCCCATGGGGTTGCTGCCACAGACAGTAATAAGCAATACACAGAAAAAGGAAAGAAAAAGCACTGTCTCTTTGTTGGCGCACAAGGAGAAAAGTAGATTAAAATATAACTTTTAATTTAAATATCTAAAATAATCCAGCCTTACTAGTGAAATATTCCGCAGAGATAAAAATCATGAAACCAACACATAAATGTATATAATTCTGATATTTATTGATCAATATTAAACAATAACGTAATAAGTAATGTGTTTGTCTCTATGTCCTTGTTCTATTATTAATTGAATTATAGGAAATTATTTTATTGATAATTCATTCTCAAATGGATTGTGCCTATAGCAAACCCACAGTTGTGGATAAGTGGTAATATTGTCGGATATCTCAAATTAACAATGCCTTCATGTGACTTATATGTTTGGCCAGTCTCGTACTACCATTGGTTATGTATAATAGGTTATTGAGACTGTCAACCAACAATTA
This sequence comes from Taudactylus pleione, assembly GCA_031769625.1. Classification (NCBI taxonomy): domain Eukaryota; kingdom Metazoa; phylum Chordata; class Amphibia; order Anura; family Myobatrachidae; genus Taudactylus; species Taudactylus pleione. The sequence goes on from JAUIMM010000205.1 coordinate 4,597,351, forward strand.
ATACCACTGTAGTAACAATAGCGCCCTCTATGGGGAAAAGGAGCATGTTTTCAAGGAGGAACATGAGAAATACACTGACTGCATTCTCCTATACTTACGGTATATAGACGATATACTAATACTATGGGAAGGTGATAAATGTGTCCTGGAAGAATTTATAACCATCTTAAATAATAACAACCTTAATTTAAAACTATCAGGAGAAGTCAATCATGAGACAGTTAATTTCCTTGATTTAAAAATTAAGATGGAAACAAATGGCAGAATTTCTACGGATATTTTTAGAAAAAAGACTGCCACAAACAGCATCTTACACTCCAAAAGTGCGCACTTACCTTCCACCATCAGAGCTATCCCAAAAGGAGAATTATTACGTACCAAACGCAATTGCTCAGATAATATAACTTATCGGGATAGAGAAAATCAGGTGTGTACAAGATTAAAACAGAGGGGTTACAGCAACCGAATAATAAAAAATGCTAAACAGAATGTCAAAGGATACACAAGAGATTGTTTACTAATTCCAAAAACTAAAACGTATCAAGAAGAACCGATAAGATATATTGGGACATTTAACAGTGAATGGCAAGAGATAAATGCCATCCTGCAAAAGCACTGGTCGGTCCTACAAACAGATTCTGATTTGAGAAGTACCTTAACTACAAAAGTCCATACCAGTTGGAGACGCTCACAGAATTTAAGAGACCTCCTGGTACAAAGCCATCTACCATCTTTGAAAAAATCTAGTTACCCTGTCAAGGGCTCCTATAGTTGCAGAAATTGTAAAGCTTGTCAATTTATGATTCCTAAAACACATTTTCAGGATCATTATAATAAAAAGTGGACCATTGAAATTTACATCAATTGCAATTCAATTGGTGTGGTCTACCAATTGGAGTGCCCATGCGGATTACTGTATATTGGTAAGACTAAAAGAGCCTTGAAAGTGAGAGTGTTGGAACACATTGGAAACATAAGAAATGCCAAACGAGATAAAGCAAAATTTAAAACATTAACTTCAGTGGCAAATCACTTTTTGCAACATCATGACAGTAATCCTAATGGTCTAAAAATATTTGGCATGAGACAATTGCAACTTGGTATTAGGGGAGGTGACATTGACAGAGAATTACTTAAGTTTGAAACTAAGATGATCTTTTTGATGAACAGTCTACATCCTTTTGGATTGAATGAAAGTATTAGTTACTTACCATTTTTATAAACTGAATTTTCTTTCTGAACGCCTAAGACTTGTCCTCTAACTTAGATTTAATTTTTAATATCATTTAAAAGAATAATATTATATATACTTTAAGATCGAGATCACATAAAAATAATCGGTCATGAATAATAATCAATAATTAACATACTCGAGTTGGATCCCAGTTATATAAGAAGGATTCTATTTAATTATGATTTGGGGTTTTTACAGTAATAAATCAATAATATAATTATTATGTATATACCCCAATATTAGACTTATAAGATCACTAGGTACTTTATATGTACGGGGATTTACTCACATAAGTTTACTTACGTATATTTATATACTATACAATTCATCACTTTGAATATAATTATTGTAATTAATATATTTGGAGTTTATACAATCTATATTAAATTACTGACACCTATTATCAACCAATATATTTCCTATATAGGTTCTATAAGTGAGTTTGTATTCTGAAAATGAATGGTTGCTACTAACACTGAGGTAGAATTAAATGGATATGGTGGGTCAAAAGTAATATACATAATGTTAACCCCTGGAATTCGTTAGATTAATCACAAAATTTTTTTTCACCATCAACACTTTCCAAAAATGTTTTTTTCTCGTTTTCCTTTTTTTCCTCACATTTCACTAAACAATTTTTTATTTTCCTTCATGGTAGATCACTGCAAAGAAACAATCCCTCTTTCTCTTAACTCGTATATATTATTCTTTTTTTACATACCCTATATGCACTTATTTATTATTGCAAGTATTCACTTCACTAAATTATTTACACTTATCACAACCACTATATTTAGATTATATATCTCACAACATATATATTCTTTATATAATTCTGAATTTGTAAATCATTCTATACGGGTGGAGAATTATTTGTTTTCATGAGTGTTAATGTACACTATTTGACACACGTAACCTATAGGGGTATAATAAATTTATAATACTAGGTCTATTCATTTTTATTTAATATTATAGATCATTTTTTACACAGAGAGCTGTATAGTAGAGAATTATTAGTAAATTTATATATAGCAAGCGCTATAATTATAATGTTTGCTCACAATAATAATAAGAACATATATTTGGGATCCTTAGAGTGGTTATGTTGATTGTATTAATGTGAAACAATTAAATAATATATATAATTTGCAGGGGACAGAGTAGATATTTGGTTTATCATACTTCATATAATATTTATACTTACCTTTGGTTTTATTATGAGTTCCCATTATATTTAAATATATATAGGTAACCAATTCCCTCATATAGAGGGGATCTAATGCAGAGATAGTGATAAACTCAAAAAGATATATATGCCGTAAGTATTAGGACTGCGTTGTCTATCTGCTTGTTTATTTACTTATGGTAATCGGGAGGTGTGTCTGTGGTCTTCCGCCTGGATTGGTTAACAGGACTAGTGATGCACGATAAGACAACCCCGTGATGCTTACTTAGCAGAGCCTCCCACTGAGTGGTCCAATGATACGTGTGATGACGCTGATGCGTCGTGATTGGATGATACAGGGACAGTCAATGATTGGCGGCTGACACGATGACGCAGCAGCGCTCTGATTGGCTCACGTAACACACTTAAACGGCGTGGCATTACACATTCGGGTTGCCTTGACAAAAGATTAAGTGAAACGTACGTCGGCGTTTGCGGCTGTTGCCGCGTGTCATGTCCATATTGTGATAAAATTAATAGGAAATAATTTTTTCTTTTTTTGATTTGTATTTTTAACTACTGTGCTGATAGAATGGCAAACCCACATGATGTGGAGATAATGGTATAGGGCAATAAAACTCCCCACAGTCTGGGCACTGTGTGATTTACACTGTGAATATAAGGAATATCTGATTGCATTTTACATATGTGAATAATCCTATAACCCAATAGGGGGAGCTATAACAATCAGTACTGAATCGATATAGTTTTTCTGTTTTCCCATAGAGGGTGCTGTGATTAATAAATTACATATGCACAAGATAATGCAGCTATGAGTAAATGCATCAGTCTACTACATATATGTAAATTCCACAACCCCATAGGGGAAATTATATTGTATTGAACAAATACGGATCTTTGGCGCTTGCGGCTGCTGCCGCGTGTCATGATTATGCTGTGATAAAACTAATAGGGAGTTTTTTGTATCCTCAACCAATATATTGAGAGATTGACAAACCTACATGATATGGAGATAAAGGCATGAGGCAATAAAACTCCCCATACTTGAGCATTGTGTGGTTTGCACTACAAACATAAGTAATACCTGCTTGCATCTCACATATGTGCAAAACCTTATAACCCTATAGGGGGAGCTATGTCATCAATACTGAATTAATATAATTTTTCCACCCTCCCATAGAGGGCACTGTAATCAATAAATTATACATGCACATGATGATGCAGCTATAAGCAAATGCATAATCGGTTGCATATGTGAAAACTTCATAACCCTACAGGGGGAGCTACAACATCAGTACTGAATTACTAAGGTTTTTGTGATGAATGAATCATAAGTGTACATGGTATGAATAATACCGATTACTAAGGGGTAACGTTGAACTGCCTGGTAGTTATTTATATAATTGAGTAACAATAGGTAGCCTTATAAAGAGGGAAAGTCTAAACTTTGAAACAAGATATGGATACATGTTCCCATGTGACATAATCCTAAACTGAAGAAGTACTTTTCCCCATAGAGGGCGCTATTGTTACTACAGTGGTATTAATTGTTGGTTGACAGTCTCAATAACCTATTATACATAACCAATGGTAGTACGAGACTGGCCAAACATATAAGTCACATGAAGGCATCGTTAATTTGAGATATCCGACAATATTACCACTTATCCACAACTGTGGGTTTGCTATAGGCACAATCCATTTGAGAATGAATTATCAATAAAAGAAATTCCTATAATTCAATTAATAATAGAACAAGGACATAGAGACAAACACATTACTTATTACGTTATTGTTTAATATTGATCAATAAATATCAGAATTATATACATTTATGTGTTGGTTTCATGATTTTTATCTCTGCGGAATATTTCACTAGTAAGGCTGGATTATTTTAGATATTTAAATTAAAAGTTATATTTTAATCTACTTTTCTCCTTGTGCGCCAACAAAGAGACAGTGCTTTTTCTTTCCTTTTTTTGTGTATATCCATCCTTACAAGCTAATCAGTGTCAAGTAACCACGGAGAGTAGTACAGCTGATGAGCAGGAAGATGAATGGTGGGCAGAGATTCAGGTAGGGGATGGCAGTACACCGAGAGACCATAAGGCCGGAATCCTCCAGGTTGTGAAGAATAATGCTGAGACTTTTAGCCATAGCCCTACAGATCTGGGTATCGTGAAGGAGATACACCATCGTATCCTGACAGGGGATGCCCCACCCATAAAGGAGCGGCATCGCCCATTGGCACCAGCGCTATATCAGCCCGTACGGCAACTGTTGGAGGACATGAAGAGCAATGGCATCATCAGAGAGAGTCACAGCCCATGGGCAGCCCCATTGGTGTTAGTTCGCAAAAAGGATGGCCAGCTAAGATTCTGTGTAGACTACAGGAAGCTGAATGCTATCACACATATGGATGCCTATCCTCTACCCCGAATTGAGGAGTCTCTGACGGCGCTTAAATCTGCCAAATATTTCTCAACCCTAGATTTGACCAGCGGCTACTGGCAGGTTCAGATGAAGGAAGAGGACAAGGAGAAGACTGCCTTCGTCACACCAATGGGGCTCTATGAATTCAACCGTATGCCATTTGGCTTATGCAATGCTCCCGCCACCTTCCAACGCGTGATGGAGCATTGTCTAGGCCATAGGAATTTCGATGTGGTTCTCCTATATTTGGATGACATTATCATCTTTTCAAAAACCTACTCTGACCATCTGCAACACTTACGGGAGGTTTTCCAACAGCTGACTAGATTCGGTCTGAAGCTGAAGCCATCCAAGTGCCACCTGCTCAAGCCCCGAGTTCAGTACTTAGGTCACATTGTAAGCCCTGAGGGTGTGACCCCGGACCCCGAAAAGGTGAAAGCGGTATTGGAATGGCCCATCCCACTGACAGTCAAAGATGTCCGACGGTTCCTTGGATTTGTAGGATATTATCGACGGTTTGTGAAAAACTTTGCCAAAGTCACCGCCCCTCTATTAGAAATTCTACGAGGGATCCCTAAGGATAAGTATAACAAACGAATTCCCATAGAGTGGACGACTGAACGACAGACAGCCTTCGACCTGCTGAAGAAAGTCTTGACAGAGGCCCCTGTGCTGGCCTACCCAGATTACAACCACCCGTTCCGGCTGTACACGGATGCCAGCAAGCAAGGGTTGGGAGCTGTACTTGCCCAACTTCAGGAAAATCAAGAGCGTGTGATCGCTTACGCTAGTCGCAGTCTACGTCCCACCGAACGGAACGACGCCAATTACAGCGCCTACAAACTCGAGTTTCATGCCTTGGTGTGGGCAGTGACAGAAAAATTCAGAGACTATCTAGCGGCAACACCGTTTGTAGCTTATACGGACTGTAACCCACTGGCTCATCAAGCCACCACCCCTCTAGGAGCTTTGGAACAAAGGTGGTCCTCCAGACTGGCCAACTACCAGTTCAAAGTAGTATACAGAAGTGGGCGAAGTAACGCGAATGCCGATGCACTCTCCCGGCTACAGACGGGCGAAAGTGAATTGGAAGGAATAGACAGGTGGGAGCAGATTGAAACTCCCAACTTCAGTTTGAAAAGAAGAGCACCGGAACAGAATGCTATGGTTCCCATCCCTGCGAGAGTGCAGGAAGTTCAGGGCGTGGAGATGGAAGGAGATTGGACTGTCTGGCAGGACGCAAGCCCAACCTTAAAAAGGGTGAAACAGTTGCTGGCCTCTCATCAGGGGTTGACCCGAATTCAGAGACAAGCTGCAACCCCGGACCTAATCCAATTGTGGCGGCAAAAGGACCGTTTGACGTTGCGAAGAGGCCTATTGCTACGACAGAGCACAGATCCAAAGACACATCTGTTGATTGAGCAGTTGGTGGTGCCCCCTGCGAAAATCGATCTTATCCTACGGGCCTATCATGATCACTCTGGCCATTTCGGCTGTCAAAAGACCGAGACGACCCTACGTCGAAGATTTTACTGGGGGAATAAGCGTCAGGATGTGGAAGACTGGTGCAAATCTTGCGACATATGCACAGCACGTAGACCGGCTCCATCAGAAGAGAAAGCACCGCTGCACCCCATTGTTACCCGACAACCACTAGAACTCGTAACTATCGACCATGTGAAGCTAGAACCAAGTAGCAATGGATATCAATATGCTGTAACCATAATTGACCATTACACCAAGTTTGCCGTTGTACTGCCAGTTCGGGATCTCACGGCAAAGACGACAGCAGAAATCGTCTGGCGAGCATTTGTACGGCCCTGCGGGTACCCTGCTAGTATTCTGAGGGATCAGGGGCCTGCGTTTGAAGCCCTACTCTTCCAAGAACTATGCCAGTTGTACGGGGGTGTGAAATTACGCACTACAGCATACCATCCTCAGGGCAACGGGGCCTGCGAAAGGATGAACCAAACTGTGATAAATTTACTCCGAGCTGTACCCCTTCCACAAAGACGTGAGTGGCCCACTCTGCTAGCAGAACTGATCTTTGTCTACAACAACACTGTGCACAGCTCCACAGGATACACGCCATATTATCTGCTTTTTGGACGATCTGGGAAACTACCCGCTGACGTTCACTTAGGCCTGGCTTCGGATGATGCCACAGATTCTTGCTTCCAAGGGGATTGGGTCGTAGAACACCAGCGTAGATTACAGATTGCTCGAGCTCTTGTGGACCAATGTATGGATGCTATCCGTGATCGACAAAAGGATCGATACGATGCGACCGCACATGCCAGACCATTAACCGTAGGAGATGTCGTGCTAAGGCGAAATAATCGGCGGCACAGCAAATTGGATTCGCAATGGGAGCCTGATCCATATGTAGTTACCGGCATTCCCAACGCTGAAATAGCCGTGTACCAGATTGATAAGGTAGAAGGTGGTCAACCGAAAGTTGTACATCGGGATCAACTCAAATTGTGCCCTAACCCTCACAGAGCTCGAGAATTACTACCTGATTCTCCACCATCACACCCAGCCCGAGATCAGTTGTCGATGCTAAATGACCCATTGAGTCTTGTCCTGAGTATGTATTGGCCTGTCGTGGCCGGTTCCCTGACCCCAGAAATGAGGCAATCGCCTGTGGTTGAGGAAGTCATTGCAGACGTCCCTGAAATTGGTGAAGTGAGACGCTCGACCAGGAGCACCCAAGGAATACTGCCCACGCGTTACAGACAATAGAGAGGTCGGTAGAGGCACCTTTAGTACTGTTTATATTTTCCTGATTGCACTAATCTGTTTGACATTGATATGTTGTATTTATGTGTACACTTGTGCTAGTGTGATAGTTAATGGTTAGGCGTAGTCAGGGTCATGATCTATTCATCCTTTGTTCATTGATGACCAGGATTTGTGACTTACAGATACCAATACTCTGTTATTTGGGAATTATCCTTTGTTCTGTTTCCCTTTATTATTGGACCAAGCGTGAGGACACGCATCATTTCAGTATGGAGGGATGTGACACCCATGAAACGGACACCCCTAGGACTGTGAGGGGTTAATACCACTTTGGGCAAGGAAGGAGTTAATACATGTCTCCCCAGCACGTGTGAAGCAAGGGGACAGCTGGTGCCGATTGGATGAGCCTGTCCTGTCTCTCAAGCGGGGGGTGTGGTCCGGTGCCCGCGAAGAAGAGGGTGAAATATAGAGAGCGTGCCAGGAGCTGAGGAGAAGTGTGGCGTGCAGCACGAGGACAGCGGGCAGAGACCGCCAAGCTGAAAAGCTCTAGTGGAGTGTGGAGCAGCCGAGCCGGGAGCGTGGATGCCGGGGACCCGCGGAAGATAGACCGGGTCAGGTGAGCCACAGCAACGAACAGCAGCACACCATTAAGGCGTCCAGCGCAGCAGCAAGAGCCGCTCGTGGAGGTACACAGCCACAGTGGCAACACGCAGTACAGGGTAATCATCCCCCCTGCCCCATACCACAGCAGCAGCCATCATAGGGTAACTTCAAAGCACCCTCATTTCAGTTATACTACTTATAAGAGAAGTCGCTGTCCTATTGTGATTTATAACTTTTTCTGCCAACCACAAGATGGCCGCAGGCCAACAGCAACAATTGCTTTGAGTTGCTATGCTGCCAACCACAAGATGGCCACCGATTAACTGCAGTATAGACATACAGCTCCAGCAGTGGAAAAGTTACATAGCCTTGCACCAGAGGTAGCTACAGGAGTGGTGAGTGGAAGATTGATTGCACCACAGGCAGAGCTGCACTGACACTCAGTAGTACTGGACTTTCTCATACCTTGTTGCAAATAGCAGAACCTCAGTGTTACTTTCACTTTCAGTATATAGGAGTTATCTGCTTCACTGACCAAGCTCACCAATATTTACCCTGCATGTTTTCCGGATCACACCAAGACTGTCCTATTTCACAGCACAGTGATTCTTTGATACTTGAAAGCTGGAATACACTACTGAAAGGAGATAATATAGCCCTTCAACCTGGGATAGAACTGCGGGACACTTTACAGTAACAGTTGTTTAGGAATATTGAATAACCTGATTGCCTGAGAATTGAATGTGCTTATAGAGAGAAAAGTGGAATTAACATTCAGTGACTGAATTGCTATACTGTGTACAGGACTTCCATATACACATTGGCGATTCTTCCCTCCCAGATTTAATACTAACAAATGCTACACTAAGTGGGACTAGTACCATGGTCAACTGAAACTGATCTATAAGAGCTCCACCAGCTGCAGCAGCGAAGATGGGTAGGAATACAGTGTTTTGTGTTTAAGGTCATCTGGACATTGAAACTGTAAGTTTAGTACTGACATCATTGCTGAATTATTTTCTTGTAGTGTGCAACCGTTTGAGATAAGAATGTATGCTCAATACTGAATTCAACTGTGAATAGTAACGTAAAAGTTGCCTTACATTGTATGGTCATACTGCCGAAGTATTATTACACCAATCCGTATGGTGCCGTGCAAATGCCATTGTTTTTATGTGTAATCTCATTATTGATGTTTTTTCCCACTGATGCAATACAAAGGCTGCCTCATTGAGTGAGGTGTGTTATTTATGCAAGTGCCCTGCCGACTCTCTAATAAACCTGTGTTCACAAAATAAAAACCACAAGCTGCCTCGTCACCCCTTCATGTGCTTCCATTACTCTCACCTCTCCGTAAGTCGAGTGAAGATTGAACCACAACACACAAGGTAAACTCTTTACTTACCACGTAAAGTCAAGGTTACCACAACAGTCCCCCCTATGCATTGCCCCCAGTAGTTGTTCCCCCTAGGGTTGCCATCAGGGGGGGACTGCCGATACTGCAGTCCCGGGCCCGGACACTGCAGAAAGTGGTGTTCCCGCTCGCTCCCACAGCGCCCCCCCCCCCACTCTAACCACTCACACTACCCCCTGCCTCAAAGGGGCATCTACTCCACTGTCCCCTGTTCCTACTGTAACAGAGGAGCAGCCAAGCGGAGCGCTGATTAACATCAGCAGCACTCCTCCTCTGTGCTCTGCTGCTCTTTACTGGCTGCAGGCCGCCATCACATACAGGAGCAGCCGGCCGCGACCCTTACCCTGAGCAGCTGAAAGTGCGGGTGTGCAGGTAGGAGGACAACGCGGCGTCTGTCGTTGTATGGACTATGGAGAGGAGGGGAGCCGGGAGAGCAGCAGCAGCAGACGCAGTGGCTCCTGTAATCCCTATGAGAGGGAGTAAGTACTGGGGAGGGGGGACTGAGTGGTGCATTTAAAGAACCAGATAGTGTATTAACGACTATAATATAGATTTGATATATACATATATATATATATATATATATATATATATTAGGGGTGTGCACCGGCCACTTTTTGTGTTTTGGTTTTGGATCTGGATCTTTCTTCGTGTTTTGGATCTGGATTGGTTTTGCCAAAACCACCCTTCCGTGTTTTGGGTTCTGGGTTTTGTGTTTTGGATCTGTATTTTTTTTTTAAAAAGCATAAAAACAGCTAAAATCACAGAATTTGTGGGTTTTTCTGCTCCTATGCTATTATTAACCTCAATAACCTTAATTTCCACTAATTTCCAGTCTATTCTGAACACCTCACACCTCACAATAGTGTTTTTATATCCAAAAGGTTGCACCGAGGTAGCTGGATGACTATGCTAAGAGAATTGTACGCTATTCCGATGTTTATGGAGTTGCGTATGCGTTTAAGTCACTATGTGCATGCATCAAGGACCATTACTGTAGTCTCTCGCAGAAACTATTTATTTGCAGTGTGAGTGTCGCAACCATTTCAGGGGCTAACCCTTCAACTGCGATCCCTTACACATGGAATATAGGAGTCTATTTATCAAGCAGTGAAAAGTGTGGAGAAGTGTACCAGTGGAGAAGTTGGCCATGGCAACCAATCAGCTTTCAAGTAGCATTTATCAAGTACAGTCTATAAAATAATACGTAGGAGCTGATTGGTTGCTATGGGCAACTTCTCCACTGGTCCACTTCCACACTTTTCACTGCTTGATAAATAGACCCCATAGCTCCTGTGTCTTCATTCCCATGGCCATTCTGCACGACCGTAGACTCACTCAGGACTTCAACAACTGAATTATCTGTGACCGATGCTGCGTCTTTGTACGCAGATGCATAGATTTGCAAGGTGGACATCTCCATACATCTCCCGGCGGCTGTGACTTTGCATATTTTCACATAGCAGCTGTGTACACATTCACAGCTGCGACAGCATTACTTCACTACTCTGAATGAAGCCCTATATTCCCTACCACGTGCACTCCCAAACTGTACACACACACCCAAACTGTACACACACACACACACACACACCCACACTGTACACACACCCAAACTGTACACACACACACACAAAAACTGTACACACGCCCAAACTGTACACACACACACACACACACACACACCCAAACTGTACACACACACAAAAACTGTACACACGTCCAAACTGTACACACAAACACCAATACTGTACACACACACCCATGCTGTACACACACACACGATTACTGTACACACTAGGGGTGTGCACGGGCCACTTTTCGTGTTTTGTGTTTTGGTTTTGGATCTGGATCTTTCTTCGTGTTTTGGATCTGGATTGGTTTTGCCAAAACCACCCTTCCGTGTTTTGGGTTCTGGGTTTTGTGTTTTGGATCTGTATTTTTTTTTTAAAAAGCATAAAAACAGCTAAAATCACAGAATTTGTGGGTTTTTCTGCTCCTATGCTATTATTAACCTCAATAACCTTAATTTCCACTAATTTCCAGTCTATTCTGAACACCTCACACCTCACAATAGTGTTTTTATATCCAAAAGGTTGCACCGAGGTAGCTGGATGACTATGCTAAGAGATACGAGTGGGCGGCACAAACACGTGATCCATCTAGGAGTGACACTGCAGTGGCAGACAGGATGGCAGTTTGAAAAACTAGGCCCCAAACTGTACATAATTCAAAGAAAAAAAAGAGGTGCAAGATGAAATTGTCCTTGGGCCCTCCCACCCACCCTTATGTTGTATAAACAGGACATGCACACTTTAACAAACCAAACATTTCAGCGCCAGGGTCTGCCACACGACTGTGGCTGAAATGATTGGTTCGTTTGGGCCCCCACAAAACAAGCTGGCAATTAATCTGTCCCTGCACAAACTGGCTCTATGGAGGCAAGATGTCATCCTCATCCTCCTCATCCACCGATTCCTCACCCTCTTCAGTGTTGTGTACATCCTCATCCTCACAGAGTATTAATTTGTCCCCGCTGGAATCCACAACCACAGGTCCCTCTGTAGGTTCTGGAGGCTGGTCTCCCTGGAAGAGTTGATAATTCATTTTATGAACATCATCTTCTCCACATTTTGTGGAAGCAACCTCCTACGCCTTTCGCTGACAAGGTTCCCGGCTGCACTAAACACTCTTTCGGAGTACACACTGGAGGGGGAGCAACTCAGGTAAAATAGAGCCAGTTTGTACAGGGACCTCCAAATTGCTTCTTTTTCCTGCCAGTACAGGTACGGACTGTCTGACATGCCTACTTGGATGCTGTCACCGATGTAATCCTTTAACAGACAGACGCACGCTTGTCGCTGCTGCTTTAAGGATGCAGGTGCGGCTACAGCCCACACATTTCACAAAGAGAAAAAAAAAGATTTTTTTTATTGTTTGTGGAGCGCACATTGAGGGTTACACCACCCTTTAACAGACAGACGCACACTTGTCGCTGCTGCTTTGAGGATGCAGGTGGAATCTAGACGGGATTTGGAACCGGGGACACACTACCTCCATCAATTGTCTAAATCCCACTGCACTAATGGCGGATACCGGACACACGTCTAACACCAAGATAGCAGTCAAGGCCTCAGTTATACGTTTTGCTTCATGATGACTGCTGTCGTACTTCATCCTCATCGCTAGGGACTGTTGGAGGGTCAATTGTTTAGTAAAAGTAGTGGTGTTCCTACTTCCTTTCTGGGATGATGAACAACTCCCAGCAGCAGCAACAGCACTAGGAGGAAGTGGTTCTTTATCTTTCCCTATTTTATTTTTATCGGAGAAAGTTTGGTCCTCCATTTATGTTATATTGATATATACGTGCGGCTAAGGCGCACACAAACACAGAAAATATTTTTTTATTTTTGCTGGAGAGTAGTGCACTTTGTGGGTTACACCACCCTTTAAGAAATGAGCCAGCCGGCTCTTTCCTTATGGGACACAGGCGCACGCTTGGCGCTGCTCCTTTGTTGATGCACGTGCAGCCACAGAGCACACAATTCACAAACACAGAATTTTTTTTTTTATTTTGTTTGGAGTGCCCTTTGGGGGTTACAGCACCCTTTAGCGGTCAATCCAGCCGGCCCTTTATTTATGGGACACAGGCACACGCTTGGCACTACTTTGTTGATGCACGTGCGGCTACTGTGCACACAATTCACAAACACAGAAAATATTTTTTTATTTTGTTTGGAGTGTACTTTGGGGGTTACAGCACCCTTTAACGGTCAAGCCAGCCGGCCCTTTACTTATGTCACAGGCGCACGCTTGGCACTAATTTGTTGATGCACGTGCGGCTACTGCGCACACAATTCACAAACACAGAAAATATTTTTTTATTTTGTTTGGAGTGTACTTTGGGGTTTACAGCAGCCTTTAACGGTCAAGCCAGCCGGCCCTTTACTTATGACACAGGCGCACGCTTGGCACTACTTTGTTGATGCACATGCGGCTAATGCGCACACAATTCACAAACACAGAAAATATTTTATTTTTTTTTGCACTTGGGGGGAGCACCCCTGATGGACAGAGCACCCCCTGGACAATACTACAGCACCCCTTTAGGACTGGGACTCTGCACAGGACTTTGGAGTGGACACAGCCCCTATGGACAACTGACTGCACAACACAGTCCAGCCAGCCCCTATGGACTTTGGAGGAGTGGACACAGCCCCTATGGACAACAGCAGCACAGCACAACACAGCCGGCCCCTATGGACTTTGGAGGAGTGGACACAGCCCTTATGGACAACAGCAGCACAGCGCAGCACAACACTACACTGCACTACACTACACTACACAGCCCAGCCAGCCCTAACTCCCACCCTCCCTCTTCACTGTCCACAGCCGAGTGAGAAAATGGTGCCGACGCGGGTACCTTATATAGGATCCAAAAACCGCGAGACCCGGAAGGCGGGATGATGACGTTTTGCCTCGATTTCAGATCCGAGTCAGGTGGGAAAAGTTGAGCCTGACTCTGATCTGGCTCGGATCGGGACGGCTCGGATTTCAGAAATCCGAACCCGCTCACCCCTAATATATATATATATATATATATATATATATATATATATATATAAATTGTGACACAGTCAGATTAGGGGTCCCTCTCCTGGGTAGAGGACTCCTTCCTTACACACACAGCAGCTGGGAAACAGTACCCCAGTCTGGATTCGAGTACAAGCTGGTCGGCGCCAGTCTTTATTGTGCAAAACAGAAATAACATAAAGTAAACAGAAACAGAAATCCTAGCCCTGTCTGGGCACTAACTTTACAAGTGATTCCCTCACTACAAGAACCTGGCAGGGCCTAATGCCCTCACCAGCAACACAGGCACAGCACAGCACTTACAGATAGGTTTTTTCAAGTGTCTGAGCAAACTCTCTGCCTGCTCTCCCAGATGAGACACTCAGCTCTAAACAAACTAGGCTTATCTTGGCCATTCTCAGGTGGAAACCCTAACGAGCCTGTTACCAGGCTGCAAGGCCCAAAACCTGGAGTGGCCATGGGTGAAGCCCACCCTTTCCTCTCACCCACAAACACCAGGACCAAAACCGGCTTTTCAAAAAAAGCCGAGACTCAAGCCTGCTACACTGCAGACTTTCGCCTGGGGGTTTAAAACACATAGGACAGGAATCTGGGACAAATGTACCTGCCACAGACCACTTTACCAGTGATCCTATCACATATGTCCCCCCTTTGTTTTGACCTGTGGGGCGGAACAACTGAAGCCCCCAAACAATGAACGCGTGACAACGCGTCTGCATCGGCCAGCTGGCTTCCTGGCCTGTGTTCCACTGAAAATTTCAAAGTTTGTAACGCCAAGAACCATCTCGTAATTCTCGCATTACTGTCCTTATTTTCGGACATCCACTTCAGAGGGGCATGGTTAGTGATCAATTTGAACTTTCTTCCCTCCAAGTAGTACCTGAGAGCCTCTAATGCCCACTTTATGGCCAACGCCTCCTTCTCCACTGTGGCATAGTTTCTCTCATGTACATTCAACTTTCTGCTCAGATAGAAAATACGGTGTTCCCCAACCTCCTTGTTCTGGGACAGGACCGCTCCTATACCTACTTCTGATGCATCGGTTTGTACTATGAATTCCCTGTCAAAATTAGGAGTCATCAGGACTGGTTGGGAACACAACGCTACTTTCAACTCCTGAAAAGCTTTTTCTGCCTCAGGACTCCATTCCACCATGACTTTTTGTTTGCCTTTGGTCAGGTCAGTCAGTGGGACTGCCATGGTGGCAAAGTTGGGTATAAACCTCCTGTTGTACCCCGTAATTCCCAAAAAGGCTCTCACCTGCTTCTTATTAAGAGGCCGTGGCCAGTTTTGTATTGCCTCAACCTTATTGAGCTGAGGCTTTATCAGGCCTCTGCCAATGGTGTATCCCAGATATTTTACTTCCTCCATGCCTAGACAACACTTTTTTGGGTTGGCTGTCAAACCTGCCTTATAGATGGAGTCCAACACTGCTTGTACCCTGGGTAAGTGAGACTGCCAATCAGGACTATGAATGACCACGTCATCCAGATAAGCAACCACATACTGTCTATGGGGCCTTAGAATCCTATCCATCATTCTTTGGAAGGTAGCAGGTGCCCCATGTAGCCCGAAGGGCAACATCTTGTACTGAAACAAGCCCTCTGGTGCTGAGAAAGCTGTCTTTTCTTTGGCGCTCTCGGTTAACGGCACTTGCCAATATCCTTTGGTTAGGTCAAGAGTGGTTAAATACCTCGCCGTCCCTAGTCTCTCAATCAGTTCATCCACTCTTGGCATCGGGTAGGCATCGAATTTTGAAACACTGTTCAACTTTCGGAAGTCATTGCAGAAACGCACACTCCCGTCGGGCTTTGGAATCAACACAATGGGACTTGACCATTCACTATGTGATTCTTCAATAACCCCTAACTCTAGCATGTTTTTAATTTCTTTCGACACCGATTCTCTTTGTGCTTCTGGTAACCTATAGGGCTTTAGATTAACTTTAACCCCTGGGTCAGTGATTATGTCATGTTTAATGACCGAGGTTTTCCCAGGTACGTCAGAGAACAGCACCCTATTTCTGATCAGAAACTCCTTGACCTCTTGTTGTTGAATTGCCGACAGGGTTTTTGCCACTGTCACTTCGGGAACTAAGGGCCCTGGATTTACTGGAGGGGCTAGGACGGCCGACAGTACCGTTCTATCTTTCCAGGGCTTTAACAGATTTATATGGTATATCTGTACTTGCTTTCTTTTCCCCGGCTGGTAAACTTTGTAATTGACCTGTCCCACTGTTTCTAAGATTTCAAAGGGCCCTTGCCATTTAGCCAAAAGTTTATTTTCCACAGTGGGAACCAACACTAACACTCTGTCCCCAGGAGCAAAGCTGAATAACCGAGCATTGCAGTTGTATACCCTCTGCTGTGCCTGTTGAGCCTGTTCCAGGTGTTCTCTCACTATCGGCACTACTGCAGCAATTCTTTCCTGCATTTGAGAAACATGCTCAATCACTGTTTTGTAAGGACTAGACTGCCCCTCCCATGTCTCTTTGGCAACGTCTAGTAACCCCCTTGGGTGTCTCCCATACAACAAGTCAAAGGGTGAAAACCCGGTGGAGGACTGGGGAACCTCTCTTATGGCCAACAATAAATACGGCAATAAGTAATCCCAATCCCTACCATCCTTGTCGACCACTTTCCTAAGCATGTGTTTTAACGTCTTGTTAAACCTCTCGACCAGCCCATCGGTTTGGGGGTGATAGACCGAAGTTCTTAACTGTTCAATTTTGAACAGGGGGCATAACTCTTTCATGACTTTTTACATAAACGGTGTACCCTGGTCAGTTAGTATCTCCTTAGGTATACCCAGCCTGCTAAAGACATGAACTAGCTCTCTGGCAATGGTCTTGATTGACGTATTGCACAACGGGATCGCTTCCGGGTACCTGGTAGCGTAATCCATTATTACCAGAATATACTGGTGGCCCCTGGCAGACTTCATTAAGGGTCCAACCAAATCCATCGCTATTCTTTCAAACGGCACCTCTATAATAGGCAATGGGACTAGTGGACTTTTAAAATGTGGTCTGGGAGCATGATACTGACACTCAGGGCAGGATGCGCAAAAGTCAGATACCTCTTTATGGAGCCCGGGCCAGAAAAACCTCTGCATTATTCGCTCAGTGGTTTTCTCTACCCCTAGATGGCCTGCCGTTATATGACCATGGGCCGGATCCAACACTGTTCTTCTGCAGGCTTTGGGAACTATTAGTTGTTCCACAATATCTTCCCCCTTCTTAGTCACCTGATATAACAAATCCTGACACATTGCCATGTGGGGATAGGACAAAGGACTATCAGGGTCTGCGGGTTTACCATCAACTACTTTTACATTCTCCCTGGCTTTTACCAAAGTAGGGTCATTCAACTGCTCCACGGCAAAGACCTCTCTTCTGACCTCTAAATCAGGCAGACGATCAACTGGCCCAACAACACTTCCCACCTCAGTGGGAGGCACATCAGTTGGCGAGCCACCCTCACACTCCGCGTTCTCTAGTTCGCCAATCATAGTAGAAAAAGGCAATAACTCTGACTCAGAAGAAACTCCCTCCTCTACTACATCGACAACCTTCTCAAATGGGTCGGGGTTGTTCACTTCTGGAACAAAACGGCTTTCCCACAACTTCCAGAAGTGAGCAAAGTCTCTCCCCAATATTGCATCGTACATCAGACCATGCACCAAACCCACAGAAACTATAGCAGAACCACATGGTGTCTCAATGTTCACTTCGGCAGTAACATAATATCGAGTATCCCCATGTATGCAGGTCACACCAACAGTTTTCCCCTTATGCCTCAAGGGGTTCACCAGCTCAGCTTTCATAAGTGTCACCAAGCTACCAGAGTCTAACAGTGCCTCTGCTCGGTTGCCATCTATAGTGAGTACACACATGTGCTTATCAGTCTCAGCCTGCCGGTCAGCTGTACAGGCTGTCTGTGCAAAGAAAGACCACTGCGGTAGACATGAGCAGTATCACATTGTATAGGTTCAGTTGTAAGTGAACAATTAGCGGCAATATGGCCGAAGCCACCACATCGGAAACACTGAGTCATATTAATGTCTAGTCGTTTACGGGGTAAGAACCTTCCCGGCCTGGCAGGCCTGTCTCCAGGTTCTACACCCTCAGTCTTAGGTACATTCCACCGCCCAGCACCCTTCTCCCCTGGAACAGTCTTACCAGTGTCTGTGGGTGTTCGCCGGTGCGCCATCGGGGCTCGGTGGGGCATACATCAGCTCCTCAGCCGCCACATACCTCTCCACCAGCTCGACCAACTGGTCCGTGGACTTAGGGTCTGCATGGCTCACCCACTTGCGCAGAGTCGCAGGTAACGATCGCAGGTACCGGTCCATCACGACCCTTTCCGCGATCTGTGGTCCCGTCAGCGTCTCGGGCTGTAGCCACTTTGATGGACGAGGTCATGCATCTGTGAACATGGAGGCTTGTCCATATGGAACTCCCAGCGGTGGACCCATTGGGCACGAACAAAGGTGGTGACTCCCAAGCGAGTTAGGATCTCCTGTTTTAGCTTTTTATAGTCCTTGGCATCAGCCAGGCATAAGTCGTAATAGGCCTTTTGTGGCTCCCCAGACAGAAAAGGTGCCACCAGACTTGCCCACTGCTCCTTGGGCCAACTCTCCCTTTCGGCCGTTCTTTCAAATGCGGTGAGATATGCCTCCACATCATCGCCCGAAGTCATCTTTTGGAGGAAGTGACTGGCTCGTACGGAGTGAGTGGTGGTGGGAGGACCAGTATTAACATCTCTGGGCCGGGCGACCAGGTGCTGTACCACCTCTTTTATGGTCTGGCTGTTTTCCGCTAAGGCCTGGCGGGTTTCCTCGATGGAGACCTGTTGTTGCCTCTGGGCTGTCTCCAAGGCCAACAGTTGCACCCTGGTGGATTCCTGCTGAGCCCTGGTAGCTTCTTGCTGAAGTTTGTTCGTCTCCTGCTGAGCTGCTGTAGCTTGGAGCAAGGCCTTAATAATGTCCTCCATTTTGTCCTGGGGTGTAGGTTAGAAGCTGAACCTTGCCTCTCCGAGCATTGGCTGACGCCTCCTCTATGGGACTCCAAGGACACAGTGTTATTTCCACACTCACAAATTGGGTGTCTGTCCCTTTAATTTTTTAAACGGAAAGTTTTCCTCTTGCTGCAACTTCAGTGTGTGTGGGTGCCCGCATTCTACACCAAATTGTGACACAGTCAGATAAGGGGTCCCTCTCCTGGGTAGAGGACTCTTTCCTTACACACACAGCAGCTGGGAAACAGTACCCCAGTCTGGATTCGAGTACAAGTTGGTCGGCGCCAGTCCTTATTGTGCAAAACAGAAATAACATAAAGAAAACATAAACAGAAATCCTAGCCCTTTCTGGGCTCTAACTTTACAAGTGATTCCCTCACTACAAGAACCTGGCAGGGCCTAATGCCCTCACCAGCAACACAGGCACAGCACATCACTTACAGATAGGTTTTTCAAGTGTCTCTGACCAAACTCTCTGCCTGCTCTCCCAGATGAGACACTCCGCTCTAAACAAACTAGGCTTATCTTGGCCATTCTCAGGTGGAAACCCTAACGAGCCTGTTACCAGGCTGCAAGGCCCAAAACCTGGAGTGGCCGTGGGTGGAGCCCTCCCTCTCCTCTCACCCACAACCCCCAGGACCCAAACCGGCTTTTCAAAAAGCCGAGACTCAAGCCTGCTACACTGCAGACTTTCTCCTGGGGGTTTAAAACACATAGGACAGAATCTGGGACAAATGTACCTGCCACAGACCACTTTACCAGTGATCCTATCACAATATATATATACATATACAGTGTGTGTGTGTATATATATGTATGTGGTACCCCCAAGTTTGTTCCCAAATAGGGGTCCCCCAATACATATTTTTTTTATGTATGTACACATAGATATACTGCAGCCCCATTCCATATAATAGGCAGGTATAGTGAACTTTGACTGACCTTGCTCTCCCTGAACCCCACTGAGCATGTGCAGACAGGGAGGTAGAAAGTGCCCCTTGGTCAGCGATCCATTTTTGGAGGGAAAATCCTGCCCCATTGATTGGTAGTCTGGGTGTCCAGGCAGAGATCCCTGTAGGCGGCCTGTTGCTGGCTCCCCTCTGTCCACTCATAGATGCCGGACTGACAGGGAGGAGAGTGAGGGAGAGTTTATAAAACACCTTTCTCAGGGCTGTCAGTGCTGAGTCTGAGGAGAATTTCTGAAGAATGATTGTCTGTGAGGAGTCTGGGAAGAATTTCTGGAAAAGGAGTCAGGGAGGATTTGTCTGTGGAGTGCCCCTGGATTTATAAAATAGGGGTACAGAAACCCCTCTCCTTTAAACTGGATTACAAATACTGCACCTGGTATGCTGTCTGTAATGAGTTGCTGTGGAGTGCCCCTGGATTTATAAAATAGGGGTACAGTAACCCCTCTCATTTACCCTGGATTACAAATACGGCACCTGGTGCTGTCTGTAAGGAGTGTCAGTGGACTGCCCTTGGAGCTGTAAAACTAAGGATGCTATAACTTTAATGTTGCCATGGATTACAATTACCAGACTTCACATTAGCCGGAAGGCTACCTATCCAATCTGCCAGGGGAGGTGCTCTGATGCTGGATGTGAGTCCCTGGAGGAAGCTTGCCTGGGGATTTGCATAGAGGACCCTGCTTTGGAAGAAGCCCCCTCTGAATAAAGGACTGCCTCCCTAAGTGCCTGTTATCAGGAGTCACTGCATATGGTAGTCTGCGCATGCTGGGAGAGAAGAGGAGCTGCCTGGGAAGGAGCTCTAATCACTCCATCATCGCAGATGAAGCCCCAGCTGAGGAAAAGGTCCCGCCAGTGACAAAAACCCTGCTGGCACCCGCACGGGCAGAAGAAAAGACAGCCCCAGAGGAAGAGTGCATCAGGACCCCTCCTGTTGCTGTGTGTGTTTGCTGGACAGAGCCCCTGTGGAAAAGGATTTTGCATCTGTTGCTCCTTGTAAAATACCTGCCGGAGGTCTGCAGCTGGGAACTCTGGTGCGGTGCTGTGCATCGCAGAGTTGCTCTGGACATCGGAGGAGGCTGAATAGCCACTGCCAGGGGTGAGATCATACCAGAACCTCCCTATACTCTGTCCCTCCACAGCTCCTATCTTCCCTCCATTAAGGCCCTGCCCCTCTGTACACCTATTCTATCTGGGTCCCCTGGGTCTATTGCATTATCCTTTACCTTGTGGCTAACCATGATTAGACTGGGAAACTAGGTTTTGTGTACAAGCTGCAACCGGGGAGTTGGTCTCCCACACAACTGGGTGTAGAAAGGGGTCATAGTGTCTTAAATTAGGTAAAGTGTGTGTGTAGTGATGAAATAGGGGGGAAGTAAAAGATAGGTCACCCCCTCTTTTTCCCAAGAGTTGCATTGGTGGTCATTTTTCTTTCCTGTGAACCTCTGGCTCATGTCCAGGAGGGGACGTGCCTTATGGGTGTCGGCTCATGTCCAATGCCACTGTGGGTGATGTACAAAGTATTTTATGTCTAGCTTTAAAGTAAATGTAATGCCATGTGATATG
Source organism: Taudactylus pleione (assembly GCA_031769625.1). Taxonomy (NCBI): domain Eukaryota; kingdom Metazoa; phylum Chordata; class Amphibia; order Anura; family Myobatrachidae; genus Taudactylus; species Taudactylus pleione. The sequence goes on from JAUIMM010000205.1 coordinate 4,619,108, forward strand.
TATTTGGCTCTGTTTACTGTTTGACTCATGTGTTAGCTAAAGTGGTTGATAGTGGTCCTCCGTGGCCCTTTATCGCTTATAGCACTCTGTAAAGCTGTTCACTGCTCGCTGTGTTATTATTGTAAATGCTGACTAATATTTTGCTTGTATGAAATGTTTGAATCTTTACTGATATTGGGGTTAATTTAAATTGTCTCTTATACACTGCTTGGCCCGGTATCCATTTCAAAGTCCATTCATGCTGATGTAATTTATATTACTTGTGCTGTCATCTCATTAGCAAAAGGTGCATGCTTACTGTGAATCTGTTGCTTTGTCAATTCCCGTGATGTAATGTACATTACTTGTTTATTTAGCCCTGTGTAACCCCGGCTGGCAATTCTGGTAGTAAAAGTTGCTTTATTGTGCTTGGGCCATTTACTCTGCGTGAACTGTTAGCCGTTACAGCTGGAGAACTACAAGTACCAGCCTAACTTGAAGTTGCATTATTGTGCTCTGGCCATTTACTCTGCGTGAACTGTTAGCCGTTACAGCTGGAGAACTACAAGTACCAGCTTAACTTGCAGTTGCATTATGGTGCTTGGGCCATTTACTCTGCATGAACTGTTGGCCGTTACAGCCGGAGAACTACAAGTACCAGCCTAACTTGCATGTGCTTTATTGTGATTGGGCCACTTACTCTGCTAAGACTGTTAGCCATTAGAGCTGGAGAACTACAAGTGCCAGTTTAACCTGCGTGTGCAATATTGATCTTGGGCCATTTACTCTGCATGAACTATTAGCCGTTACAGCCGGAGAACTACAAGCACCAGCCTAACTTGCATGTGCTTTGTTGAGCTTGGGCCATTTGGTCTGCGTGAACTGTTGGCCGTTGCAGCTGGAGAACTACAGGTACCAGCCTAACTTGCAGTTGCATTATTGTGCTTGGGCCATTTACTCTGCGTGAACTGTTAGCCGTTACGGCTGGAGAACTACAAGTGCCAGCCTAGCTTGAAGTTGCATTATTGTGCTTGGGCCATTTACTCTGCGTGAACTGTTAGCCGTTACAGCTGAAGAACTACAAATACCAGCCTAATTTGTAGTTGCTTTATTGTGCTTGGGCCATTTACTCTGCATGAACTGTTAGCCGTTACAGCTGGAGAACTACAAGTGCCAGTTTAACCTGCATGTGCAATATTGTGATTGGGCCACTTACTCTGCATAGACTGTTAGCCGTTACAGCTGGAGAACTACAATTACCAGCCTAACTTGCGTGTGCTTTATTGAGCTCGGGCCATGTACTCTACATGAACTGTTAGCCGTTACAGCTGGAGAACTACAAGTACCAGCCTAACTTTCAGGTGCTTTATTGAGCTTGGGCCATTTACTCTGCATGAACTGTTAGCCATTACAGCCGGAGAACTACAAGTACCAACCTAACTTGCATGTGGTTTATTGAGCTTGGGCCATTTACTCTGCATGAACTGTTAGCCATTATAGCTGGAGAACTACAAGTACAAGCTTGGCCTGCATGTGTATTTTTTTCCCACGTTATTCCTCAGCAAAAAGGGAGCGTTAACACAGACTGTATTTTTAAACTATAGGCTGCTGGTGCACTACTGATATAAGCCTAACCTGCATGTGTTTTTCCCACGTTTTTGTCAGCAAAAAGGGAGCGTTAACACAGACTGTATTTCACAGCTATAGACTGCCGGACCACCATTGATTCAAGCTAGACCAGCAGGATTCATATTTAGGTCTCTCATTTTTTGGGGGTAAAGTAAAGTTCTGCAGGAATTGTGGTTCTTGTTGGTTCCACATTTTATTATTTTTTATTTATTAACAGTTTCTTATATAGCGCAGCATATTACGTTGCGCTTTACAATTGTAAACATTAATAGAACAAAACTGGGTAATAGCAGACAGATATATAGGTAGGAAGGCCCTGCTCGCAAGCTTACAATCTATAGGGAAATAGGCATTGATACACAAGGATAGGTGCTATATATTGCATTTGGTCCAGCCAGAATGCACAGTTTCTTGGTTGGTTGCATGATCCAGTCACACAGGAATGTCGACCAAATGTCATGAGGATGTGAGAGAAAGACAATGTGTGAGATTGTGTGTGGACTGTAAAAAGGGGATGTAATTAGATATGGAAGCTATGAAGGTTATGTGGGAGGTTCTGGAATTTGATAAGCTTGCCTGAAGAGGTGAGTTTTCAGGGATCGCTTGAAGGATTGGAGACTAGATGAAAGTCTTATTGTGCGAGGTAGTTCATTCCATAGAGTGGGTGCAGCGCGAAGAAAGACCTGTAACCGTGAATGGGAGCAAGTAATGCATGGGGATGAGAGACGCAGATCTTGTGCTGAGCGGAGAGGTCGGGTTGGGAGATATTTTGAGATGAGTGAAGAGATGTATGTTGGTGTGGTTTGGTTAATAGCCTTATGTGTAAGTGAAAGTATTTTGTATTGAATACGGTAGAAAACCGGCAACCAATGGAGGGACTGACAGAGCGGGGCAGCAGAAGAACGTTTTGCAAGGAAGATAAGCCTTGCAGCTGCATTCATAATGGATTGTAATGGTGATAGCCTGTTTTTGGGAAGACCAGTAAGGAGGCTATTGCAATAGTCAATGCAGGAAATAATAAGTGCATGGATTAGAGTTTTTGCAGTGTCTTGTGTGAGATATGGTCGAATTTTGAATATGTTTTTTAAGTGTATGTAACATGATTTTGAGACAGATTGAATGTGGGGAACAAAGGACAGTTCAGAGTCAAGGATGACACCAAGGCAGCGAGCTTGTGGGGCGGGGTGGATGGTCGAGGTATCAACAGTGATAGAGAGATCAGGTTGGTAACTGTTATTGGCCGGTGGAAATATAATTAATTCTGTTTTAGAAATATTAAGTTTCAGGTGGCGAGATGACATCCAAGATGAAATGGCAGAAAGACATTCAGTGACACGGACCAATACAGATGGAGATAAATCTGGTGAGGATAGGTAGATTTGAGTATCATCCGCATACAGATGGTACTGAAATCCAAAAGAGCTGATTAGTTTGCCAAGAGAGGTGGTATAGATTGAGAATAGCAGAGGACCTAAGACAGAGCCTTGCGGTACTCCAACTGATAGAGGTAGCGAAGAGGAGGCAGAATCAGAAAAATGAACAGTAAAAGAGCGATCAGATAGGTAGGAAGAAAACCAAGAAAGAGATGTGCCCTTAAGACCTATGGATTGTAGTGTTTGTATGAGAAGAGAGTGGTCAACAGTGTCAAAAGCAGCAGAGAGATCTAGAAGAATTAGAGGTGAATAATGGCCTTTAGCCTTGGCAGTGACAAGATCATTTACTACCTTAGTCAGTGCTGTCTCTGTGGAGTGTTGGGAACGAAAGCCGGATTGAAGTGGGTCCAATAAATTGTGTGAGTTAAGAAAGTGTGTGAGGCGGGTGTAGACAAGTCTCTCAAGTAGCTTGGAGGGGCTTGGGAGCTGGGAGATAGGACGGTAATTTGAGAGAGTACTAAGGTCAGAATTTTGTTTTTTCAGAATGGGAGTAATCACTGCGTGCTTGAACAGTGATGGAAAGTTGCCAGTAGAGAGAGAGAGATTACAGATTTTAGTTAGGGTTGGGATAAGCACAGGAGACAAAGCTTTACTGATTTGTGAGGGTATAGGATCTAAAGGAGAGGTAATAGAGTAGGAGGATGAGAAGAGTGTAGATACTTCATCTTCGTTTGTGAGATCAAATGAGGAGAATGTGCCAGAGGGTCCAGGTAGGGAATTGAGCAGGTCACTAGCTGAGGAAGAGCGTACTATTTCACATTTGCTTGCCAGCTGGGGTCACCGATAGATGACGGGGAGGTAATAAATAAATACCTTGTCATTGAATAGTGTAATTAATTTCATTCCATCTGTATATGGTAAATATCTCCTGTCATTTGTTGTTAAATATTAACCAATAATAAAATTGCGTTGCACCTTCCCTCCTGACTGGTCATTGTGTCTGCAAAAGGGGAATTCAGGCTTGCCTCTCTGTCACGGTGTGTCCTATCTGAACACGGGGAAATCGGCCACCGAAGCAATCCGAACACACCTGAACCTGGTGCTAGTGGTGCAGCACTGTACAAACCAGTCAGTACATCACATGTGTATATATATATTAGGGATGTGCAGGCTCGGTTCTACTCGGTTCCGTTCGGTTCTTTTTACCGAACCTTATTGGCTATCCAAAACTCGTGACAGCTGAAACCCAATAAGATCCGGTAAAAAGAACCGAACGGAACCGAGTAGAACCGAGCCTGCACATCCCTATATATATATATATATATATATATATATATATATATATATATATATATATATATATATATATATATATATCTAGCACTGGAGGTGTATCTAATCTATTATAAGGACCATATTACACTATCTTTATACTATCTTGCTCTTTAAATATATCATGGCAGAGGGGCTGATTCAGCAAAGTAAGGAGATCCAGGTTTTCATGCAGATTCCCGATTATTGGGAACCTGTGTATGCGCAGGAACCATTCTGCACAAGGGCAGAACGAGTTCTGCAAGATGACTTGCAGGCACACCTATGCCTCTGCATGATTGACAGGCAAAGGCATCTGCAGAGCAGTGCAGGAGCGAGGACGGCCGTCGGCCTGTTTTCCTGGAAACGGGCACGTTACCCTCATTTTCCGTGATGGACGAGGCCACGGTCAGCATCCATGGATGCAGACTTCCTGGCCTCACAAGCCGGCCAGCCTGTGTCAGCTGATGCTTACTCAGCTGGACAGTGCCGCACAACCAAACTCTAACTTGCCACTGAGCGACGGGGATGATCTTATGCACCTGGCCCTGAGTACATGATCCCCCCAACTTCCACTTCAATAAAGTTTTGTTTTGTGTTTTATTCACACTGCTCCGTTGGAAGTGTAAAGAGGCCGTCAGAGGAGCCACCAGGTATGAGGAGCAGTGCCAGCAAGCCAGCCAGACCAGGGGGAGAGAACAGGAGGAGCAATGAGACTTTTAATTTATGGGATGATTTGTTTCTACATGTGGTGTACCAAGTGCTTTTATTCAGGCTAAATACAAATTATACAATCACATGTACAGTATGTCACATACTAAAACAAATTAGTTTTTTTCTTCTTAATTCAGTTAAAGTCCACTAATACCATTAAGGCAGCTATTTTGAGTGTCCCCTTGCAAACATTAACATCACTGAGCCACATGCAGCATCAGTTGGCTGGAAAAATCTGGGGGGGGGGGGGTGCCCTGCCTAATTTGACAGTCCCGGGCCCCACAATTTGTAATGGCAGCCCTGGTCCCCCCTATACAGTGCCCCCAGTATTAGTCCCCCTTATACAGAGCCCACAGTATTAGTCCCCCCTATTCAGTGCTCCCACTATTAGCCCCCCTTATGCATTGCCGCCAGTAGTAGTCCCCCTTATGCATTGCCGCCAGTAGTAGTCCTCCTATACAGTGCCCCCAGTAGCTCCTCCCCCATAAAGTGTCCCCAGTAGCGGCCCGTCTATACAGTGCCCCCTGTAGCGCCCCCCCCATAGGCAGTTTCCACCCCTTACACACACAAAAAACCCCCCCCACAACATACCTGAATCTCCGCTCCTGACGCAACCGCCGCTGTCCGCTCCGAGTCCCGGACCACTCTTCTCCTGCACTATGGGAGAGACGCCATGACGTCTCTCCCATCAACCGCTGCAGAGGGAGCCGGAGTGAGCCTAAGCCGGCTCCCTCCATGAACGCAGCAGCCAATGAGAGTCTGTCTGACTCTCATCGGCTGCTATAACAAACGCTGCTGGCGGCTGTGTGTCTGTTACTGTGTAGTGTGAACCGCACTCACTGCGGTCTGCTCTACACTAGCGGCAGGGAAACTAGCGGCGGGTGCAGCGGCGGCTTTGGGACCCTGCACCACAGCGGGCCCTGGTGCTAGCCACCGTCTGTACCGCCGCTAGTTCTGCCACTGCGGGGGTATGTTAGGTATGGTGCATACTGCACAAATGGAGACATAGGGGCCTATTCATCAATGATAAATGGCCCGGAAACCATGCGGAAACACTAGTTTCCGCATATTTTAGTTCCAAAGAGGGATCACTTCACCACTCCTCACTGACCAGCTGGCGGCTTTGTGCATGCTTGACCTCAGGTCCCCGCACCGGAGCAATGATGAATTGCTTCGGTGTTAAGTATCCCCTGCTGCGAGAAAGATACTAAAGGATCATCCACGGCCAGGTGAATACTTAATTATCGAGGACCATACGGCCCCCGATGATGAATAGGCCCCATAGTCCTTGATCGTATGGTGGGCTACCAATAAACATGGAGGATAAATTCTAAAGGCTTCTTTATCTCGACATGACCCTAGGTGCCAGATTCTGTGTCAGAAAGTGCATTGACCATGTGTGCGTCTTTTGGCGGTATTGATTCTGATAGTTTATGCACATGCCGCTACAAGCCCTTTCCTGGTGTACAGCCTTGTAGCTGCCTGTGCAAGGACTGAGCCACTTTGAGCTTCTTTAGACGCTCAAATATGACTTGGGAGCTCATTCAGAGCTCGTTCGCGGCCGATGGTAAGTGACCACGCATGCGTATGCTTCGTTCTGCGCGTGTGTGAACTACTCAGAGGGATCGGAATCTGCTCGCTCACCAAGCAAAGACAGCCCAGTGTAATGAGTGACAGGAGAGGCCGTTTGTGGGTGGTAACAGGGGCAGGACGCTAATAACGGGGGAGTGGAGGTGCGAACGCAGGCGTGCCTGAGTGTTTCCACGCCGTTTTAGAAGTGTGCATAATTACCAGGCAGCGTCATAGTACACGTCACTTGCCTGTTTTTTACACTGAAGTCCTCGCAGTGCTTGCGGTAGGGTAAGGCAACCACAAGCGCTGCGATCACTACTGATGGTGCTCGATGCACCAATGTTTTAAATTAATACACTTCATGGAGATGACGTGTGCTAGTGGGCGTCTCCTCATAAGCTAAAGGGCGTCTATAGAGACAAAGTGATCGCTCGGCAACACAAAGTGGGAGTGCTTATGCCTTTCCGAGCAAGCTCCTGCCATGCCGTCACTTAGCCGAATTTGCATACGCTGGGTGCGAGCGATCGCATCTAGCGAGTGGGTCTGAATCAGGTCCTTAGTTCGTCTTTAAATGCAACCATCGGTTGCACCATTGAAACTTGCACCAGAGCCATGGTAGGTGCAGATTGTTCTCAGAGTACGGTCTCCGCTGTGAGCAATTATGCACCTGAGTTTGAAACCACTTCAGCAACACGACCCATGACACTCCCATAACAGGGCCATAAGACGGACCTTCTCCATGCACCTACCAGGAATGTCCAATATATTTTCTTACCTGGTCCAGCAGCATTGGTCTCCAAGGGATGCAGCAGTCCTATTGCAGGCTCAAGTCGGCACCTGCTGTGGTGAGGGTATCCTTATTGCTGGTGGTTTCCTCTCCCCAGTTGCCGCCATCACTATATATCTCTGGCTGCAGCAGTGGGCAGCTCTCCTCTTGTTGGCTGCTGCTATTGTAACTCCAGGTCAAAATAGCTCCCATAGGGGCAGCGCGCTGCTCTGCCTGAAATTTAAAGTAACAGGCACACCGATAGTGACATCATGTTTGGCGCCAAGCTTGAATTCCCTCCCTATAAAAGGGAGTCTGTGGGCACTGTTCAAGTGCCAAAGTATTAAGCTCCATACCTGTACTTCACCACCTGTTCCTGTTAAGGCTCCTAATGTAATTTCTAGTGTTCTGATCTGGTTCGACTGACAGTTCTCCTTGCCTGCTCTCTTGGTGTTTTTCACAGGGATTTCCTGGTTCTGACTTTGGCTATTCCCATCTCCTGCTACAACAGTGTGTGCTTAGTTCTCACTATTTCTGTCGACTATGCTCCAGTATGCCTTGTGGTTACCAGTCTCACTGCCGGTACCAGGGCCGGTTCTAGACCTTGTGGCGCTCAGAGCGAAAGTTTCCGTTAGAGCCCCCTGTCCCCTGTAAAAAAAAAAAAACTAAATAGGACTCTTTTAGGGTTTCACTCTAGGGGGCATGTCCTACGGAGAGGTAGTAGGTGACAGGGAGAGGCAGTGAGTGACAGGAAGATGCAGCCTGGTATGGTCTTGGCTAGATGCGGCCGTGGAGCTGAGATGACTTGGCTGGCTGTGGCCTGTGGCCAGTAAAATGTGGTGCGGCCGTTGGGCCTAGTAGCAGCCTTGAGGGTTGGAAGTGCCTTAGCTGGCTGTGGCCTGTGGGCCTTAAGATGAGATGCGGCCTTTGGGCCGTGTAGCAGCCTTGAGGGCTGGAAGTGCCTTGACTGGCTGAAGTGTTGCCTGTGCCGCCGGGTTTACAAAGGCGTGAGTACGCTGGCATGCAAACTGAGGACGCTGGAGTGCGGCCTATGCCGCCGGGTTGACACAAGCAGCTGATGCTGGAGTGCGGCCTGTGCCGCATGGTTGACACAAACGTGAGTACGCTGGCTTGCGTACTGAGAATGATGGAGTGCGGACTGTGCCGTCTGGATGACACAAACGGCAGACAGATGGAATGCGAACCGTGCCACCCAAATGACACAAACGGCAGGTATACAAGACAGACAGGAGGCGTGGATACTCGACTGGATTACAGGAGACAATGCCAGAACCAGAAACACGTGAAACGCTATCACCAGCATCGGTGCAGCGTTCACAGCAGAAGGACATAGATGCAGGAGCCAATCCGGATCGACCCCAGAATGATGGACAGGAGGTAGGAGTTTCAGCGAACGCTTGCCCGGTGTTCGCTTTGCACATCATTCGCAGTGCGGCGGCTTGTGACAACATGGCATTGGACATGCCCATTCACTGGCACTAGGCACACTGTGGTATAATTGTGAGTGTTTGTAATTTGAATCTACCAGAATTAATGTTTTACAAGTAGACAACAATGGCAACGTGTAGCTATTGTAAACTGATGGTGACCCAACCTACCATGGCTGCAGGGGTGTAACTAGGTATTTGAAGGTCCTATAGCAAAAATTTGTAAGGGCCTCTATGTACCACCCAATGGTGAAAAATGTATCTAACACATGTAACTTTGACAAAGAAGATGAGCTTCCCCCAGCTCTGGGCCCCATAGCAGTTGCACCTCTTGCACCTATGGTAGTTACTCCAATGCATGGCTGGATATGGGAGGTTGTAGACGTTAGAGCTTGTTAGCTGTAAAAATAAATGTAAAAATATCTGTGTGTGTTGCATAATCATGAATGGTCAGTAGATGGCAGTAGCTCATCAGTAAAAAAATACATTATGATAGATTTAGTCTGACATGTCAGTAGCCAGCAGTGTAAAATAACAATGATGTAATAACATATGCTGCTTATATGACTGTGAATCTGATATTTACAGTACATTAATGTATCCTCTGGGATGTTTGCTGTATGCATATATTTTGTTCTGTTTAAATTTTTTGGCATTTCAGTAATGGATAAATTCATTTACCACCTTGTTATTACCTCAATTGTTCAGTCAGAGGGACCTTTCATTTCACCCAGTGGAGCATATTATCTAGTACCCGATAAGTATAACTTATTATTGCAGCTATTTGCGGCAATTACAAATTAATGATCCCTCTCCCGGTAACGTTTGCGGAAAGTAGCCTATAGGCGTTAGCTACCAGGGGGCCAAGCTAGGTAAGTTTGGCCAGAAAAGAGCCGCTATAGGTTTCTATATAGGCTACTTTTTATTTGTGGGTACTCCTCAAAAATTGGTGTTTTCGGGGGATATCCGGCAAATAATTATTGACAAATAGGCCCCATTGTCTCCACACAGAGAGATGACAGCCATATTGAAGACTGCATCAATATTTATAATAAAGAGCCAGTGACACATGTGTGGTAGCCATTTTGTTCACTCAATCAATAGTCATGGGAAAAGAACCTTTCAATTCATTAGAAATTATGGATATCACAGAGGCGGCCATTTTGAAGCATGAACCAATATATATAAAAAAATTGGGGGCCCTCTAAATATCACTGTAAAATGTCATGCATAAACATAGTCACTGGCAGCACAGATATTGGGGTTGCTCAAGCACCTACCACACCCAATAAATTGGCTGCTAGGTGAACCAGTATATTCAAGACAATGCAACCTACCAATTCACTAGAAAACAGAACATTGCTTTGTTGCCTACGCCCCAGGAATATCATTAATTTCATTCCCATAAATTTTGGTAGGTTGCATTCTTAAAAAAAATATTGATTTATCCAAACAAAATGGCCGTACAATAATAGCGGTCCGTTCAGATTGTGAGGAATTGAAATATAATTCAGAAAATCAATTGTAAACAATAAAGTTTTCTTCAAAAGATTGCACTATGTAATATGAATCAATATAATCCAGTTAGAAAACATTTATATTGGAAAAAAAATAAACTTGTAGAACCCAGGTGTTGGTGAAAGGTATATTTTACAATGTGGCATGTAAATTAATTTTGAGAAGTTTAGTATTGCTGATTATAAATGTTGCCCCATTTTAGGACTGTCTGTCACTGCAACAGTTAAGCAGAGCAAACGCCCAGCTGGTCACGGGTCTGGCTGCTGTGTAATGCTCCTTCTGGTTGGCTTGTCGCTGCATCGTGACACCTGTAAAATGAGATGTCAGACCGTGGAGCTCAGCAGCTGCCTCAATGCGTACAGCCTTTATCCTGGTGCTCGTTTTTACTTTTACGATCATGTCTGGCCTAGCCAAAGCTGCAAACTGTCTGAAATCTGTAGATTATGAAGTTTTTGGCTCTGTTCAGGGTAGGTGGGAATTTTTATTTTTTTTTCACTTCATTTTTTATTTTTGAAGTGCCAAGCTTTGCATGCTGAACAAATTAGGAAGAGTCATCCAAGGTCTAAACATAGATCATGTAGGGAGCTTTGCAGACTGAAAACAGAAAGGCATGGTATCATTTGTGCGTTTGCATTGTCCATCTTTACTGACTTCTGTATTTAAACATGCAACCATCAGGCCTTGCGTGCACTAATGCAGACTCACGCAAACTATGTTTTTACTGCCGTTTTCACAATACATTTTGAATGGTGCTCAGCAGGAGCGTTTCTTGAGAGGAGGGGGCCCGTGTGCAGTCTCCGACACGGGCCCCCTCCTCTCTGCCCGGCAGCCGGCAGCATACTAAGCTGTGCGTGGCCAGCGCCGGAGTTATAGACTCTGGGCACTAGAGTGCGCCCAGAGTCTATAGACTATGTGCAGGTCACCGGTAAAATGGCCATGGTGGCCATTTTTCCTGTACTGCGCATGCACAAACGACGGGAAAATGGCCGCAGCAGCCATTTTCCAGTTGTTTTTTCAGCACCGGACCCCCGCGCTGACGTAGAGGTAAGTAACCATATGGGTGCATGGTGTGCGGTGCGGGGACCCCCTGGACCCAGGGGCACGTGTGCTCTGCACACATTGCACCCATTATATATACGCCCCTGGTGCCTTTTAGGAAATAAGAAATTGTAAACACTTCTATTAACGTTTATGGTGGGAGCGGGTCCTAATTACCTGGGCCCACGCTTCTTTATAGGGTTCGGCGGGAGCAGAGTGGTATTAAGGGCCATATGGTTTTGGGTCTGAAAATGTTCAAAGGTCTATACCTAAAAGGGGAGGAGCTGTGACCAGTGCAGTGTGGGTGTGGCCAGAGCCATGTGGGCGTGTGTGCACCTCATACACCAGAAGTGGCCAAACTGGTCCTCAAGAAACTGTAACATGATTTCCAGACCACTTGTCCATCTATAGAATGTGTCAGTTAGGAATGAATGCATCTTTTAAAATGTGATAGTAATGACTACACCTGTGTACCAGAAAGGTGATCTAGAAAAGGTGAACTGTTAGGGTTCCTCGAGGACTGGGGTGGCTACCTCTACCATATACTATCAGCCTCACTGTCTCCCTAAAAACATAAAAAAAGAAAAAAATTATAATTTTGTGAGAAAACTAGAAAATCGATTTTAATACTTAAAATGTATGGCTGACTGTGTGACCAGCTAGGCATCTGGTCATCATCATGCTGATGATGGGCCTATTTTTATACAGAGGCCTGGAGTTGTAGCTCCATCCGTGCCATTGTTATTCTGGCCCTGACCGTTTTGTAGAGAACTGTCAGTTATCCACTGTACTGTATCTGCTGATATAATATGTCACAATGTGAGCTATGCTTATTTTAACAGAGAAATTATATATTTGAAAATAAGATAGATAGATAGATAGTGTGATAAGGTCGGGGTAGCGGGTCCCTCTCCTGGGGTAGATGGACACCACCTTACACACAGCAGCCAGGAACAGCACTCCAGTTGTGGATTTTCGTGCAAGCTGGACGGTGCCAGTTTTTATTGTGCAATTTCAACAATCAAATAAACAAAACATAAAATAAACCCTAGCCCGGCTGGGCACTAACTAGACAGCAAGTTCCCTATCTAACAGAACACGAAACAAACTCCCCATCCATGGTACCTTCTGTTTTACAGCCAAGAGTGTCTCAGAGCAAGCTAACCTGCGGCCTGCTCTCCCTGGTATAAGACATTCAGCTACAACTGAACACAGCTGAAATCAGCCAGTTCCAGGTGTAAGCCCTGATGAGCCTGCTACCAGGCTGAAAGGCCCAAAACCTGGAGTGGCCTGTGGATGGAGCCCTCCCTCTCCTCATATCCACACCCCCAGGACCCAAACCGGCTTTTCCAAAAGCCGATACTCTAGTCTGTTTACAAAACAGACTTCTCCTGGGTTTTTTAGAACACATAGGCCAAAAACCTAGGACAAACGTACCTGCCATTGACCACTTTACCAGTGCTTGTATCACATATCCCCCCCTTTGTTTTGACCTGTGGGGCGGAACAACTGCAGCCCCCAAACAATGGACACGTGACAAAGCATCTGCATTGGCCAGCTGGCTTCCTGGCCTGTGTTCTACGGTAAATTTAAAGGTTTGTAATGCCAAGAACCATCTCGATATTCTCGCATTACTGTTCTTGTTTTCTGACATCCACTTCAGAAGGGCATGGTCAGTGATCAATCTGAACTTCCTTCCCACCAAGTAGTACCTGAGAGTCTTTAATGCCCACTTTATGGCCAATGCTTCTTTCTCGACCGTAGCATAGTTTCTTTCATGTACATTTAATTTCCGGCTTAAGAAGAAAATTGGGTGTTCTTCACCCTCTTTGCTTTGGGACAGGACCGCTCTGATGCCTACATCTGACGGATCAGTTTGTACAACAAACTCTCTGTCAAAATCAGGGGTCGTCAGAACTGGTTGGGTACATAACGCTATTTTTAACTCCTGGAAATCCTTCTCTGCTTCAGGACCCCATTCCACCATGACTTTCTGTTTGCCTTTGGAACGGTCAGTCAGTGGGACTGCAATGGTGGCAATATTGGGTATAAACCTCCTATAATACCCAGTGATCCCTAAAAAGGCTCTCACCTGCTTTCTTATTCAGGGGTCATGGCCAGTTTTGTATTGCCTCAAACTTATTGAGCTCTGGCTTTATCAAACCTCTGCCAATGGTGTACCCAAGATACTACACTTCTTCCGTTCCCAGACAACACTTTTTTGGGTTGGCTGTCAAACCTGCCTTATAGATGGAGTCCAACACTGCTTGTACTCTGGGCAAGTGAGACTGCCAATCAGGACTATGAATGACCACATCATCCAGATAAGCAGCAGCATACTGTCTCTGGGGCCTTAGAATCCTATCCATCATTCTTTGAAAGGTAGCAGGTGTCCCATGTAGCCCAAAGGGCAACATCTTGCATTGAAACAACCCCTCTGGTGCAGAAAAAGCTGTATTTTCTTTGGCATTCTCAGTTAACGGCACTTGCCAATACCCTTTGGTTAAGTCAAGAGTAGTTAAATATCTGGCTGTCCCCAGCCTTTCAATTAGTTTGTCCACCCTAGGCATAGGGTAGGCATCGAACTTTGACACACTGTTCAATTTCCGGAAGTCATTGCAGAATCGCACACTCCAGTCAGCTTTTGAAATTAGCACAATGGGACTTGACCACTCACTATGCGATTCTTCAATTACACCCAACTCTAAAATTTTTTACATTTCCTTCGACACTGATTCTCTTTGGGCTTCTGGTAACCTATAGGGCTTTAGGTTAACCTTAACCCCTGGGTCAGTGATTATGTCATGTTTAATGACTGTGGTTTTCCCTGGTAGATCAGAAAACAGCACCCTATTTCTGATCAGAAATTCCTTAACTTCCTGCTGTTGACTGGCTGACAGGGTTTTTGCCACTGTCACTTTGGGTACCATGGGCCCAGGGTTTACTGGAGGGGCTCGGACGGCTGAGAGTGCTGCTCTATCCTTCCAGGGTTTTATAAGATTTACATGGTAGATCTGTTCTAGCTTTCTGTCACAGCCCGCAACAGAGACTTCAGACTCAGACCCCGACACTTACCTTTGCGGGTCCTATCCCGCTGCGCATTCCGGCTCCCACGACGTGCAGCGCTGCCTGCTGTTTTCTCTGACGGTCCCGCTGTCTTCTCTCCTCCACGTCGGCCACAGATGGCCGCTCCGGCTCCAATACTTACATGCTGAAACATGCTGTTCTCTGGTCCATGGGCGCGGCCATCTTGGATTGCCCATGTGACACAATCTCCTCCAATGAACATCCAGCACTACCTATAAAAGGATCTCCACTTCTCCCAGCAAGTTGCCAGTGCAACAAGTCCCCTAGGTTAACTAGTGAGCCTCACTACTGCGCTCCGTAGTTTGTCGCGGCTCCAAGTAGCATCCGAGCTACCACCGTCTCCATATGGCTGCCCAGCCACTCCAAGTAGCGTCCAAGCTACCACTGTCTCCATAGGGCTACCTAGCCCCTCCAAGTAGCTTCCACGCTACCACCATCTCCATACGTTTATTCAGCCACTCCAAGTAGCGCCCGAGCTACCACCGTCACTCTACGGCTCCTTAGCCGCACCTAGCAGTCCGTGCTTCCACCATCCACTACATGGCTTTCCAGCCGCATCAAGCAACTCCCGTGCTATATCAATCCTCTACCAGTCTTCTGCATCCTCTCATGCGGAGGAACTTCATCAAACCTAGTCTCCCCCAGCGAGCATCCGAGCTAAGTAATACAGGTCCAAGGCCCAGCCCGGTAACACAGTCATAGAATCCCACGACTCTGACACTTTCTTTTCCACGGCTGGTAAACTTTATAATTGACCTGCCCCACTTTTTCTAAGATTTCAAAGGGTCCATGTCATTTAGCCAAAAGTTTACTTTCTACTGTGGGAACCAACACCAACACTCTGTCCCCAGAAGCAAAGTTGCGTAAGCAAGCATTGCGGTTGTATACCCTCTGCTGTGCCTGTTGGGCCTGTTCCAAGTGCTCCCTTACTATCGGCACCACAGCAGCAATTCTTTCTTGCATTTGAGAAACATGCTCAATAACTGTTTTATACGGACTGGACTGCCCCTCCCATGTCTCTTTGGCAATGTCAAGTAATCCCCTTGGATGTCTTCCGTACAATAAATCAGAAGGGGAAAACCCTTTGGAGGATTGGGGAACCTCTCTAATGGCCAACAGCAAATAAGGTAACAAGTTATCCCAATCTCTACCATCTTTGTCCACTACTTTCCTTAGCATGTATTTTAAAGTTTTATTAAACCTCTCCACTAACCCATCGGTCTGGGGATGGTACACAGATGTTCTTAACTGGCCAATTTTAAACAAGCGGCATAATTCATTCATGATTTTTGACATAAATGGGTACTTTGGTCAGTCAGGATCTCCTTAGGTATACCCAACCTGCTAAAGACATGGACTAATTCTCTAGCAATGGTCTTGGTTGACGTATTGTGTAATGGTATTGCTTCCGGGTGGGTAGCGTAATCCATTATCACCAGAATATATTGATGGCCCCGGTCAGATTTCATTAATGGCCCAACCTAATCCACAGCTATTCTTTCAAATGGAACCTCAATAATGGGTAATGAAACCAGGGGACTTTTGAAATGTGGCCTTGGAGCATGATACTGACATTCAGGGCAGGATGCACAATACTCAGATACCGCTTTATGGACCTCGGGCCAAAAAAAACCTCTGCACAATTCGCTGTCAGTTATCAACTGAGAACTGTCAGTTATCAACTGTATCTGCTGATATAAAATGTCACAATGTAAGGTATGCTTATTTTAACAGAAATTATATATTTGAAAATAATAGATAGCAATTGTGAAATGCAGGTAGGATATGATATATAACCTTAATAGGCTGATCGTGTGTCTTGCATTATAACTATTAGTTAGCAACTGTTACTATTAATATGCCTACTGACTGTGTGGTATAAGCTTATTTAAACCTAATAGATGATAGATAAATATGAGATAGATAACAATGGCAAAATGCATGCATGAGGTGATTTTTCAACTTGATATCCTGACCATGTGACATGCTTAGATCATAAACAGCCTTTGTGATGTCACTGGGCTTTGGTAGGAAGGTCACCATTTTTTAGAGAACTGTCAGTTATCAACTGTATCTGCTGATATGACATGTCACAATGTAAGGTATGCTAATTGTAACCTAAATGTGATACATAGATAGTTAAATAGATAGATAGAAATGCAGGTAGGATGTGATTTATAACCACAATAGGCTTATCATGTGACTTGCTATA
Source organism: Taudactylus pleione (assembly GCA_031769625.1). Classification (NCBI taxonomy): domain Eukaryota; kingdom Metazoa; phylum Chordata; class Amphibia; order Anura; family Myobatrachidae; genus Taudactylus; species Taudactylus pleione. The sequence continues at coordinate 4,635,755 of JAUIMM010000205.1, forward strand.
GAACTATTAGTTAGCAACTGTTACTAATTAGCCTCAAATTAAATCTGAAAGTCTGCAGTTAAATCACATCTTGTTTGTTTCATTTCAAAGCCATTGTGGTGGTGAATAGAGGACAAAATATGAAAATTCTGTCAATGTCCCAATATTTATGGACCTGACTGTAGATAGATAGATTATAAAGAGGTAGATAATAATGGCAAAATGCATACATGAGGTGATATTTCATCTGAGTTTCCTGACCATGTGACATGTTAGATCATAAACAGCCTTTGTGATGTCACTAAGCTTTGGTAGAAAGGTCACCATTTTGTAGAGAGCTGTCAGTTATCAACTGTATCTGCTGATATATGTCACAATGTAAGGTTTGCTTATTTTAACAGAAATTATATATTTGAAAATAATACAGATAGATATGAGATAAATAGATAGATATGTGATAGATAGATAGATAGCAATTGTAAAATGCAGGTAGGATATGATTTATAACCACAGTAGGCTAACCATGTGACTTGCTATAGAACTATTAGTTAGCAACTGTTACTGTTAAAATGCCTACTGACTGTGTAGTGTAAGTTTATTGTAACTAGATACATAGATCGATAGATAACAATGGCAAAATGCATGCATGAGGTGATATTTCATCTGAGTATCCTGACCATGTGACATGCTTAGATCATAAACAGCCTTTGTGATGTCACCAAGCTTTGGTAGGAAGGTCACCATTTTTTAGAGAACTGTCAGTTATCAACTGTATCTGCTGATATGACATGTCACAGTGTAAGGTATGCTAATTGTAACCTAAATGTGATACATAGATAGTTAAATAGATAGATAGAAATGCAGGTAGGATGTGATTTATAACCACAATAGGCTTATCATGTGACTTGCTATAGAACTATTAGTTAGCAACTGTTACTGTTAAAATGCCTACTGACTGTAGTGTAAGTTTATTTTTAACCTGATAGATATGTGATAAATAAACAGACAGACAGATATGCTGATATGACATGTCACAATGTCAGGTATGCTTATTTTAACCTAAATGAGATAGATAGATAGATGGATAGATAGATAGGTAGATAGATAGATACATATGCAGGTAGGATGTGATTTATAACCACAATAGGCTGATCATGTGACTTGCTATAGAACTTAACAACTGTTAACTTAGCAACTGTTACTGTTAAAATGCCCACTGACTGTGTAGTGTAAGCTTATTTTAACCTAATATATAGAGTCAGGTCCATAAATATTGGGACATTGACAGAATTTTCAGATTTTGGCCTCTATTCACCACCACAATGGTTTTGAAATGAAACAAACAAGATGTGATTTAACTGCAGACTTTCAGATTTAATTTGAGGGTAATTACATCCAAATCGGGTGAACGGTGTAGGAATTACAACGGTTTCTATATGTGCCTCCCACTTTTTAAGGGGCCAAAAGTAATGGGACTAACAACTTGAAAGCTATTTCATGGACAGGTGTGGGCTATTCCCTCATTATTTCATTATCAATTAAGCAGGTAAAAGGTCTGGAGTTGATTCTAGGTGTGACATTTGTATTTGGAATCAGTTGCTGTCAACTCTCAATAAGAGATCCAAAGAGCTGTCACTATCAGTGAAGCAAGCCATCATTAGGCTGAAAAATCAAAACAAACCCATCAGAGAGATAGCAAAAACATTAGGTGTGGCCAAATCAACTGTTTGGAACATTCTTAAAAAGAAAGAACGCACCGGAGAGCTCAGCAACACCAAAAGACCTGGAAGACCACGGAAAACAACCGTGGTGGATGACAAAATAATTATTTCCCTGGTGAAGAAAAACCCCTTCACAACAGTTGGCCAAATCAAGAACACTCTCCAGGAGGTAGATGTATATGTGTCAAAGTCAACAATCAAGAGAAGACTTCACAAGAGTGAATATAGAGGGTTCACCACAAGATGCAAACCATTGGTGAGCCACAAAAACAGGAAGACCAGATTAGAGTTTGCCAAACAACATCTAAAAAAGCCATTACAGTTCTGGAACAACATCCTATTGACAGGTGAGACAAAGATCAACTTGTACCAGAGTGATGGGAAGAGAAGAGAAGGAAAGGAACTGCTCATGATCCAAAACATACCACCTCATCAGTGAAGCATGGTGGTGGTAGTGTCATGGCGTGGGCAAGTATGGCTGCCAATAGAACTGGTTCCCTTGTATTTATTGATGATGTGACTGCTGACAAAAGCAGCATAATGAATTCTGAAGTGTTTCAGGCAATATTATATGCTCATATTCAGTCAAATGCTTCAGAACTCATTGGACAGCGCTTCACAGTGCAGATGGACAATGACCCGAAGCATACTGCAGAAGCAACCAAAGACTTTTGTAAGGCTAAAAAGTGGAATGTTATGCAATGGCCAAGTCAATCCCCTGACCTGAATCCAATTGAGCATGCATTTCACTTGATGAAGACAAAACTGAAGGGAAAATGCCCCAAGAACAAGCAGGAACTGAAGACATTTGCAGTAGAGGCCTGGCAGTGCATCACCAGGGATGTAACCCAGTGTCTGGTGATGTCTATGCGTTTCAGACTTCAGGCTGTAATTGTCTGCAAAGGATTTGCAACAAAGTATTAAAAAGTGAAAGTTAGATTTAGGATTGTTTAGTTTGTCCCATTACTTTTGGCCCCTTAAAAAGTGGGAGGCACATATAGAAACCGTTGTAATTCCTACACCGTTCACCTGATTTGGATGTAATTAGCCTCAAATTAAATCTGAAAGTCTGCAGTTAAATCACATCTTGTTTGTTTCATTTCAAAGCCATTGTGGTGGTGAATAGAGGACAAAATAGCCTTAAAAAATTCTTTGGTTGCTTTTGCAATATGCTTCGGGTCATTGTCCATCTGCACTGTGAAGCACTGTCCAATGAGTTCTGAAGCATTTGACTGAATATGAGCATATAATATTGCCTGAAACACTTCAGAATTCATTATGCTGCTTTTGTCAGCAGTCACATCAATAAATACAAGGGAACCAGTTCCATTGGCAGCCATACTAGTCCACGCCATGACATTACCACCACCATGCTTCACTGATGAGGTGGTATGTTTTGGATCATGAGCAGTTCCTTTCCTTCTCTTCTCTTCCCATCACTCTGGTACAAGTTGATCTTTGTCTCATCTGTCAATAGGATGTTGTTCCAGAACTGTAATGGCTTTTTTAGATGTTGTTTGGCAAACTCTAATCTGGTCTTCCTGTTTTTGTGGCTCACCAATGGTTTGCATCTTGTGTTGAACACTCTATATTCACTCTTGTGAAGTCTTCTCTTGATTGTTGACTTTGACACATATATATCTACCTCCTGGAGAGTGTTCTTGATTTGGCCAACTGTTGTGAAGGGGTTTTTCTTCACCAGGGAAATAATGCAATGAAAACAGCTTTGGGCTCTATTTACTACAATCCGCATATTAAATGCGGATTGTAGTGTGATATTACCGAGTGAATTCGCATTGCGAATTCAGGCAATATCACAGGGATTTTCTATAAATCCCTTGCAGGGACAGAGCTTGCGATAAAGCTCTGTCCCTGCGGATCCCATCCGCACTCTAGTTGCGGTATTTTTGGAAAAAATACCGCGACTAAGAGCCCATGCATGCGCCGACCCACCATCGCTGCTTCCCCCCACCGATGCTAAGCCCCGCCCCTAAGCCCCGCCCCCGCGATTACGGACCCCCGCGACCCCCCCTCCCTTCATTACACTTACCTGCATCCTCCTGCCCTCCGGTGATCTTCTCCGGGCTTCCCGATCAGGTGATCTCCCATACTGCACTGGGGCCCGATCACCTGATGACCGGGCCCCAGTGCACTGTGGGAGACCAGCTGACCGGAGAGCAGCCATCACCGGAGGCCCGATCACCGGTCCCTGGATTCAGGTAAGTGCTGTAAAAAATAAAAAATAATGAAGCATTTTTTTTTCAATCAGCTTGCGGTCTGCATAGACCACATAGCTGATTACTGATACCGGCTCCCGGCTCTGCTCTCCCCGTTAGAGCAGAGTGGGAGCCCGGTAACCGGGGGAGACCCTGGATAACGCCACCTCCAGGTGGCGTTATTATCACAGGGCTTCCCCCGGTATTTTTTTACAATTTATTTTTAGTAACTATGGTCGGATCACATTTCCCATTACAATTATGGGAAATGCGATCTGCTTTACTAAAAATAAGTGATAATTAGGGGTTGGAGTAGAATTTTACTAATTCTACTCCAATTGCCCTATAGTAACTACAGGTGATACTAAAATATGTGAAAAGGGTGTGAAAACACCCTTTTTCACTTTATTTTAGTAAAAATAATGTTAATAAATAGAGCCCTAAAGGTTTCTGTAATATGTAGCCTAAATTGTACAATAATTTGTTTTAGTGACTTTAAGGTACCACTAGAATGTGCTATTATGCTTAATTTGTGAAAATCACCAAGAAAATACTTAATTTACATAACAACCAAAGGGATTAATTCTGAATAAATGTGCAACTTCCATATGAACATCTTTGACAACGTCACTGCAGTCAGGGCCACATTAAGTTTTGTGAGGGCCTCAGGGCAACTAACTTGTAGGGGCCCCAACCCAGGTCCGCCATCAGGGGGGGAAAGCCGGGCCTCCACTCCCCGGGCCCAGAGAGAGAAGGGGCCCGGGTGGCAGTGGCAAGTAAAGTCATCAGCGCTGTGGCATGTAAACACTGGAGCTGGCATGAGCCAATCATAGCTCGCAGAACGGCAAGCAATCACAGCAGCCTATCCTGATTGGCTGCTGTTCCGACTCCATTTACAGCTCGCGGAATGGAAGGCTATCAGAAGCGGCTGCTCTGATTGGCTGCCGTTCTCCGAGCTATGATTGGCTCACGGCCAGCTCCATGGCTCACATGCCGCAGCGGCACACTGATGGTCTCTCTGCCTGACTGCCACCCAGTGCATTCTTCGCCCATCTTTCTCAGGACAGGAAGTGCCATGAAAAGAACAGGTAGGTTGTTCCTGCCTTGTGCCCCTTGCAAGTCCAGCCAGCCTTACCTGCACTGCCCCCTTAGTCCAGCCAGCCTGCCCACCCCCTAGTCCAGCCAGCCATTCTGCCTTCTCTGCATTGTCCCCTCAGTCTAGCCAGACTTCCCTGCACTGCCCCCTAGTCCAGCCAGCCTGCAACACCCCCTAGTCCAGCCAGCCATTCTGCCTTCTCTGCATTGTCTCCCCAGTCTAGCCAGACTTCCCTGCAGCCCCCCATTGCAACCCTGCCTATTTTGTCAGTACCGGGTCCCACAATTTGTGATGGCAGCCCTGCCCCAACCAATAATATTGTAAATATGATATGCTGGCGACCAGTGGCAGATTTTACCCAGTAAAATCCGCCACCGCCAGTGGGTCCTTTAGCTTCAATGGCAGTGGCTTCCCATTGGAAGCACTACCTGCCAATCACACACAGGACAGGCAGTCCCAGGCGGAGGTGTTTTCTTCCCCTGGGACTGCCAGTCTGGGCTGTGATTAGCAGAGAGCGTGCTTCCTGTGGGAATCCACTCCTTTGCCTTTCAGGCAGCCCTTCCAGGCTTCTAGGGGCTGCAGCCGATGCAGTCCCTAGAAACCGGTGTTTTATCTATTTAAGCTCCAGTTCCGGTGCCTGCCAGATCCATTGAAGATCCAATGCCGGCGCTTAGAATCCTGTAAACGTAATTCTGACGGTGAAAAAAACAATGCATGCAGATAAGTATTCTAACCCTTTCCCTAATCCTAATCCACCTTTCCCACAGCCTAACTCTAACCCTCCCCTACCGCAGCCTAAGCCAAACCGCCCACCCGCAGCCTGAGCCTAATCCTCCCCTCCCGCAAACCCTAACCCTCACCTCCAGCAGCCTAACCATAACCCTCCCGTAGTGCTTAACCCTAATACTCACCGCTAGGATTGCAGCCATTGAGCATACGGCGCAAAGATTCTGACCACCGGCATTGTGTGCGCCGCGATGCCGACTACCAGTGTCGGACTGGGGCATGAAGAGTCCACAGGGGGAATGCAGTGATGGGGGCCCATACTTAGGAGTGTGGCCAGCCTTCAGAGGGGGTTGTGGCCAGCCTTCAGAGGGGGTTGTGGCCAGCCTTCAGAGGGGGGTGTGGCCAGCCTCCACAGTGGCTTGGCTAACCATTAAAGAGTGCATGGTTCGTGCCCCTTTAAAAATATACAAATAGTAAATACTGGTAGTGCATGTACGATAATGTACAGTACCAGATTAATAACAGCAATAGTTTTTTGATTGTACAATATAATGTAATATATGTATAATGTATAGTTCAAGTGTACAGTCAGGAACCTGATCCCTAGTTGAGGGGGTGGGCCCTCAGACAGTGGGGCCCACCGAGGGTTTCCCCTTTACCCTTGCGGGCCAGTCCGACCCTGCCAACTGCATCCCCTTGACAGAACATATTATAGACACACTGCTGCAAACCCAAAGCGGTACGCTTCCAGTGCACTCCGTAAGTGAGGTCCATAGTAGTTTGAGCTCTCACAGCCCACTCCCTTCCTTAGATTTATAACATGCTTATAACAATATTTTTTTATTTGCCTGCTGCTTGCCAGTAAAGTACTTTATCTAACCTCTTTACAACCTCTCTGAGCTAGGCAACCCATTAATATGCTGGGCGTACACAAAATATCTTCTGTGAATAATATTACTAAACACACACAGAGAAGAGGAAATCGATGCAGGAAATGAAATCATAGCAAAGTTCTACGATCATTTAGAACAATTGTAACTGTCAATTCTGTGGATATTATGACACACTAGATTCTGGGTGGGTAAAACATCATTTGTGTAATATTAATGGGCTGAATCCTGGTGTTTACAATGTAACGCAGCTGGTGATGAAACACGCGTCTGACAATATTAGTAAAGCCACACAAGTGAATGAGGGCTGGATGATGAATAATGAGAATGGAGAGATGGGACAGGCTACACACAAGTGTCTGTAACCTATTGGCATACTTGCCTACCCTCCCGATTTGGTCGGGAGCGTCCTGAAAATTGGGTGTCGCTCCCGGGCCATCCAGGAAGGCAGGCAAGCCTCATGCAAGCTGACGACCTCTCCTGCCCCTCCCTCCGCGTGACAGGGAGGTGGCTAGGGAGACGCGCGGATATGGTCCTTCTTGTGGACGTGTGTTATGGGAGCATCGCTGGTGTGTCACTGAAGTGGTTGTGTACACAGATGCTTCATCGTTCACATAGGAGGCCATACGTAGATGGAAAGTCTGAACCTACCATAGCGCTGGTGCAAGTATTGATGTTGCGAGCTATGCTGGCATCTAAAGACACGCCAAGCGGTATTACTAAATGTAGAAATACTCAAAGTGGGCATCTCAGTCCTTGCACATGCAGACGCACAGTTGTACACCAGGGAAGGGCTTTGCATAAAGTCACAGACAGACGACTGCCAATAAATGCAGCCATGTCCCCACCAATGCTCTGCCCACTGCCACTTTGCCACACTTGTATATCAGTGCAGCCACAGGGGCACATTGGGAAGTGGGAGAGCGGAGACTTCAGGTGTGGCCAGCAATAGCGGGCAGAGAGGGAAATTGGTAGGGGTGGGTGATCGCACTAATCTCCACCCCTCCCCTGGAGCCACTGCCCTGTGCTGAGTTTTTTTGAGAGTGGGCATGGCCACACTTCCTGGATTTGGTCACACCCCCCCAGTACCCAGGCTCCTCAAAGCTCTCGATGGCACTGCCTATTCATTATCAAGGGCTGATAATCAAGTATTTAACTCGCGGTGGATACTAACGTACCGGTGCAATTTGCTCCAGTGCGGGGTCAGCTGCTCCGAAAAGTACTTACACTCCTAGGGGGAAGAGAAATCCGAATAGGTTCCAACAAGAAGGAGTGGGCCTCTGGGAACTAACGCTATCTTTCAGTATTCAGAGTTTGCTGAATATGGGGGCGGCCACATTGGGCCCCTAACAATGAGTGGTCCCGTTTATTTTTCACACATGTGAAAAATAGTGTTTCCACATTTGTGTAACAGGCCCATGAGGGTTGATGAATAGGCCCCTTGATGCAATGCAATTTTTGTAGCTTTGCATACAGCCCACTTCCCTAATGAAGGGGATGGCACCATGATTGAGTGATTTGCAACACTGCGCACCCCAAACTTACCAGTTGCAACTCCCCTTAGAAATAAAGTAAACAAGTATGCCTGGGCTGTTTGAAATGTTGACTGCTACTATATATAATGTAACTTTTGCTGTGTGGTCAGTTATAACCAATCTACAAAATTAAAATTTACATTCTACTGTATAAAGTAAAACACTTCTCTTTTGTTTCGTCTTACAGGTGTGTGCTTCAGAATGGTAAGATTTACATAACTTACTGATTCATACCGTATATCTAATACTACTGTCAGTAACTAATATGGTGAGACAATAGAGATCATATACAACAAGGTGGCACAAAGTAAAAGAGCTCTTCAGCTATAAAGCAGGGTGGCATGATATACAGGGGAAAGGACAAATGTTAGTTTTGGATGATGGACATATTATACATGCCTACTCTCCTGAAAATCGCAATCCCAAATATCTCCTGCATCCCGCCCACTTCCTAGTGTAGTGGGCAGAATGGGGAGATTTCACTGGGAATTTTCGGGTCTGTGAGTAGGGGGCGGAGCTAAAACGACGTGGATCGCATCATTTAGCACCGTCCCCTACCAGCGGATTGGTGCGTTTCCCTGTGTTATTTACGTATACATTCTGGCCCCGCCCCCCAAAGTAATCAACAGAATCTGCTCCCCAGGCTTATCCCAGGGAGGAGATATATAATGTCGGCAAGTATGCATTGGAGTGGTCTTTCCCAATGCATCATTTTCTAGTCTCAAATATGGCCCAGATTTGGTGCAAAATACAAACACATTGGGGCATACTTGCCGACTACTTTTTTTCCCTCCCCAGAAGAAGCAGCTGGGTGGCAATGGTGGGCGGGACATGACGGTCCGTGTCATTAAGACCCGCCCCCCTGTAAATTGCCATGTTTCGAGCAAATTTAAATAGGGGGCGGGGCCAAATGACACGATTCTTGCAGAATCGCGTCATTAAGCCCCGCCCCATACACGGGAACCCATGATCGCCACGGAAATTCTCCCCATTATGCCAACTTCACTAGGAAGTGGGCAGGAATATGGGAGAAATGCCTACTCTACCGGGGGTGCTGGGGGTTACCCGAAAAATTGGGAGCCTCCTGCGACTTCTGGGAGAGTAGGCATGTATGCATTGGGGAGATGTATCAAACCTGGACAGGTGGAGAAGTTCCCCCAAACAACCAATCATCCTGTAGCTATAATTTTATAGAATATACTAAGTAAAATGATAGCTAGGAGCTGATTGGTTGCTATAGACAACTCTTCTTCTGTCCGTCTCTCTGTGTAGCCCCGCTCCACATTCTATGTAGCCCCCTTCCAAATATCTGTAATTTTTAATATTTGTCACACTTATTTGTTTCATGTATTCAAACAAAACTGAATTTCAGGCAAGACTATCTAAGTATGCACAAAATACAGTTTTTAATTGACTATTTCAAATTTTTTAAAGAAAAAAATAACCCAACTCTATAAACTATGTGAAAATTGAATTGCCCCCCCTAAATATAACAATTGCTAGTGCCACCATTAGCAGCAACAACTGCAACCAAATGACTCCAATAATTGGAGGTCAGTTGTTCATATAACTGTGGGGGTATTTTGACCCACTTTTATCTGCAGAATTACTTTAATCCAGCCACTTTGGGGGTTTTTGAGTATGAACTGCCAAAAGAATCTAAAGTCTATTCAAGTCAGGACTTTGACTAAGCCTGTCCAAACCTTAATTTTGTTTCTTTTGAGCCATTCAAGGGTGAACTTGCTCTTGTGCTTTGGATCGTTGTCTTGCTGCATAACCCATCGTGCTTGAGCTTCAGATCATGGACTGATGACCGATATTCTCCGTCGGATTATTCTGGTAGAGAGCAGAATTCACGATTCCATCAGTTATGGCAAGTTGCAAAGCATCCCCACACTACTTCCACCATATAAGACTGTTAGTATGATGTTCTTATTGTAAAATTCCATGTTAGCTTTACACCAGATGTAACAGGATCCAGGTCTTTCAAAAAGTTAATTTTTTGGCTCACCAGTTGATAGAACATTGTCAATGTGTTTTTGGCCACTGTGAGACAAGCCTTTATGTTCCTTCTGGGTAGCAGTGATTTTTGCCTTCCAATTCTCCCATGAATTCTATTTTTGGCCAATCTCCAATCTCTTATGGTGGAATCATAAACACTGACATTAATACTTCTTTTCCACCAAAAACCCAGGTCCGACCTGGGTTTTCAGACATGGTTCCAACCCAGGTCAGACACCGTTTACACAGCACCATTGATCTGGGTTATTCTCAGGTCAACCCCATTCACACTGAACCTGGGTCTGCCTTGCTAACCTTGTGAGGTCATAAAAAGTGGGAGGTGACTGCTCCACAACCACCAATCAGCTAATTTTTAGGCATGACCCAAATCGGATAACCCGGGTTGCACCGTTTACACTGCACTATTACCCAGGTCCATCCTGGGTCCGACCCTGGTAGCTACCTGGGTTGGATTGCCAGGTCACTTGACCCGGGTTGTTTTTCAGGGACCCTTTTACACTGAGCTGCGACCTGTGTAGACCCAGCAATAACCCAGGTTTTTGCTCTGGTGCCAAAGGGGTATTACTGAGGCAAGCGAGGCCTACACTTCCTTTGGGTTCTTTTGTGACTTCCTGGATGAGTTGTTGATTCGCTCTTGGAGGAATTTTGGTAGGCCAGCCACTCCAGGGAAGATTCACCACTGTTCCAAGATTTCTCCATTTGGACATAATAGACCTCACTGTGAATTGCTGAAGTTCCAGAGCCTTATAAATGGCTTTGTATCCCTTTGATGATTCAATAACTTCCTTATACTTTCTGGAATTTCTTGTGATAGAGGCATACTGTGCTGCAATTAAATTTGGTTCACTGATTGAATAACTAAGGAGTCAATTACTTTTTCACCCAGGGCCAGATGGTGTTGGATAACTTTTTTCCTTCAATAAATTAAATAATAGTTTAAAAACTGTGGGCCCCATTTATCAACTAATCTACTGTAAATGCCAGCAGCATATTTCGTTTAGTATCGCAGTGATACTAACAAGTATGCCACTGGTATTCATCATTACTTACCCCTCCAGTGAGGTCCAGCGACAATCGCCCTCCTCAGTGGCATCTTCAGCTCTGTTGTTTGAAGCCTATTGCTGCCAGCAAGGGGTTTTTGTGTCATACTTACACAGAAACCCGGCGGAGACCCGGCAGTGCCTGGAGGGCTACGCTGAGGCCGGAAAGGCTGCTGCTGGGTCCCAAATGCCGGCAATGGGGACCGCATTGCTCTCGCCATCTAAAGATGGTGAGAGCGATGCAGTGACAAACCACGGTATTCTTAGATTACTGGTGTTTGTTAAATATTGAAAGCATGCCATAATAACCCCTTTAGCGAGTGCTAAAGAGGTTATGGGGTCTATTTACTAAGCACTGTTAGGAGACAGAGTGAACAGTGATAAGGTGCCAGCCAATCAGCTCCCAACTGTCATTTTTCAAACACAGCCTGTGAGATGACAGTTAGGAGCTGATTGGCTGGCACCTTATCACTTTTCACTCTGTCTACTAACACTGCTTAGTAAATAGACCTCATAATATGTATCTTTGAATAGGGCCCTGTATTTTGTGTTTACTCAGGTTGTCTATGTTTTATATTCAATTCTGTTTGAAGATCTGAAACAATTAAATGGGACAAATTAGCAGAAATAGTAGAGATCAGGAAAAAAAATTTCATGCCACTATATTGTCCTCCCTCTCGCTCACCACTTGTCTGTTTTCCAGCTCTGTATTTCTTGTATGCTAAAACTATGGGGCTTATCCAAACAGGTGCGGGGCTTACCACTCAGGGAAAAGCTCCAGGCCCCACGCCTGGAGCTATTCAATTATTCTGCATTTTCCCCACACGGTAAACTCTCATACAATGTATGGTAACCCATAGATTCAGGGTAAAATGCAGAATCTATGGGGCAGATTCAATTGCAGCGCTGGTCCAATTCAATTGCCGGGGATTCCTCGCGCGCGATTCCCCGCAGTCGGACTTTATCTCGCAGCACCTGGTGGTGCGAGTTAAAATCCATGTTATTTGGCCTCGCGCGGGGGAAAAACACATTGATTGCGCGGAATCCATGTGCTTACGCGCGTGAGTCCCAATTTTACAGCGCCGGGAAAAGTCTATTTAATTGAATAGCTTTTCCCCACGCCGCAGGGAATTTGCACGGCAATTAGTCGCGTGGAAACAACCCCGCGGATAATTCAATCTGCCCCTATGTGTTTCCCTGCACGTTAAATCCAATAGGGTGCACTTTAACGCTGACTTTTCCACACAGCTCCTGAGGTTGCAAAGAAAAGTGCTCCCTTGGGGCTTAATGCATTGGGGATACAGGACCTCAGTAAATTGGTCCGAGCGAACAATTAGCCGCTGGGAAAACGCTGTGGCTAATTGGATGTGCCCCTTATTGGTCTAATGGTCAAATAGCGACCCTTGCATAGTTACACAAAGGGAGATGTATCAAACCTTCTAAAGGTGGGGAAGTGGACAAGTGTAGAAGGTTCCCATAGCAACCAATCAGCTTCTAGCCAGCATTTTATAGAATGTGCTTGATAAATGCTACCTGGATGCTAATTGGTTGCTATGGGTAACTTCTGCACTTGTCCACTTCTCCAGTCTTTAGAAGAATTAATATATTTCCCCCACAGATTCATTTCACATCACATTTGTTGTAATAGGAGTTCATCTTATTCTTGAACTCCTCCACCACACACTTCATAGTTTTAATAAAATAATAAAGAGATGAATTTAATTATAATTAATATAATATATATTCATTAATGAAATGTAACTGAAACATATTGAATGTACTTTAGACACATATATTTACTGAAATTTAATTTTGACCAATAGACCGAGATCTAATAATATCATCACTAATAAACACAACGGGTGCTAGTTTGGCCAGTGCTGGTATTATTATTATAGTATATCTGTAATAAGTCACTAGTGGTGGGGTGTTGGTAGGTGAGTCGTACCTGTTTCCCTGCAGAAGTCGTCAAACCCGGCCTTTCAAATAGTCTTTGACCTGCTGCTGCTCTTGGATTCTGTAGTGGTTAGGCAGAGAGATGGGAACCCCCCAAAAACCCCTGACAAGTCACTACACGTGTGGACAGTGACAAAATGTTTTATTTTGCCTGAATGGTAGATCACTGTAATGTTAATTCAATATACACAGTTTAGCAATATGACTTTGTTAACAGTAAACTCAGTTTCACGCACAGTATAGTTTAACCTTTCATAATAAGTTATAGCAATATTACAAAGAACAATACAATGACGATAAACGCTCTAATATCTCACAAATAATCTAACAATCTGGCATTACCATTAGGAAATAACAGGAAGTTCTGCAACAGATAGTTTTCCCTTAATGTAGTCTCGCTCAAATAACACCTATTGCACCAAAGTCTTAATGGCTACAGGCAGAAAGCAAAAGAGTTCTCTCCACACTTTTTACTGGGAATGTCAATGTATTACTATTATCCACAAAGTGGTGGCACTGAGAGAATATCTTAAATGTATCCAGACTAATGGTCACGTTGCTTTCAATGACTTCTGGATGGTAGAATATATATATGTATAACTCTTCTGTCCTTCATAACTGTATGCAAAGGGAGGAACACCCTGTTCTCTTGATTGTCTGCTAACAGAATGTATATATCACAGTTCTGTTCTTGGATTGAGTTAACAGAGGTAAAGTATTTCAATTAGGTTAACTGTGTACTATGCAGGCTGTTATTGTGACCAGTTCATTAAACAGCATGAATCCCAAGTCACATACAATGCACACCACTGGTTACTATAGACTGGTAGCTGGTTGCTTTGCTTTCTTAAGGTAAATATCCCTTGGTAGCAAAGGGAGGGAAAATAAATCTTGGATAAAGTTCAGTTTATAGTGCTGTAAGGGTTGTTACTCACTGTGCCTTACTGAGTCTTTCATAATAGATAATGGGAGCCACAGTACACTTTAGGATATCACTGTGCCTGCGATCACTGCACCTGCTCCTTCTTCATTTGTCTCACTGGGAGTCTCTTACTTCATATTGCTGGCTACTTGCTGCCCACTGCGTCCTCTGACCTGGCAGTGCAGCTTCTTCACTTTCCTGGCTTGGCTTCTGGTCACAGCCCTGCAAACAATCCCAGGTGCTGCACTCCTCACAGCCTACGTCTCAGTTCCCTCACACACCAGACATGTGCTCTCTCAGCCAGTCTCAGTTCCCTCACACACCAGACATGTGCTTTCTCAGCCAGTCTCAGTCCCCTCACACACCAGACATGTGCTTTCTCAGCCAGTCTCAGTTCCCTCACACACCAGACATGTGCTCTCTCAGCCAGTCTCAGTTCCCTCACACACCAGACATGTGCTCTCTCAGCCAGTCTCAGTTCCCTCACACACCAGACATGTGCTCTCTCAGCCAGTCTCAGTTCCCTCACACACCAGACATGTGCTTTCTCAGCCAGTCTCAGTTCCCTCACACACCAGACATGTGCTTTCTCAGCCAGTCTCAGTTCCCTCACACACCAGACATGTGCTCTCTCAGCCAGTCTCAGTTCCCTCACACACCAGACATGTGCTTTTTCAGCCAGTCTCAGTCCCCTCACACACCAGACATGTGCTTTCTCAGCCAGTCTCAGTTCCCTCACACACCAGACATGTGCTCTCTCAGCCAGTCTCAGTTCCCTCACACACCAGACATGTGCTTTCTCAGCCAGTCTCAGTCCCCTCACACACCAGACATGTGCTCTCTCAGCCAGTCTCAGTTCCCTCACACACCAGACATGTGCTCTCTCAGCCAGTCTCAGTTCCCTCACACACCAGACATGTGCTTTCTCAGCCAGTCTCAGTTCCCTCACACACCAGACATGTGCTTTCTCAGCCAGTCTCAGTCCCCTCACACACCAGACATGTGCTCTCTCAGCCAGTCTCAGTTCCCTCACACACCAGACATGTGCTTTCTCAGCCAGTCTCAGTCCCCTCACACACCAGACATGTGCTTTCTCAGCCAGTTTCAGGGTCCTTCTCTCTCCTCCCCTTTTTGTTACAGTTTTTAGTCTGAGCTCACTAGTGAAGCACACTCTTCCAGATTTCCTGGGTCCTAGTGCACCTCCTCACTTAAGTTCCAGAACATTCTCCAGCTCAGGGCAACATACAAATGTCCACATATATGGGGGTCTTTACAGGGTATCACATATCTACCTCTTGTCACTTTGCTGCAGTACACAGAGGATGAGGCCAGAAGGATTGGCGTAGTTGGGTGGGTGAAAAACACGAGACAAGGCACCGTAGTGGGGCAGGTCCAGGGTCCGGAAGAAAAAGTCAGTTCCATGTAAGTATGAAAAAATATTCAATATCGTAAGTATTACGGTAAACCACTTACACAATTAAGTTTTAACATTTGTGTAAAATAAAATATAGTTGAACTTTATAATGTGTTTGTTAGGAAACTACCTTCATTACTTTATTGTTCTGCTCCTCATGTACTTATATACTCAGTTTCAATATCTTGAGAGCAAAATGTGATCTCCCCTTTCAATTGACAATACCCGTTCTGATCAAGCCCAGTGTAACATGAATTATTTATTTTTCCTGTAAGTACTGTAGCGTTATATAAGTATTTAAAACAGAGTTCATTCTGGTGACTAGTGTACAATACAGACTCCATCCTGATGGCCAGTATACAATACAGACTCCTTTCTGATGGCCAGCATACAATACAGACTCCAATTATCATGGCTAGAGTACAATGTACATGTACATTTTTATGGCTAGTACACATTGCAGCTTCCCCATTCAAGTGTCTAGTGTACATTACAGGCACCAACCTATTGTATAATAAAGTCCCCTCACGGGGATGTTTAGTGTGTGATACAGGCTACTCCCAATTCGGATAGCTAGTGTACAATGTAAATTACTCACATCCTGGTGGTTAGTGTACAACACAAACATCTCCCCATACTGGTGGTTAGTGTACAGGTGACAACACAAGAGAGCGGTGAGTACATGTGCGGGACTCCGCCTATACTACGTAGCATTAACCTTTCCTCTCACCTCCTTACCTCTCACTGTTGACTACATAGCATCTCCCTTGGGGGACGTATGACAAAAGCCTAAAAGCAGAGATCATATGGTGAGCCAATCCCTGAAGGAGACGCTGACACCCCACAGTGAAAGAAGGAGGGAGGTATTTACATTTTCATTCACTGAAGACTGCATAGCGGCCTTTCGGGGAACGTATGAGAGTTGCCTACAGCACAGGACATGCAGAAAGTTTGTCCCTGCAAGATAAACTGGCTCCCCACAGTGAACAAGGGAGGAAGCATGATACAGGTGCTAAACACACCTATCTGGGTATATATAGAGATTCAGATGTTTTATGAGTCCAATAAATTGGTTGTTGTTTTTATAATACAGACTAAAGTTATCCTTTATAAAACAAATCCCAGTCAGTTGAGCGCACTTTACATTTGCATTTATATATTGTCTAATAGAAGTGGACCCCTCTTTATTAAGTGCTGCCACAGATTGTGAACCCGTTCCAAACAACTCAGTTTATCCTAATTAAGTTTTAAATTAGAAACTGTGTTTGAAAAATTACAGTTAGGAGCTGATTGGTTGGTACTTTATCTCTCTCCAAGGCTTTGTACATCTACCCCTGGAGGAGTGATATTGGAAAACCAATTTAAAATGAAAATTCCATGTAGTGTCTGGTACAATATCATGATTGTCACAATTTCAATTTTCGAGATTTCTCCTGTCATTAACATGTCTAAATTACCTACATGAAGCTCCCTGGTTCCCTTTACAGGCAGCGCTTGACATGTTTGCAAGGGCTCACACAAGATGGCACCAGTACTGTTTCCATTGGCAAAAACATTCTATGGGCTGCACCAATATTCACGAGTCTGTAGAAGAACACTGCTTAGTAAATAGACCCCTGAGTTATTCTTTGTGCATTAGGGATGTTCTGGTTCCTTCCTAGTCAATTAGTATTCTGCATTGTTGAGTGGTTCAGTTCACAAAATGGCTGCCACCTCTGTGTAGGCGTTTAGTGTCCTACCAAGTCTCTCTGTACATAGAAATATTTTTTAAAAAAGGGAAATCATCCTAACACAATCATATTATTACAATTGTTCATAATTATCTAATTTAAATTGGAGATGAGCTGTTCAGTTTTGGCTCAAATTACATCTGTGCCAAGATGTCTGTGAAAGATGACGTTTTATCTCGTTTCGAAATTCAAACTTGGTGGGAAGATCCGAGCCAAAATCGAACCGCTCATCTCTGATTTAAATACTCTGGTGATTGATTTCACATTGTAGTTTGAGGAAAGTTTTCCTTTGAACGTTGTTTACCACATGAATATTCAGTAACGTCACATAGCCTGCAGGTGGTGCTGTCTTTTGTTTCTGTCTTTGGAAGTATTTAGGGCTCTATTTACTACAAAATATGCATTTGTAATGCAGATTGTAGTGTGATATTATTGACTGAATTTGCATTGCGAATTCAGGCAATATCACAGGGAATTGCTACAAATCCCTTGCAGGGACAGAGCTTGCGAAAAAGCTCTGTCCCTGCGAATCCTGTCCGCACACTAGTCACGGTATTTTTGCAAAAAATACCGTGACAAAGTGCCGACGCATGCGCCGACCGACCATCGCTGCTACCCCCGGCACTAAGCCCCGCCCCCGATGCTAAGCCCCACCCACGAATCGCAGACACCCCCCCCCCCCGCAACCCCCCTCCCTCAATAGCACTTACCTGCAGTCATCGTTGCTCCGGTGATGTCCTCCATGCCTCCAGTCAGCTGATATCCCATACTGCACTGGGACATGGTCACCTGATGACCGGGCCGCAATGCACTATGGGAGACCAGCTGACCGGAGGGAGAACATCACCGGAGGCCCGATCACCTTTTTCACTTTATTTTAGTAAAAATAATGATAATAAATAGAGCCCTAAGGGGACCATTTATTAAGGATCGCATTTTGCAATGCGATCAGGGCATGCAGTATCGCCCATGATCGCATTGCAAAATGCGATCATACCGGCCGAATGTATGACCCGGCACATGCACGGAGACGGGCTCCGAAAAGAGCCCGTCCCTGCGATGTGGCCGGAGCGCATTCCGGGCTGCTGCGCATGCGCAGTCCCGTGGACTGCACATGAGCGGCGCCCATTGCCGGCGGAGGGATCTGGAAGATCCCTCCGCCGGCTCAAATGCGGTAAGTGCCCATAGGACACAGCGGCTAACGCTATCTGCAGATGGCGTTAGCTGCTGGGGTCAATATCGGGAATGCGAAGCATTCCCGATATTGATACATTTGGCAGCATCGCATCCCCCATAGAAACCTATGGGGGAGGCGGCTGCCGGCGGCAATGGAGGGATCGCAGCAGGTATCGGAGATACCTGCTGTGGTCCCTCCTTCATACATTCGGGGGATACTAAGTATTTGAGGTAAACCCCCGAAAACAGGTGTTTTCGGGGAATTTACCTCAAATGATCTTTGATAAATGGGCCCCTTAACGTTTTAAGTTTAACTAGGAAAAATATACATTTAAATGAATCAATCCAAAGCACTTCATTGCCTAAGTTGTCTCTATATTACAGAGGCTATTCTGTGTTAGATTATACCATTGCTTTATTGGAAAGTCACTTAGGGCCAGATTCATTACAGATCGCTATTGCGATCGCAGCACCTTTATTCGCATGCAGGTCTGCTGTAAAAATATGCTAATGAATGCTATCGCAATGTCGTCGCACTGCCAGCATGCAGATGCCCACTGCCTCCCACTACCACTATCTCACATCTGTAATATCTCTGTATGTACATTGGATACATCGAGTACCATCGGCCCCTCACGCTCAATTACATCAGACCTGACCTTACTTAGAAATTGCTAACCCCGTTGGACACAGTAAATACTCAAGCTGCGTATGCCGTCGCAGTGGCTAATTTATGCACGCCCATGTAACGGCATTCAAATGGACAGGCATGCCTGCGTTTCTCCAGCAACTCCCCCGTCACAACCCCCCAAAGCTGAATACCTGTCACTCACTCTGCGATGGCGTACCGTGCTCTGCGTAGCGGCAGTGCGATCACAGTATAGCCTTCGCGCATTGCATGCGCAGTACGCAACAATTGGCCAACTGCGTACGCTGTTGCAGTTGTGATCTGTAATGAATCAGGCCCTTAGTTTGTATACAAAATAGTTGTTGGCGATTTTCTTGTGCTGTGCATGTAAAAAATGAATACGCATGAATTACAGCCAATTTATGGCTGAATGTAGCATACACACAATTTCCAAGTGAATTGGTAGTCTGCATTTTGGTGTAAACAATAAAATGGCTGCTCAGCTTTGCTCAGTAATGAACTGATGATGGGTTATTTTGTAAGAAAGTTAAAAACTGTGAGCACACAACGCAGACGCCTATTTGTGACACCAAATGCCTAATTTTTCACATATGCAACTGCTTTTGTCAGCAGTCCAACACTGAGGTGGGGAATGTGCATTTAGGGGTGCCTGTGCCTGTTTAGAAGTAGGCTGCAGAATGTGTTTTCTCACAACTAAAGGATTTTTTTTCTTTTTAAAGGACATTTTATAACTTTGAAAAGATGTAAAAGGACTATGGGCAGGATGTACTGAGGTTGCGGTGACCATTCCACCAGTCACTGCAACCTTACTAATCGCATATGTACTAACATATGCCATTAGTATCGCAAAGGACAGCTCTTGCGATAAGAGGGTGAGGGGGTCTACGTGGGACCCTGCCCCCTCCGAGCCCTGGGAACTTCCTGCTGGTGACCTGTGCAGGAAGTCCCGGGCTCCTCCTCCTCCTCCCTGCACCCGGAAGAAGATTAGGAGAAGGAGGAGGCGGAGGAGCATGGAGCAGTACGCAGGACACTCAGGTGAGTGAGGGCCAGGGCTGGGCGGCGAGACGGCATCAGGTGCAGGGTGCAGTAAGAAGCCCATAGGCTTCTACAGTGTAACACCAGGTTGTACTGGCATTACCCTCTGTACCGATAATAGGGTGACCTGGGCTTAGTACATATGGATATGTGGTAAAAACCCCGAAAATGGGTTTTTACAAATCACTCCTGCTTTCTTTCAGTGTAGAACTCATAGTTATAGCTCAGCAACCTGCTGAATGTGGGCTTTGTTGAAAGCAATAATATGAGCTTTCAGTTATCAAATCAAATAGCTGGTATATAAAGAGTGTTACCCTAAACCTGGGAAAGACGAGTCCTTCCGGTATCTACGGTTGGATGATAAACAGGTGGTGTTGAGTGTCGGACTGGGGCATGAAGGGCCCATCAGGGAGTGCAGTAGGGACCTAAGCTTTAGGGGCGTGGCCAGCCACCTCAGAGGGACTTAGTCAGCCAACCATTAGAGAGGACATGCAAGAACATGGCCCTTTTATAAAGGAGGGAACAAGGGTATGTCATGACCACTGACTTTAATTGGCAGCAGGGCTTAAGTTTGGTGTAGTTTCCATAGAAACATACCA
Source organism: Taudactylus pleione (assembly GCA_031769625.1). Classification (NCBI taxonomy): domain Eukaryota; kingdom Metazoa; phylum Chordata; class Amphibia; order Anura; family Myobatrachidae; genus Taudactylus; species Taudactylus pleione. The sequence continues at coordinate 4,656,461 of JAUIMM010000205.1, forward strand.
AACTCTCTAATTCACAGGTTCTCAAACTTGGTCCTCAGGACCCCAAACAGTGCACGTTTTTCAGATCTCCTCACAGAATCACAAGTGAAATAATTAACTCTACCTGTGGAACTTTTAAAATGTGCCAGTGAGTAATGACTATACCTGTGCACCTGCTGGGTGACCTGGAAAATGTGACCGGTGTGGGGTACTGAGGACCGAGTTTGAGAACCTCTGCTCTAATTCATCCATGATCCTGCTTCATCAAGTTATTGATCTCTAGAGGAGGGGGTGGGGCCTTTAGGCACTGGGGCCCACCAGGGAGTTCCCCCGTACACCTGTGGGCCAGTCCGACCCTGGTGGTATTCATGATTCTCCAGCTGTTTGAGTAAGATCCAAACGCCTGCACTTTCCCAGGTCACACTGCAGGTATAATGATAAGTAGCTGATGCAGATGAATGATGCCTTCTAGCGTGTTACTGTGCGGAAACACTATTCTGAAAGGAAAAAACAACTTTAAGGAAAGTATTGCAGCACAGAAATGTGTCAGTAAAAGACTGCATTAATATACTGTCATTTAATTGCTATTAATGGTACATTAGAGTTTCTTTAATTGTAAGATCAGTTATTTGTATTTGTCTATAAAGCAGACCTAACTCTTATACAAATGCTCATGGCAGTCGGCATATGGGGTGAGAGTGGCGCAGTTTCAAATGCCGCCTCAGGCTTTGAATAATCATATCCCATTAGTGTCACAGAATTTCCAGCCAATCACATTTAATTTGTTTATTCGTAAATGCAAGATTGCAAGTACTAGGCAGAGTAAGCTGTACAGTTTTATATCTGATTTTCATAAGAATGGAATATTTGTTGCTATCTACGTTGCATACAAGCTGTTACCACGTTGTTACATTTTTCACACTGTGATATATCCTCTTTAAATACAATACAATGAATACATTTGAGAGTTATTACAGTTAATATTTAAAGAACACATCGTGTTGGTACTTCTTCTACATTCCCTAAAGCCCGGTGCCACAACTCCCGGCACTGAAGGAAGACAGAGAGGCAAATATTTATCAAACAGGACGTTTTCACAGAATTTAGGGCTTTTGCCTACTAATAATGGTGGGTACACACTACACGATATGCTCCCTGAGCGATATCGTCTAGTGTGTCCCTGGCAGGGTGTGCTCAATGTCGTTCATGACATTGAGCATAGCCACTGAACGATATCATTAACGATATCGTTCAGCGCCGGGCTCTCTCCCCCATTCCCCAACATGCAGCAACCTGACTAGATCGTCAGGTTGGCCTGCATGTCAGCCCGATGAACGATGATGACGAACGACCCGCGGGGACGCGTGTCGTCGTTATCGTTCATCGTTTTGGGGTTAAAATGGACGATAAAGTGGACGACTGATCGATAACGATATCGTTCAGTCATCCACTTTATCGCCCAGTGTGTACGCACCTTAAGAGTTCCCATCCTGGTGAAGGCTATACCTAGGGATGATATTATCGGGAGCAGTCTGCAATGCTTCCCCATGGAGGAGTATTTATCATGGACAACTATATTACGTACTTCAGCGGTTCTTTGATAGTTTTGTCATCTCGGAATGGCGTTACCCGGGGATGTCCATAGAAAAATATTATGCAAATATATAATTTATTTTTTATTTTATTTTTAGGAATCTGTAACTAGGAGCTTGAGTCCGGCTTATAATCCCAGTGTGAATGCGGTAGCCGGTAAACTGGCTCATGCATGCGTGGGATAGGCAATTTACTAGCCCAGTATTGCTCCACTGCCCCGGTGAAATATTTTTGATGAATAGCCGAAAAGATTCTTCAGTGCTGTTATAAGCAACTATACAAAATCTTCTTTTAGACCCCTGTGTTAGTACTGAGGAGGGTTCCCAGAGGGTGACACCTCCCTCCAGAGCCGTAACTAGACTTTTTGGTGCCCTGTGCCAGAGAGAGCATTGACGCCCCCCTTCCCCCCATTTTTTAAATAGGGACATAAGATAGTGCACCTGAAAAAGGGCCATGGCCTCATGGGGAAGGGCCAGGGAAGAGATAGGGGAGGCCAGGAGATGCTGGAGATAAAAGAAGAGGAAGCTACAAGTGAGAATGATAATAAATAGGAAAACTGACATGCCCAAACAGCAGCCCCTGCCCTGCGGTGCCCTGTACCACGGCACTGGTCGCACTACCATAGTTATGGCCCTGCCTCCCTCTACTCGCTATACATCCTGTCGAAATCTATTCCCAAATGTTTCCACTGAAATAACTGCGATTTCCAAGCTAAGTTTTTATTTTCTTTTAAATAAATTGATGCACTACAGAAATAATATTCGTGTTACAGATGACTTTTTAATGTTCTGCTCATTTCAGCAGCTGTTGTAAGTCCTAGTGGTAGAGAATTCCTAATTAGCTCTGAGACTGCAGATCAACCAGAAAGTTTCACCCCACACTTCTTACAATAAAAACATTCCAGAACAGTGAAAACATTTTGTGAAACTGATTAGCACAGCGGAACATTAAAAGCAATGCAAAATTCTGTTTGTATAAGGATGAAGAAGTTACAGGTTGTATGTTGTCATCGTGGCACCCAGTGCTGGTAATTTGTGGTTGGTGACTCCTAACTTATTACCTTGGACTGCATGGTAGCACCGATTGTTGGCTCTGGACACTGGATTCAACACAAGACAACTAGGGAACTGATTAGAGTTTAGCTCTTATCTGAAGGTCACAGGACACCAGCAGGAAATACAGTATGTGCCATGCTGGATATTGTAAGCAGGGTGGTGTTTATTACTCCTATATAGTCCTTACAAGGAATGTTATATACCCCTCTATGGCGGCACTTCACCACAGACCAAATGCATACTCAACATGCAACATCCTGGGTGGGATGCACTATACATTGCATTATTGATGCTGTACATCCTGACACTTATTGGGTACATACCGGTGCTAATTATGTACCCAAGGCAGGGTCGGAACTATGGGGGACGATGGAGGCGCCTGCCGCCGGGCTCCAGCACTGAAGGGGCACCTCCTCCATTGCCCACAATATATTCCCCCCACATAGGGCTGTAATTATGTACCTGGAGTGTACCGTCATGGCCGCTCAATACATGACACCTCTTCCCGGCACCTGAGAAGCTACCATAACCATATACTAGTAGAGAGCTCCGTGTCAGACCATCAGCTGCCCGTCCCACTCCGTCCTGGTGGCAGCTCTAGCAGCGGACCTGTGTGGCGGGCCCGAGCAAAAACGCGGCTGCAGATCTTCCAGGAGCTCAATGTCAACAAGGATGCACCAGACAGAGCTACGGGTAACAGGGCATGGCAGGCGGGGGCCTGGGGCACCACGGACTGAGTCTGGGGGCAGATCTTTGGTGGAGCAACTTCCTGGCATGTGAAGCAGTCGGCAATAGACTGGGCATTTTGTGATTTGTAGTTCCACCACATTAGCAGCCTTACAGTATTTTGGCTCAAACTCCACATCAGGTATTTTTCCCCTCCATCAGAGGTATCAGGAGGGCTCCTCACCCCACATCAGATGACTTTCGCCTCCATCAGGAGGACTCTGAGCCTCCTGCTAATTACACTATACAGGTCACTATCTTATCTGTGATTAACGCATAGCTGTATATACTCGAAAAAGGAGGGGAATGTCTTGCAAATTTACTTTAGTAAATAGGCCTAATAGAAACAAATTCACATACTCTATATTAGTGGTTTTGTGCGGATAGATAGATAGATAGATAACTATGAGATAGATAGATAGATAGATAGATAGATAGAACCAAATTATAACTTGCCTCCAGGCGTCTTGGATGAATTACACCAGTGACCCAATGAGCTGTCCATTGTGATAACAGGACTTCAGGTTTATGACCCAGAAATCCTATCTGTGCATGCGCCGTGGATGCGGGGGACAATCGGAGGGATCTGATTGGATCCCTTTCAGTGAACGTTGAGAAAAGAAGCCCACAGGCTTCTATTAGATGGTGTTGCCTAATGGGTCCAAGCTGGACCGGACCTGTACATATGGGAAATGCGGCCAGAATTGCGAAAACTGCAGTTTTCTGAGTTTTGGATGCATTTTAGCCTTAGTACATCCCACCCCCTGTCCCATAATGCTAGGTGATTATTATTTATTTTCTACCAGTTAGTTATATAGCGCACACATAATCCGCAGCGTTTTACATTGAATATTTGTCCATTCACATCAGTCCCTGTCCCAGTGGAGCTTACAATCTATATTCCCTATAACATGGACACACGCACACTAGGGTTATTTTTTGTTGTGAGCTATTTAACCTACCAGCATATTTATGGAGTGTGGAAGGAAATCCATGCAAGCACAGGGAGAAGATACAATAAAGTTACCTCTTCCTATTGTCATGTGGGGGTGGTAGATTCAGACACCTGCTTATAAATAAAAGCGTTTGACCACATCTATCAGGAGCTCATTTTGAAGCTGTGGTATGTACTGCTAGAGGTAGGGAGATAGACGTTGCAGTACCAGACCTAGGACCAGCTGTGTCTCCTGAGAGTTGGTTTGCACCACACTTGAGATCAGGGAATACTGTGTTACAAGGAGGCCCTAATCTCCTGCAGTTAGATGTTTTTTAACTCCCTGAGCCTTTCATGTTAGAGCCAGGGCCGGCACTTCCACTAGGCAAGCTTAGGCAGCTTCCTAGGGGCGCCGGCCACTAGAGGGCACCCGGCCCTCCGATCACCCCCCCCCATTTGCCAGGTGCCCACAGATATTGTGTTACCAGCGGGCACCCGGCTCCTTATCTATCCCCTCACCACGCGCCAGCAGCAACCGGAGGACGAAGCTCCGACTTCCGGATCCCGCAGTGCACTATGGGAGTGACGTCATATTTTTATTTAACACAAAACTTATCCGCCACTCCACCTCTGCAAAGTCATTTTCACCTGAGGGGCTAGATGAGTACGGGGGAAGCGGGGGGGGAGGCGGCCGGGTGCGCATGCAGAAGTTTTGCCTAGGGTGCCTAGAAGTCTAGCACCGGCCCTGGTTAGAGCTCCTCTACTGAGGGCAAGGGACTTAAAAAGTCTCAAAATATAGAACCATAGCTGTTCAAAGACGGTTGGTTCATAGTGGGTTTACTGGGAAAGCAGAAGGGGCCTAGCCACCCATTTGATTAATTATTAATTAACTTACAGTAGTAATAAGCAGACTCCTATTTGTTACCTTTTACAGATCACAGACCTCCAAGGTTGCACATAATAAACACACATTGGGGTATATTTACTAAAGTGAGAGTTTTTAGAAATGCAGACGTTGCCCATAGCAACCAATCAGATTCTACTTAACATTTAACTAGCACCTTCTAGTACACAGGTTCTAAAACTCGGTCCTCAGGACCCCAAATAGTACATGTCACAGAATTGCAAGTGAAATCATTAGCTCCACCTGTGGATCATTTAAATTGTTTCACTGAGTAATGAATACACCTGTGCACCTGCTGGGTGACCTGGAAAACGTGGCCTGTGTGGGGTCCTGAGGACCGAGTTTGAAAACCACTGTTCTAGAAGATAATGGCTAGAATCTGATTGGTTGCTATGGGCAACATCTCCACTTCTAAAAACTCACTTTCGTAAATATACCCCATTAAAACAAAAATGTGGTATGAGGTGATCCATATGTCCAGGTGCAGGGCGTGCACCTTCCATGACAGCTAAGCACGGTCGCAGAACACTTTCGGAATAATGAGCCGATAACAAGTGACACAAGTGACATCGCTACTCGTGTGGTTAGAGAAGGCTGGCACGTTCCTCCTTAGCAGGTCGAGTTTTAGTAAGAAGTAAGAGTTAAAGATGTGTGGTTGGGCGTTCCGAACATGTAGCGCAGTAGAGAGCTCAGGGATGAGAACATTATAATGAAACAGCCGGACTCCCTTTCTGGTAACCTAGAAGTGCTGAAAGACGTATTGCAGATGTTTCTTTTCATTTCCTAACATGCTTTGCTTTGTTTCACTGACATAACATACACCCATATTTTGACAACCTTAAAGCTGCCCACAGTGCACTCGCAGACTGCTCTGAGCTTATGCTCACTACAGGAGGGCTCTTACACTGTAATTGCTTGCACATTTGTAACTTAACATCTGCACAGGATTGATGACTTAGGAAACATGTCAGTGATAGTCAGAGAGTAGGTTAAATGTCCAAATTATACTGGAGTCTGAGAGTTACAATTATATGGTTATGCTTAGTGGACTGTTGGCAATATCTTCCAGACTGATTGTATCTGATTATATGTCTAGTTTGTGATGTGTCTTTATGTGTGATGCCTATAGGTCTACAGACCAGTCAGTTTCTCACTTGCAGAGAACTTAGGGCCTGATTCAGCAAGGATCGCTATTGTGTATGCAGCTACGAATCCATACAGGACGCAGCTGCGACTGTATGCTAATGCCTGCCACATCGCAGCGGACATCAAGACGCCCTCTGCTGCTTTCTCACATCCGCACTACGGTGTATACATCGGTACCATCGATGCACATCGTCCCATCACGCGCAATTTACACCAGGTCTGACCAGCCGCAGAAACTTCAAGTCTCGTCGCACGCGGTGAGTACTCAAGGGCTGTACGCAATCGCAGTGGCTAATTTATGCACGCCATGAAATAGCGTTCCAATGGACAGGCACACCTACATTTTTATGACCACTCCCCCGTCACCACCCCCCAAACACTCACAGCCTGTTACCCACTCTGCGATTGCTTCCTCTGTGCGTCCGTAATCGTAGTGCTAGCGCAGTGCGGCTTTTACGCATGCACACTACTGAATAACCGACCGATCTGCGAATGTTGCTGAATCAGGCCCTTAATCCATTTGTCATGACGTCTCTCCCATCACCCGCTGAGGGGGGAGCCGGAAGACGGAGCTCATGAGTGAGCTCCAGCCGGCTCCCTCCATGGACGACGCAGTAACCAATGAGAGTCTGTCTGACTCTCACTGGCTGGCTGCTATAACAAACACACAGCCGCCGCTGGTGGCTGTGTGTTTGTAGACCGTGTCTGCGGTCTGCCCTACACTTGTGGGGCCGGGGGACTAGCGGGGGTAGTCCACCCCTTGGCTGCTGGTGGCACTGCTGGTTGGCGCCCCCCCTTTGGTCGGCACCCCTGGCGCGTGCCATCCTGGCCAATGGGTAGATACGCCCCTGAGTACAATAGTTACTATTGTTCAAATAAATAGTGACACACACTAGATTTTATAACAGAAAATAATTTTACAGTTTACTATTATAATTTAATCATACAGTTGTATAGCAATGCAACATTAATTTTGTTAATACATTTGGATATGTAACTAAGAAGTCCACCCCAGCAAGGTCTTACCAGTTTGAAGTGTAATATAGTGGCACTATTTGTACCATAGTACTAAACAGCCAAGAGATTCTAAAAATCTGAATCAGGCGCAGCAATAGTTAAAAATAACCAAAAATGTATCCTAATTAGCAGCTCCCAAAAGTATTTCTGGATATACCCAGTATTAAACAAAACTAAAAAAACAATAAAGGCACATAGGGATCGCTTAAAAACGTCTTATTTAATATATTTAGTTCAACAATTATGTTCTAAATAGCACATTATACAGGCATATACATACATATAAAGAAATATTTAATGCTTTAAAAGTTTAGTATATCGGCAATCTGAAATTCCAATGGCAAGGTATTATTCTGCTTATTTAGCTCTGCTAGAGAGGACCACAGTATAGTGATTACTGAAGAGAAATCCAATCGTAATAGTCACTTAAAAGCAACAATAAATGTGGAAACTGGCATAGATCTCAACCTTTATGATAGATCTCAACCTCCTTCGTTATGAGATCAGCTCACTGTGGTCCTCTCTAACGGAGCTAAAGAAGCAGAATAATACCTTGCCATTGGCATTTCTGATTGCCGATATACGAAAGTACTGCCTCTATACTGCCTTTATTGGTTTTTTAGTTTTGCACCATAGTAAGTAATCTCTTTAGTTTGTAAACAATTAGAAACATGTTACAGCAACCATGTATTATTAGCATGTATTATTATATTTGGTTTTGTATGGTTATTATAACTGAGCTAGTTTGTGATTGTCAGGCATCTAACAAGTGGCCAATGATCTCACACAGGGGCCACACATCACATTCGCAGAGAAACATCAGATCACAATAAGAAATCAGAGCATTAGAATAAAGTGGCTATACACTGGGGATAACCTATGGCTGCCTCGTAATGTTGGTGAGAAGACGTCACCACCCAGTCAAATGCACAAACTGTGCGAATGCACGGTGCTAGAATGTCACAATTAGGGAAAGCAGAAAGGTCACTTAGGACCCCATTGAAGATTGCACATGGTCCCTGGGACAGATGTTGTGAACCACAGATACTGTATATGGCGGGTGACATGCTTGGATGCATCGGGGTTATAAACCATTTGTTAAAGTTGCAAAAGACTATGGGGCCTATTCATCAAACAATAAATGGCCCGGTAAGCATGCGGAAACACCAGTTTCCGCATATTTAAGTTACCGGGCCATTCACCATCAGGGGTCCGACAGGAGCCCCTGGTATTCAGCAAACTCCGAAAACTTAAAGTTTTCGGAGTTTGCTGTGGAGAACAAGCGCCATTTTCAGATGTTGCTTGTTCTCGGATCCCCACTACTTCCTTTGGGAAGGAGTTCCAGGGATGCGAAGAGGGATCTGAGTGGATCGCTCTGCCACCTACTCACTGCCTCCCCGGCGGTTGTGCGCATGCATGACCCGAGGTTACGCATGCGTAGCCGGGATGACAGGGAGCAGGTAAGTAACGCAGTTACAGCTGCGATACTAAAAGAGCAGACAGTTGCTTTTCGGAGCAGTTGTGTGAGTTCTGAATTTGTTGTGGACCCGGGGTGGTGATAGGAGCAGACACAGGAGCAGACTTAAATGAAAAAGTGGAGTTTTTAATAAGTGACTGAGAAGACATGGGAATGGCACACTAAAAGTCCAGGTATAGCACTAAAGTGCACTTGATAACTGTAGTGAGGGTGGAAGAACAAATGTCCAGATAGTGACAGGCAGGAACAGTCCAGTATAAGTATGGTGAGCTAAAACAGAATGCAGGTATGATGAGCTGTAACAAAATGCTGGCTTGATGAGCTGTAACTTAATGCAGGTTTGGTGAGCTGTAACTGATGCAGACATAGGTAGTCCAGCTGGGAGTGAAATGAAGCAAGGTGCAGGGAAACAGCAGGTTCAGGTACTCAGGCAGGTAAGAAGGTATGTGGAGGGTGCAGGGTAAGTCCAGCAGGTTGGAGCAGGCAAGGTTCAGGCTAGTAGCGTGACAGGCAGGCAGATAAGGCACAGGTACTCTCTCTCAGCCGCAGCTGAGAAACACGTTGCACTGGCAAAGGAAGGAAGGCTTCCTAAATACTCAGTGCCGCGCTGTGACTGGCTGGAATGAGCACATGACCTACCAGGATTGGACAGCCGGGATCACATGGCCGCAGGCAAGATGGCGGCGCCCATGCCAACTGAACGGAAACACCGCCAGACCTCACCAGGCCTAGTGACAATGTGCTCGCAGAGGACCATGCGCAGCCAATGCCCCTCGCCAAACACCAGCACTGCTGCCAGAGACCCCCCACCACAACGACCTCACAGGTAATACCCGGCGGGTACCATGCCGAGAAACCCTGGCCGTGACAAGTTGTCCCCGCACCGGAGCAATGATGAATTGCTCTGGTATCACGTTTCCCCCGCTGCAAGTTGGATACTTAAATATCCCTCGCAGCGAGATCAATCCTTCATCATCGGAGGCCATATTGCCTTCGATAATGAATAGGCCCCTATATTATTTCTAGCAAAATGATGCCGTTTATGTATTAACATTATATGCCATTGCAGAATATAGACCATTTAAGTCCCCTTGATTTATAATTAGCTATACCCAATATCTCCATATCCACCTTTTGAATGTAGAATGTAGATATATCACTTTTTGTCAAACATTACACAGCAGAACAATTGGCTCATGGGTCCATAACCCCCATCAGCTTCTACCACTAACAATCAGACTTGCGTGATTCTGGTCAATTCGCCAGCCTGGCTCTGGAGAGGTGGGAGGACGCAGAGAATGGGCCGTATTAAGGGCCTGATTCAGAGCCGGATGCTATTTGCGCTCGCTCGTTCAGAAAAAGGGGCCGGCTATTTAAATAGAGCGCTCGCTCTTTGCGGTCTGTTGACGCCTCTATGTCTGAGCGAGCGAACGAAACATGCGCTCGCTATTTTGTAAAGACGCCCCCTGGCCGCTCGCATCCTACGTCATCTCCGCTATTTATTAGATTAATCGAGTACATCGAAAGGCGTCTGAACTGCTCGCAGCGCTTGTGGTAGGATTTTCCTATCGCAATCAGGCGAACAGTTCAGACTAAGAAACAACCAAGTGACATGGTCGATGACGCTGCTTTGTTAATTACGCACACCCTAAAAAAAAGCCAGTTTTGACCGTTTGGCACGCCTGCGTTCGGATCTCCATTCCCCATTTTCAAGCACCTTCCCCTGTTACCACCCACAAACGCCTCATCCTGTCACTCAAATTAGCAGGCACTATTTTGCGAGCGCTCGATTTCCGACCGCACTGACTGGTTGGCGCATGCGCATTACGATCCATACGCATGCGCAGATGTGCGAACATCGCTCGGAGCGAACGAGCGGCCGCTTACGAGCGGCTCTGAATCGGGCCCTAAGTCAGGTCAACAGATGCAGCCTGGAACACGACTGAGAAAGTCCTAATATTGGTGTGTTATCAGGGGAAGGTGCAAATGCCATATGACGATGATAATCGCCAGCACTATGGGACCACTTGGTATTAGCTTTTTGGGAAATTGTGATTTTTTTTTTTGAGTGTTGATGTTGCTGTATTAGAGGGGAGATGTACTAAGCTGTGGAAAGTGATAAACTACCAGCCACTCAGCTCCACGCTGTCATGTTACAGGCTGTGTTTGAAAAATGACATGGTTGGTAGTTTATCACTCTCCACTTTATCACTTTCCAGAGCTTAGTACATCTGCCCGTAGGTTACTTTGAAGTTTTATTGCTGCCTTATAGCGAGTGTGCATATTTTACAAAGAAAACAAAAGATAAGAACATAACGGTAAGTGGATGTGATGGATGTCTGACATAAACCGTGTGCATGTGCTACTGGTGCCAACCTACATGCATCTTCTGATGTGTACATGTCAACATATGGGTGAAAATAAGCTGTTTACAGTACAGTATATGTCATCACTAAAGCTAATTTGGGAGAAGCACGGTGTTACAGTGATTAGCGTTGCTGCCTAGATGTGTGGGCGAGGTGTACTAAGGTCAAAAATGCAGTAAACCCCCCAAAAATTCAGTTTTCGGGGGGTTTTCCGCATTTCTCATATGTACTAAACTTCGGAATGCCGTACATTCTGGAGTTTGGACCCGGTGGATAACGAGGAATGACGCCAGAGGGGCTTCTGGGTCATAAATTCGGAAGTCCCTCTATCCTCTCCCGGTAAGAGCTGTCCTTTGCGATTTTCTAGGTACATCCCTGCAGTATTAACGCCGGTATGTACATGATAATTGGCGGTATGTATGACATCGTGGATGCTATGCTTAGTATGTCCTGCCCTGTATGTCTTCCCCGTGTTTTGCATGTGTTCCCTTCCAGTGCTCCAGTTTCCTCCCACAGTATATAATTAACTGTTACTAGATAAAAAAATGTAGTCACTGATGGAAGAATCCCAAGCTTAAAACAGAGAGGACATACAAACTCCACACACACAGTGCCCTTGTTGGATACAGACCCAGGGCCCTAAGTCTGCAAGGCACTATTTTTCCATCATTCCGCCATATTTACTCATTGATTCTAATGTGCATTAATAGTTCACATAGAATGCTATAGCCTGGACGAGGACTGTCCAATGTCTGTTCTTTATAAAATCCTGTTGGCCAGCACAGGCAGCTGTAGCTCTCATCACAAACACAGATGTTTTTGCAGCTGAACAGATATCCTCCATAAGAAATGTGATAAGTTTGGTGATAGTCCAGTCTGGATAACAGAGCATGCCTTAAGGGCGAGGCTCCTAATCAGAGCAGCACTGGGTCACCGCTAGCTGAAACATTCTGGGGAAAGTAAGATTTAACAAAACAAATAGAAATAATATAAACTTAGCTTATTTATTATGTTATGTTGGTACCATCATAAATCCTGTTTCATTCTGTCAAGTACAAATAATAATTAATGTCAGATGAGCGATTGACCGATTTGAACGATTTAACCAACTATTTGAATGGTTGAATGATTTCAGACAGTATTAAAATGAATGAAATAGTCAAAATCTGACTGCAAACTCAGATGATGTCAGATATCGTTATCACGTGAGTTTAGGAATGTTTTTCAACTCGCAAATTTAGTAAAGACAAACTGCAGTGAGTTTGGAAGAGAGTTCTCTCTTTTCACTGTTAAAACTCGCGTGAGATAGCAAACTCGAAAAAACTCACCATCGGCCAAACTAGGAAGTACTTTCCATGAAAAAGGTGCAACTTGGGAATTTGCTAAGATTCAAATTTACAATTTCGGGTGAGACTGTAGCAAACACACTGATAAATTGAAGTTTCAAATAGACCACCTCCTGAGCTGCGAGTTTGCCAGAAACATACACAGATCAGTGTGATTTGTGCATGTTTCTGCCTGTATACCTAATGTAAAAAGTTTTATTTATAAAAAAAATACGACGATCCATATACTTAAGGTAGCGGTGTATGTGTGTGACTCTGTGAGAAGGGTCAATAGGTACTTTGCGCTACTCTCCAATTTGCATAACACACAGACGGGGTCAGAATGTCTCAGAGGGGTACATGGGAAATCCCTGGAGGGTCCCAAACAGACAATGAGAATAATGTGTAGATGCAATTAATGACACGGTTGCAATTCAGTTAGAAAAAAACGGTGATATCTTATCTTATTTACATGACCAGGAGGGGCCAGGTGTATCCTCTCAGTAGGAAAGCTTAGCCATCCATATACAATGCGTTTCGGACTTACAAAGTCCTTTTTCCAGTGTGGATCCACCGTTTGTACTATTATGCAGGATGTTTATCCAGAAATCAGCCTGTTCTACATTTGCGCACCTACATGGGTATGAGCCTCATTTATTGTATCATTATTTATTGTACCAATGAACATATGCTTTTATTGTGTATCTAAAATTGGTACTAGTGTAAAATAACTCTGCATAATTTTTATGCGTAACCTAATATGTGTCCCAATTTAGGTAAAGAGGTTATTCTGGATTGCTAAGCACTACTATTAACACACACAGAAATATGGTATTTAATTATATCTAATTTATCTTTTTGGTTAATAGCGCCCAATAAATCCATCAACACCATTTATTGCACATTTATATCTATATCCAGGAAAGGTGTTGCTTGACAGATGAGAATATAAGCTGCTTTTTTTTCCAATTCATTGCACAACAATTAGCTCTATTCACAGCTATTTTTGCCGGTATTGCTTCTGTGACTTTATGCGAGCCCTTTCCTGGTGTGCAGGCGTGTGTCTGCCTCTGCAAGGACTGAGGCACCCACTTTCAGCTTCTGTAGATGATCAAATACCGCTTGGTGTGTCTTTAGACTAGGGATGTGCAGGCTCAGATAGGTTAGAATTTTCCCGCCAAGTTCGTATTTTTCCCGCCAAAAATCGGGTCTCAGAAAGAGGAAAAACGTCATCTTTCATGGACAAACATCATCTTCCATGGACTTTTGTCCAGGAATGATGATGTTTGTCCATGAAAGATGACGTTTTGCCTGCACATCCCTACTTTAGACACAACCATCGGTCACACCACCGAAACTTGCACCAGCCCCATGCAAAAAGCAGACTGTCCATCAGAGGGATGTAGTCGGCATCCCGGCGTGCGGGATGCTGACGGTCTGAATACCGGCGCCGAAATCCCGACAGATTTAAGGTGCAGAGAGGGAGAGGTTAGGTTTCCGCACTAGGGGGGAGGTTAGGATTAGGCACCGGGGAGAGAGTGTTAGGTTTAAGGTGTGGGGAGGGGGAGGTTAGGTTTAGGAACTAGTGGGGGAGGGGAGGGTTAGGGTAGGGGTTAGGGTTGGGTTTAGAAAAATACTCACCTCTGTTCTCTATGGGTGTCAGGATTCTGACCAGTGGCATCCTGACATCAGTTTTCATACCCAAGCAGCGAGAGAATAGATGCTGTGCGCATGCAAACGACATCTATTCACAGTGTAGGGGGAGCCTGGGAGGCGGCCCAGCATCACGGAGAGTGCTGGGCACGCCCCGACAGTGATATGAACGGGGGTGCCGTCAGACTCCATCCCCATTTTCCCGATGCTCGGACTCCTCCCCCTTTTTAGGATGTCCCGCATCCTGAAGAATACAAGTTGGGGGGTATGGCTAAGGCGAGAGACAATGACATAATGGATGAGGGATTTGGTAACATCGTGAGGGAGGAAGGGGAATATTCTGGCAATGGAAGCAGCCTGACATTACAAGGGACTGGATGTGTGCAGTAAAGCTTGGGGCACCAATGCAACAATCATGGGAGATTGGGGATAGCTTGATATTGTTGAAAGTCCAGGAAGGGGGGAGGGGGGATAATGGAGGCTTAAGAAGTAAATGATTTCACTAAATAAAGAGGTACACTATAATGAGAGATAAGAAGGAGGCCAAAAGCACAATCACAGAGCCTTGCAAAGACCCCATTTCATGATAAGAGGTCGACCAATCACCCAACCACTCAAAGTGGTGGCGACTTTTGACATAAATCTTAGTGGAGTGCCACCCTGCATTTCTCTGGTGTACAAAAATCATATTGCCAGCAAGACTGAGAGGTGCCCATTGCCATCTACCCTGCACAGACCCCATTGTTAGACATATTGCCTTCACTTAATATACATTAATTAGTTTAATTTTTTTTTAAATTTCGATCCCTAATTTGGTGTAGTGGGAGAAGTTGTTTCACCAAAAAGGAACTGGTCCAGGTCCCCTGATCGGGATACGGTCATCATACCGAGCGTGGGTATTTTGGCGATCAGAATTCAGGTTCCGAAGTCCCGTCACCTGTCAGAATCCCTGCGCCGGCATCCTGAATGTAAGTAGCGGGGATAGGGGGAGGGGTTAGACACTAGGGGGAGGGTTAGGCACTAAGCGAGGAGGGTTAGATTTAGGGTGCGGGGAGGTTAAATTTAGGCACTAGGGTGGAGGTTAGGTTTAGGCACCGGGAAGGGAGGGTTAGAATAGGGAGAGGGCCAGGATACCGACCGACAGATGTTGGTACCCTAGCCCTGTCACGATGTCAGCATCAGGATTCTGACCGCCGGAATCCTGAGCACCGGCATCCCGTACCCAACCCCTCTGATCATCCCCAGCACACTCATGCATAAACTGCCTCTGAAGCCGGACCGTCTACTTCAGTACTGAGCAAATGGAGCTGAGTGCATTCTCTGCTGGGTCCAGAGGCAGCAGAACAGTTCCATTTAGAAGTGAAGTTACTACCTTCATGGGTACCTCAGAGAGACCGAGGAGCGAGCACAGAGGAGTCTTTCATTTTCCGCCCTCACTCCATCATCAGTGGACATAGAGTGGGTGACTGCTGTCTGAGTCCTGGACTTGTGATTTTGGATTAAGTAGGCTGTTACTGTGTTAACCTTTTAATGAGTGTTAGAGTCGTGATGGAGACAAGCATGTAGTAATGGAAAGGGATGTAAGCTGTAATGGAAGGTGAGATTAATGGTAAAAGGAACGAGAGGCCGATGTCAGTGACAAGCGCTGGTGCATGCTGTGTGAGTGGAATAAGTGTGAATGAGGTCATTGACAATGTGTATAAAGAGAACAGTAGAGCCCTCCTGGAATTTTTAGGATTAATTAATTCCATTAGAATTACACACGGCGACGTATAAAAAGGGGGGGAAGACACAGGGCCGAAATGAGACATAGGAACAAAAATGTCAGACTTCAAACTCATTTCTTGTAACTTACATGTCCACAATATTTTACTGTCTTGTTTTTGGAGACGGGTGTTTTCTTGTTTAGTATTATTATTGTCCTGTAAGAATAAAAGATAAGACATAACATTCAGTAAATAATGTTATTACTATAATAAAACCAAGACAATGTTTTGTTTTGCATTTTCTTTTCATGATAACATTTCATAAAAAGTTTGTGCTTTTTATGTGTTTGCTCTAAGTAGAATTTGCTCCTTTACTGTACATTTAATGCCACAAATAATAATAATGATGAAACAAAAAGTAAATTAAATATAATGCGCATTATTGTATCTTTGTTTTTTGCCATTTTTAAATGGACAAAAATAACTTTACAAGCACTATTCGCCGTCAATGCCCGCTTATTTGTGGAGTCTTGTTTTTGGTTTAATTTGTAAAATTATTTTACTTGTATGCCAGTTCTATAGTTATTTTAGTTTTATTTTTTCTTGGCTACACTACACCCGTTTCACCTCTTTGAGTCAACTTTCCCAGCTGTTAAAATGAAGCTAAACTTGGGTGTTATTTTGGAATGTGACTTTTAATTACAGAAACTTTGTAAGTTGTCCATTTTTATAGAGTAAAACCCAAAGGGCCTCATTTATGAACCATGAAATAGACCCTGCAGGGCATTTAATTTTGTGCTATGTACCTACTTATCCGGCTCCTGTATACATTGGTGCACGGCCACATTACAGTTTTTATACAATTACCATGGGAAAGCTCTGAGCATGGTGGGGAAGTAATCATAGGAGTGCCAGGAAATCAGAACTATCTTCATTGCATACAGTATTTCTCTAGTGTACATTTAAACGTTATTGGCCCAAATGACCCCAAAACGTAACTTTATTGTATCAAGGTGTGAAACGCGTCCTACTGAATGCATAGCCTAAGACTCGATATTCACTATCCCTAAAAGGGGGAAAAGTCTTTTGCAGCACTTATTATATGAGGAATGCTACGTGAATGCCTCCTCTTCCCCCTTTCCGTTAACTTTGAATATCTCATCGCACCAATTTAAATCTCCTTTTCCCCATGAGTGTGTAACACTGGATACACAAGTTCACCAAGCTGCATTCATCAAGGAGCACTCAACCTGCATATCCTCCCATCATAAGTAACATACTATATTCTGTACATCCACCGGTCACACCATCTGTGCCCACAAACAAGGGTGCCAACATGGGGAGTGGGTACAAAATAACTGGGCACAGGCTTTCTTGGGGCCCGAGCCTGCAACTAAACTTTTTGGTGCCTTGTGCCAGAGAGACCATTGGTACTCCCCCGCCCCCCATTTTTTAAATAGGGACATAAGATGAACCTGAAAAAGGGCCATGGCTTCATGGGGAAGGGCCAGGGAAGAGATAGGGGAGGCCAGGAGATGCTGGGGATAAAAGAAGAAGCTACAAGTGAGAATGATAATAAACAGGAAAATTGACAGGCCCAAAGAGCGCCCCCTGCCCTGCGGTGCCCTGTGCCACGGCACTGGCCGCACCACCCTAGTTACGGCCCTAGTGTAACCATATCTCCAAGATGACGCGACCAAGCCCCCCAGCGCACACGGAAGCTGATGTATGGCCACACGCCCCAAACATTAACATAAATATAGGTGCACACCATCACAAAATATAATGTTAATTGTGACTTTCCCCTTTTATAAATGATCTTTATTGGTTATGACATAAGCTGTCTAAAAAATAGTATATCATCCAATGACCAACTTATATTTTATCTTCTCAGTAAATATAGCTGTTCTAAGTGCAGAAGGGTTAACAAAAAAACAGGAACAACGCTCTCTACTACAGCGTATTAAGTTGAGTTTTACAGCATTGGTTCCACTGTACAAAATAAATCTAATAACATTAACTTGAGATGGAACGTAATATATCTTTAACGTTACTACGGCGGAGAAGTATGCATGGTTTTATTTCACCTCCTCTTGTAATAAAGTAGTTCTCTAACCTAACCTGTAGATGTCACTGTTGCTACATTTTAGTCACTGACTAAAACATGTGACCAGCTATAGACAGGTGTAATATTCTAACAAAACAATGGTGCAAATACAAATAATGTAATAACCTCTCCCAAAATATCCATTTAGTAAACTTTATTTCAAAGTTGCACCAAGTTAGAGTTTCCCATTTATTTCTTTAATCATGAGATGCACATTATTCAAAGTAATAATGGATGTAAGCTGCAAATGCTTGGTCTCTGCATAGCTACGACACAGAAAATATAATCATATTTTATTAAACCTATCTCCTCTATTTATTGTTATAACATATGTTGAGATGAATGTTATTATTTATTCAAACCTCCATAATGACACATTTCTGACCCCTCCTGTACAGCCAGTGTCTATTTAACTGAAATTATTATTTTTCAATGAGTATATCTGGACCGGCTAAATGTCAGCATCATGCGATTTTCTTTGGTGTGCTGTCTTTGAAGTATTATCTGGAAAGACTTTGCATAGAAAAAGGACACTTTATCCAAATATTCCTAATCCGCTTCATTAGAGCAGGAAAAAATTATTATAAAACTCAAATTATAACACTCGGATCTGTAAAAAAATCTCCTGTGTCCTGTCCGGACTCTCTATATTTCACAGTTTATGTATAGCTGATTCATTTTTCCACCATACGAACCAAATAAAAGTAGAGCTTCACGTCAAACATCACCCTAACTATAGCTCAAATCTAACCGACCATGCTCCCATTTTACCCAGACAACCCCACTCCCCGGGAGACTTAGGTTTAGGCTGCGGGGAAGGGGGGTTAGGGTTAGGCACTTACTGGGGGGGTTAGGGTTAGGCACCCCTAAGGGAGGGTTAGGCTTAGGGGGGTTAGGTTAGTAATAGTTGAAATACCTGTCGGGATCTTGACTGCCGGTCTTCCAGCGTCGGGATTTGAACCTCTGGACATGCGTCCGGCGGTATTTCCTACCGATCCCGTGATAAGAACTCTCAGAAATAGCGCTAACAGCAGAGCAGAACAGAAAATCCATTAGAACATATCGAGAAGCGTTATGTACTTGGATTTTCAATGCCTCTGAGCTCTTTTTCCCTTAACTCCTGTTAGTAAAATAGATCCCCTAGAGACATAAAGCAACTTTCAGAGTGAAGAAACACAGCTTGTAGACTTGGGTTAAGTTGTGAGTAAGTTACAGTGGGCATGCTAACGCGTTTCACTGACTTCAGCCAGCTTCATCAGAAACAATTGGGAGAAGATGAAGCAACATACTCTAGAAACTCAATATACAGTAACGGCCTGATCATAAGTATGTAGCGATATGCTGATTTTTCTCTTTATCATCATTTTCATAACAATAAAAAAAGTCACCTTTTGCCACAATTATCAATAAAATATCACCCTGGGGATACTGGCCAGTCGTAGTGAACATATTCAGGTTTGACTTTGCTAGACGGTTTACACATGAGAAGTGAAGTTGACAACGCTGGCAGTGTCCCCTTGATGGATAGGGTGAAGCCCTATCATTGGTTAAAATTTACCTTGGGGCTTTTTGCCCTATGATAAATATACATCTGTAACAAGAATATTTTTATAAATGCATCCTTTAATATTTGCGTTAGACAAACACAAATAAAAATGAATAAAGAAAACAACTATGAAATTCCTTTAATTAAAATTCATGCAACCACTAAGCAATCAAAGTTTCTCCCTAGGACCCAGTTGACACTGAGGAGTGCAGTCCCAATCGGGCTAACTTGCTTTGGTGCCTTCCTTTAGGGGGCAAATTCCTCCATATACACCAAGCAGAAATAGGGCGGCACTCAGAGACTTCTTCCATGATCATGTTAATAAACCACTAAAGATCATTTGGAAGAAGTCTCTGCCGCTGTCAGTGTTGTATGTATTCCCGGTGGAATTGGATGGCACCCAGCAATCTTGAAGTCTAAACAGCTTGTGGGAGTGCCGAGTGTTTGCTATATATATATATATATATATATATACACTGTATATATATAAATATATATACACACTATATATATCTAAATATATATACATGTTATGGAGGAATGAGGTCCATACTATCCTGTCCAGGGCCCCATGTTGCCTTAACCGGACTCTGATGCTAAGCCTCTACAGCCACAGTAATGTAATTACATACAGGGATTTAAATCCTACCCAGGATTTAAATCCTACTCACTCCAGCTATATTGTAAATCACAAATTATATAATCTCTGAATTAAGGGGAATACTTCATTATCTAGAATCTAGCACAAGTTATGGCTGTTTTTTTTGCTCTCACACCTGTAGGACATGAGCAGTTGTGGTACCCCGTGTGTTGTAATGAGTACAGATTAGTCAGGTGTACTGTAGATGCTACCTTACGGCTGAGATGGCAGTTTCAGTGGATCTTCCTTCTTTTTTGGCAATGACCCCATGAGCATTATCCAACTGTAGCAGAGAGGCTAGGCCCATACACACTGTAAAATGGCATAACCTGATTGGCCTTAATACATAGAATAATCAAGTAGATTTATTAAAGAGGAAAGGAGGACATGGGTTTTGTGCAGTTCACTGTATGAAAATAATGATCACCATACATATAACAGGAGATTGCAGGACAAACAGGAATATAGTAATTTTAACACAGTGGTTACTCTTTCCAATAGTTAAATGGGATACTTTATCTTTGGTTAGGAAAATGCCAATTTCTCGGTTGTTTCAAAATACTATAATTTAACACACATTAACCTTTGCAAAACTTGGATTTACAGTAATAGCAACACAGATTATTACAGATTTAGAAAAAAGCCTCACACCTGTACAACATTATACTCTAAAGTGCACACAAAATTCTGTCATTGGAGTACTCTGTTGCTGGATAATCACTGATCTGTAGCATGTATGTATATGTGGTCCACAATTGTTAATATAAATAAGCTTAGAATCCAATGCTGTTCTTCCCTGAGTCCAGAGAGCAATAGATTTGGTTTTCCAATGACAAGGCACAACAAACAGTTCCCATGCAATATCTCAGTTCCAAAGTGCTATTTAACTCAGCTGAGTATTCACATAAAATGGCTGTTTCTCTTTACTCAACAAATTCAAGACACTGTTTCTCTAGTAGCTCAAATAAGATGAATATCACAAGTTTACTTAATCTGTCTCTTGCACAGGTCAGGATTGCACAGTGATTGAAATATAGCAGATCTCAGTATCTCTTAGCAATTCTCAGTATCTGTCAATAATTCTCAGAATTTTTCATAACTCTCGCAATAGCACTGTAACAGTTCTCAGTACATCTCAAACATTAGGGACGTCTCCCTTTTACAGCTCTTTTACTCACTCACAGCCTGCATGGATCACAGCTGTGGCTCCCAGTGCTGATACACTGTCTCTGGCTCTCAGTCTCAAGTGGTGTTTCTGCAGTGGTCACTCAGCACGCCATCAGCAGGTGTTTAGTGGCTCAGCAGCAATAATGTTTTGCCTAGTCTCTTGTCCCTCACAGTATACTTGCAGCAGCTCATCCTGCTGTCCACTCTGCTCCTCTACATCTCCCAACTGCGCATGTGGAACCACCTAGACACAATCCTGTTGCTAAATTTTCTCTGATTTGGCACATACTGGCTCCACCTGGTGGCAGCCTCCTATATTGCAACATTCGCTTTGCTCGCTCACCACGCATCGGGCATGGTGACTCGCTTCACCACGTGGATAGAAATTATGACGTCAGGGTCCTTTAACTGAAGGAGATCAAGCAACCATACTGTAAACTGTACATACTTGCCATTCTCCTGGAATGTCTGGGTGACTGCAGAATTCCTGGAAGTCCCCGGTAAAGCAAGTGCACCTTCCATCATCCCACCCACTTCCCTAGTAAACTAAGTGGACTGAGGGCCTGATTCAGAGCTGAACGCTCTGACCAGAGCGCTCGCTCTGAATCAGGGTCCTCCTACCTTTTTTTGGAGCATCCACCCACAGCTATAGCGAGCGTCCATGATGGTCGCGATGGTCTTGACCATCGGGCTTGCGACGGAGACCCTGCGGTAGGGTCTCGCTGCCGCAAGCCCTGGAGTGATTTTGGCTCTATCAGAGCCAAAATCACTCCCACTGACATCACTAGTGATGTCAGTGGGGCCGGCTCCGTCTGACAGGCACGCCCCGGCACGCCCACCAAAGGGGGCGTGCTGTCAATCAACATCGACAGCACGCCCCCTTTGGTGCGAGACCCGGAGCGACGGTGAGCCCATCGCTCGCTGGGTCTCTCGCATGCGCACGACGGAGCTCCCTCCGTCGTGCGCATGCGCAGTGGGGAACATCGACCCGCTTGCGAGCGTCCTGCCGCTCGTGAGCGGGTCTGAATGACCCCCTGAGGTCGGGATAATGTGAATCACAGTATTGTGCAGTAGAAGACAGGGCCATGAGGACACCTCTCCCTCCAGGAGATCAATAATATAGGAAGGCGCGACTGTATCATATATTACATGCCGCACTATACACCGTGCATGGTATATTTATAGTTAGATTAAATATTTAGATTTCTTATTATCAATCCATTAGTGCTAATGCAGGGAATTAATTAAAATAGAAGCTAGTGTGTTTTCCAAATAAGCAGAACAGAACATTTAGTGCATATTAAGGATGCAAGATGTCCTCATAATAATGGTCCTCAGTTACAACACACCCTGAACATGTCAAAAAAGATTTCCTGTGAATGTGTAGGTTTTAATACGCGTCACTTCTGTCACCATAGCAACAAGTTGTCTTGCCGAGAAATGTGCCTATTGTAGTAATTTTTTGGAAGAAAATAAGATATCATCTAAAGTCAGTCCAATAGCCAAGGCTTCACATCAATAGAGAATATTACTATATGGTAACAATAGGCTTCAAATATGTTTCAGGATATTGTTACCGCAGACTTATCCACTGACAATACAGTATCTGTGTGTAGACAGTAATGAGTGCTGGCTCATAAATCAAGACAGGGATGAATCCTGCACCATTGCCAGATTAATGTCCACATGGGCCTGGAGCTGAAGTATATGAAGGGCCTATTGTGTGCCACTGCAGGGGTGTGTTAATAGTGATGTGGGGGCGTTACCAGAATGGTGTGGGTGTGGTCTATGTAGGGGGTGTGTCCTGTGCCACAGACATGTCTATCTCCATGGAGGGCATAGCTAGCGCCTACCTTCAACCCCTTTATAGTGGTGCTAAGGGTGTCATTCAGAGTTGTAAGCAATGCCAATTTCTTGGCATTTGAGATTGTCAGTGAACCGTGTATGCATCTAAGTCACATCATGGTACATTACCGTAGTCGCTTGCAGTGACTTTTTACTCACATTGTGATTAACAGTTGGGGAGTGTTTGGGGGAAGTAACGGAGTGGAGGCAAATAACACAGGAGTGCCGCAACCATTTTGGGGGCGTGTCAAATCTTGCACTTGTGATCCCATACACAAGAAAACTGTCTCTTGCTTATAATTTCCCGCATCCATTCTCCAGCACATGTACTATATGCAATTCTAATATTTGTCACAGCATTTAGTGGTGCAAGTAAGGTGGTATGGCGCACAATTAAGAAATAAGCAGCCGGTACGTGGTACCCCTTACAACCTTACTGCCCGCACTATTAGCTGCGCTGCTGAGTGAGTCACAGCACTCTGCGGGGAGGCAGACCCCAGGCAATCAGTGACTAGGAGCAGCCCACCAGCTGCTGGAGTGTTGGTCATGACCCCAGAGTGACGAGAAAAAGGGGCATATTGAGCAGACTCCTTTTTGAGTGACTACACCACTCATGATGTGTAGCCTAGTCTATCTATCCATCCGTCTAAATATTGTTTATCCTATCTACAGTATTTATCTTTCCAAAAGTTCTGCACTCCCATCTCAGTTCTGGGACAAACGCTGGGGCTACCTCCAAGGTGTATTCAAAGATAACCCATACATATAGTAATAGTTCCAAAATGAGGATGGAAAGCCCTAACCAGACCTGAAATAAATCAGTATGTCAGCATTTATTAGAACCAATCCATACCATCTCTGGTCGTTGACATTTCTGGCCTTCAAGAACCTTTGTCAAGACTCTGTAGGTGCAGCATGACAACAAATACACAGCATATCAGGCAGAGATTACAGCACTAACTTCCCGTGTACCTTATTTATATACCCATGAAGATGTAGTCAAAAATAGAACCAAACAAATTGCGTTCTATCATGAAACACATACCAGAAGTGACATCACAAGCTTTGTTTTATTCGTATAAAGTCTGCAAATAAGCTATCAAATATGGCAGTGTGTTAACATATGAATGTATGCATAACACCATTAAATACTAAAGATGTGCGCATGCCCGATGTGCATTTCACTGTGAGTGAGCAAGCCCAGCCTTGTATTACAAGATGGAACGCAAGGGCCTGCGCAGGTGCAGCCATTTGTGTAAATTTTGTCTATTGTGGCTTGTTGTTTGATCTATAGTGACCTTTAGTAACTAATGGTATTATGCATACATTGACATGTTAGCATGCTGCTATGTTTGATAGCCTATTCGCAGACTTTATACTAAAAAAAATGGAGGAATAAAACCTTACTTCTGCTATGCATTTTATGCTGGAACGAAACTTTGGTGCTCTATTTTTTAATACTTTATTTTAAATATTTTTTTACTACTTCATCATAGGTATAAATATGGTGCCATGGGATATAGTGATGTTTTCGTGCTGACATTGAAAAAAATAAATAAATAAATATATATATATATATATATATATATATACACACATACATACACACACACAGTATATACATATGTATGTACTGTATACACACAGGGACCAGACATGATTGACACCTACCTGTGGGAAAGTCCTCTGGTCATGCATGCTGGTTTCTCCTAACAACCAATGACAGCTCTTTTCCTAGGCTGTTCAGTCTCTGCACTCACAGCACTGGTTCGCCTTTGATTTCTGTGCCCACAGTGATCGCGCTGAACGAAAAAAATTGTGGGTCCCAGAGACCCCTCACTTTAAAAAGTGGGGTCCTACTCCACTTTTTCTGGGTCCCATCATATTATGAGAGCAGGCAGCAGTTGGGACAGCGCTGAAGACAGGTAGAAGGTTGTGTAGAGGGTGCTATAGGCAGAAAGAAGTTGGGGTAGAGGGGAGTAATGGCAGGCAGTGCTGAGGATAGGGGTAAGTGCTGACAGTAGTTGCAACAGTCCTGGTATTCTGCCAATGAAGTCCAAGTGATCAAGCATGAAATGGGATTGAAATGCCGGTGGCTAAACGCCAGTTCAGATCCGTTCAAATACAGACAGCGGATGCCCGACAGGATCAAAATCCCAACAGAGGCAGGTACCATAACCTCCCCTGTCCCCGCTTAACCCTCCCATAGTGGTGCCTAACCCTATCCTCGCCCCCTAGTGCCTAACCTTAACCCACCCCCGGGGAAGCCTAACCCTAACCACCCCTTACCGCTCCCTAAGCCTAACCCTCTCTGGGGGGTGCCTAACTCTAACTTCTCCCTGGGGTGCCCAACCTTAACCCTCTCCCCCTAGGGCTGCCTAACCCTAATACCCCCACCCCGCCCAAACCTAACCCTGCTAGACTCCCTAATCCTAATCATCCCCCCACTGTGGCTAACGCAAAGGGTGCCCCGGACTTACCTTCGTTTGGGAGGGCGTCCTCAGCACCGGGGCTATGATAGGCGTCGGTATTTCGACGACTATCATAAATCCCTAGCCAGCATTCCGCTTTCGGGATTGTGACCGGAGGCATCCCGTCGTGCATGTGGAACATCAAATAGACAGTTGCATACAAACCTAAAACTTGCATTCTACAGGTTCTAGGCCTAAACCACTTCATACCCAAAATTTACAGCTCCATGACAGCATAGCAATAATCCCAACAATCAGGTACTATAGTAGATAATATATAGTACATAACATTGTATAATAGCAAATTTTAATCCCCACAGACATCTGTCAAGCAATATGCATACAATATACTAAAGAATAATATGCTAAGCAATACATAAACAGTGCAACTTGCCAAATAGTGTAACATGCCAATTAAAATACCCCTGTGCTGTGCCCAGACAGATGCCTAGAATGTGCATAGCAGGATGCACCATGATATCCTTAGCTGTTACTAAGTTAGTAACTAACAGTACATAAAGCCAGAGTGTGTGACCTTTTTATATGTGTGTTGCTTCCTAAGGGGCCCATTTATCAAAGATCATTTGAGGTAAATTCCCCGAAAACACCTGTTTTCGGGGGTTTACCTCAAATACTAAGTATCCCCCGAATGTATGAAGGAGGGACCGCAGCAGGTACGATACCTGCTGCGATCCCTCCATTGCCGCCGGCAGCCGCCTCCCCCATAGGTTTCTATGGGGGATGCGATGCTGCCAAATGTATCAATATCGGGAATGCTTCGCATTCCCGATATTGGCCCCAGCAGCTAACGCCATCTGCAGATAGCGTTAGCCGCTGTGTCCTATGGGCACTCACCGCATTTCAGCCGGCGGAGGGATCTCCCAGATCCCTCCGCCGGCAATGGGCGCCGTTCATGTGCAGTCCGCGGGACTGCGCATGCGCAGCAGCCCGGAATGCGCTCCGGCCACATCGCAGGGACGGGCTCTTTTCGGAGCCCATCTCCGTGCATGTGCCGGGTCATACATTCGGCCGGTATGATCGCATTTTGCAATGCGATCATGGGCGGTACTGCATGCCCTGATCGCATTGCAAAATGCGATCCTTAATAAATGTGCCCCTAAGACACAGGCACTTATCCCATATACCCAGCAAGCAGCTGAACAAAAAAAAAACAGAAAAACAAATGTTATACAAATAGTTATTTCCACACATGATCGTGGAAGCCCCACACAGAGGAAAAGAGAGGACTCACTAGAATGATGTGTGGCACGGAGGATTGCGGCCATCCCATGGTAGTGCTGTCAGCTACCACTGCTTACTACCAGGGTCTAAGAGGGGTTTCCCCTCTGTGCAGAACGCATTGGTGGAACTACAAGTCCCAATATGCCCTGCAGATTGCAAGTCACCGGCTGCCCACTGCCGAGTCCCCGCCATGCTCACCTCTCCTCCCTTCAGATCCCGGATCTGCAGCGCAGCAGGTAATACTTCTTGCTGCCCTGTGATCACTGGCTCCGCTTTTGACTGCTCTCCCTGCATCTCAGTGGCGGCGCTGCCATTCCCCTTCTTGGGCGGCATCATGAGACCGGGTTGCTAAGACTAATATCTGGCATCCCATTACTAAGCAGTGAGGAGGAGGCGGCCCCACTGACACCCACTGAACAGAACCGCGTAGTACATCTGGCCATGTTTGTTGTGTCTAGCGGGCGGCAAACTTGGGATGGGGCGGGCATCCTCCTCACTGGTCGAGGAGCCGCTGCCGCCCGTGCTGATAGGTTGGGGAGATGCTGAGGAAGTTACTGGCCGGCTGCTGCGGCGCGCACATAGCGTGTCCTTCCGGACCCACTCGTTTTTAAAAATTTAGTCCCACTGTGCCTGTTACGCGTAAATATGCGCTATAGCGCGTATTTTGCGAACACTGGCCCAGCAGCAAACTCAGTAGCTAAGAGCGGGATGATTAATTGGTGAATGTGCGTACTGCGTTGGCCAGGTCGGGGGGCTTCAGAGGATAACCCAGGAGGCGGAGCTTTGGATGACACAGGGGCAGCTGTGGGTGATGATCCAGGGGGAGCTCTGATCAGAATGTGGGCGGGGCTTCAGACCGGAGGGGTGGGTCTTCAGACGGGAGGGGGAGGGACTTCCGACGGCCCCGCGGTCGGCGCCGTTTCAGCTATTCGGTTGGGGCTAGGCCTAGGGAGAGTGAAAGGAAGGACAATACTTCAGGGGATGAATGAGCTGGGCTGTTGTGATGGTATTTACAGGAAATAAATATATTTCCTGTCAACACTGCACTGCAATGGATCCTATCCCTATGGGCCTATTTTCATGGGTGGCCTGGAGCTGAAGCTCCATCCGCCCCATTGTTAATCCAGCCCTGTCCTGCACCAGCATCCTTATCATAACTAATATCTTCTATGTTCCTTATCCAGGGCCGGACTGGCACTTCTGGCAAATGCCAGAAGGGCTGATGGCCTGATGGGCCGGTCCAGATTGAAACCCTGGCCGACCAGCTCTGCCTGCTGGTGCGCTGCTCGGCCGGGATACTGAAAGACGGGGGCATGTGGCAAAGCCAGGCCCCATGAGCCAAACCACACCCCTGCCCATTGAGGCCACGCCCATGTCCACTAGGCCACGCACCCTTTTTAGCGAACGTGCGGGTCTACGGCGCGCGCATCAGGGATTCATGCCAGGGCTATTTTGCAGCCCCAGTCCGTCCCTGTCCTTATCTCAAAATAGCTCAGACCTGTAGTAAATGTCCCTACCGCATAGTTAAATGGCTACTATGAGGTGCTACCTACTACTTGATTATTACATTTATAACAAAAGCACAAAGAGAAAGGTAAGTAGTCAAAGCCTGAATGGTGAAACGGCCGTAGGCTCTCCATGCAGCCGTTGTCCATGTTCTGAATATACTGAAACACGCTGTTATTGTTAATGCTGTTAAAGTGAGATTGAAACATGTGTCACACCGTATTCCTGGTGACTTATTAACTGCTGCCAAACAGAGCGGTGAGGAGGCACTGATAGCCTAGGCAGGGGACAATGTAATATAGGAGCATACAGGTTACGCCGGTGCTCACGCGGCTTGCAGTGCAGTAGCCGCTAGTAGATATTATTGGCGGTGATATAAAAGGCTTACGGGGGATTAATAGTGCTGCATGCTGCCAGGGATGCACGGAAGGAGCAGCCTGATCACAGCAATATGCTAGGATGGAACAGCAGCACCTAATTGATACCGCAGACGCAGCCCTAACCTGCCATAACCTTATTGGTGATTAATGTGAATAGATTTTAAAAATAGAAATTAATGCATACTGAGCTGTACCTGTGCGGTATATGATGTGAATCCTCATTATTAGGACATAAATACATTTGGGTAACACAGTAATAAATCAGTGTGGTTAATAAAGTATATTATACAAATGACAAAATTACTGATTGGATACATTTAATCAGGAGATAAAAGTGACTGTTATCATTTGGAATATAATACTGTATTAGCAGAGAGAGGCTCTATATAGAATTATAGCAGGAACATTATGATTAGCCCATTACTGATGATATGAGAATGTGTAATAGAGTATCTTTGGCTACACAACACCTATCTCTCCCTGTCTGAGGGAATTACATTCCATTCAATTCTCCGGCTATAACATATGAAATAAAGACATAACAGAGGCCCAGATTCAGAGCCGGTCGCTCTGACAGAGCGCTCGGTCTGAATCAGGGCCGGGTTTTCTTTTTTTTAGAACTGCCTCCTGGCCGCTCGCATAGCTGTGGATGACCACTCACAGCTACATCGAGCGGCCATGATGATGGTCACGATGGTCAAGACCATCGCGACCATTGGGCTTTGGACGAGACCCTTGTGGTAGGGTCTCGTGGCCGCAAGCCCGAGAGAGCTTTCGGGTCTAACAGAGCCGGAAGCTCTCCACTGACATCACTTGTGATGTCAGTGGGACCGCCCCCAAACAATAGGCGTTCTCATGGGAACGCCTCCGTTTGGGCAGCCACCCCCCTGGCCCGCCCACCATAGGGGGCGAGCTGTCACTCAACATCGACAGCTCGCCCCCTTTGTTGCGAGACCCGGAGCGACGGAGTCCCCGTCGCTAGCCGGGTCTCGCGCATGCGCACGACGGAGCCAGCTCCGTTGTGCGCATGCGCTGTGGGCCACCATCGACCCGGTTGCGAGCGCTCAGCGCTTGCGACCGGGTCTGAATCAGGCCCAGTGTGTGAACACCACTAACCAAATAGCTGTGATAAGTGCTATACGGAAACGGAACGACACAGACAATGGTTGTTTTGTTGTCCTTTCTTCAAGTTCTTTTGTTTTATATTTCACCTATTTCAATTATTAAGATTAATACATTTACTACATACCGATAAAGTTTATAACTTTTAAATTATATTATTGTGGTCGTCCGTGCACCCTCGAAACTACTTACCTTTCTCTTCATGTTTTTGTGATAAGTGCTGGCTCATATTTCCCATGAATTCTCAGAATGGCAATTTTATTTTCCTTCTGCCAGTTATTACATCCTCAGGACCTGGCAAGGCTGGCACTGAGGGGGCTAGCCTTTTGCACTAGGACTGACTGAGCCCACAGCAACACACAGAAGGAATATGTTATTTTTTCTCTAAATTAAAAATTGTCCATTGTCTCCACATCAGCTAATACAGGGTACACACCTGAGCAACGGCCGACCAACCGACCGTCCCGCCAACCGAGCGGCCAATTTGGTAAGCTACACCATTCAGCCGCTCAATATGTTTGGCATGGGGCGTTTTAAAAGAAGAGGGGGACCTGTGTGCTGCCTCTGTTTGAGCCCCCTCTTCTCTGTCAGTAAAGTAGATCGTGGTCTCCAGGAAAATGGCGGCAGCACTTTTTTCCCAGGGACTTCTTTTCTGTGCATGCGCGAGTCACCGGGAAAATGAGATTTTCTTGCTGGAATCTGCAGAAAGGTAAGTATAATTATCCTTGGGTGCAGGGTGTACCGCACACACCTTGCACCCATTATAAAGTAGGAGTGAGCGGGTTCGGATTTCTGAAATCCGAACCCCCCCGAGCCCCCCCGATCCGAAGCCGTTCCGAGTCAGGCTCGACTTTTCCCGCCTGACTCGGATCTGAAATCGAGGCAAAACGTCATCATCCCGCCTTCCGGGTCCCGCGGGTTTTGGATTCTATATAAGGTACCCGCGTTGGCGCCATTTTCTCACTCGGCTGTGGACAGTCAAGAGGGAGGGTGGGAGTTAGTGCTGGCTGGGCTGTGTAGTGTAGTGCAGTGTAGTGTTGTGCTGTACTGCGCTGTGCTGCTGTTGTCCATAGGGGCTGTGTCCACTCCTCCAAAGTCCATAGGGGCTGGCTGTGTTGTGCTGTGCTGCTGTTGTCCATAGGGGCTGTGTCCACTCCTCCAAAGTCCATAGGGGCTGGCTGTGTTGTGCTGCTGTTGTCCATGGGGCTGTGTCCACTCCTCCAAAGTCCATAGGGGCTGGCTGGACTGTGTTGTGCAGTCAGTTGTCCATAGGGGCTGTGTCCACTCCAAAGTCCTGTGCAGTGTCCCAGTCCTAAAGGGGTGCTGTAGTGTTGTCCAGGGGGTGCTCTGTCCATCAGGGATGCTCCCCCCAAGTGCAAAATAAATAAATATTTTTTCTGTGTTTGTGAATTGTGTGCACTGTGGTTGCACGTGCATCAACAAAGGAGCAGCGCCAAGCGTGCGCCTGTGTCCCATAAGTAAAGGGCCGGCTGGCTTGTCCGTTAAAGGGTGCTGTAACCCCCAAAGTGCACTCCAAAAAAAATAAAAAAATATATTTTTTTGTGTTTGTGAATTGTGTGCGCAGTAGCTGCACGTGCATCAACAAAGTAGCGCCAAGCGTGCGCCTGTGTCATAAGTAAAGGGCCGGTTGGCTTGACCGTTGAAGGGTGCTGTAACCCCCAAAGTGCACTTCAAAGCAAATAAAAAAATATTTTCTGTGTTTGTGAATTGTGTGCACTGTGGCTGCACGTGCATCAACAAAGGAGCAGCGCCAAGCGTGCGCCTGTGTCCCATAAGTAAAGGGCCAGCTGGCTTAAAGGGTGGTGTAACCCTCAAAGTGCGCTCCACAAAAAATAGAAAATTCTCCTTTTTTTTTCTGTCTTTGTGAATTGTAGCTGCACCTGCATCTCAAAGCAGCAGCGCCAAGCGTGCGTCTTTCTGTTAAAGGGTGGTGTAACCCCCAAAGTGCAATCCAACAAAAATAAAACATTTTCTTCTGTGATTGTGAATTGTCTGCACTGTACGTGCATCCTCAAAGCAGCAGCGCCAAGCGTGCATCTGTCTGTTAAAGGGTGGTGTAACCCCCAAAGTGCACTCCAACAAAAATAAAACATTTTCTTCTGTGTTTGTGAATTGTCTGCACTGTACGTGCATCCTCAAAGCAGCAACGCCAAGCGTGCGTCTGTCTGTTAAAGGGTGGTGTAACCCCCAAAGTGCAATCCAACAAAAATAAAACATTTTCTTCTGTGATTGTGAATTGTCTGCACTGAATGTGCATCCTCAAAGCAGCAGCGCCAAGCGTGCGTCTGTCTGTTAAAGGGTGGTGTAACCCCCAAAGTGCACTCCAACAAAAATAAAACATTTTCTTCTGTGTTTGTGAATTGTCTGCACTGTACGTGCATCCTCAAAGCAGCAACGCCAAGCGTGCGTCTGTCTGTTAAAGGGTGGTGTAACCCCCAAAGTGCACTCCAACAAAAATAAAACATTTTCTTCTGTGTTTGTGAATTGTCTGCACTGTACGTGCATCCTCAAAGCAGCAGCGACAAGCGTGCGTCTGTCTGTTAAAGGGTGGTGTAACCCTCAAAGTGCGCTCCACAAAGAATAAAAAATTCTTTTTTTTCTGTCTTTGTGAATTGTGTGGGCTGTAGCTGCACGTGCATCAACAAAGGAGCAGCGCCAAGCGTGCGCCTGTGTCCCATAAGTAAAGAGCCGGCTGGCTCATTTCTTAAAGGGTAGTGTAACCCACAAAGTGCACTAGTCTCCGACAAAAATAAAAAATAATTTTCTGTGTTTGTGTGCGCGTTAGCCGCACGTATATATCAATATAACATAAATGGAGGACCAAACTTTCTCCGATAAAATTAAAATAGGGAAAGATCAAGAACCACTTCCTCCTAGTGCTGAAGCTGCTGCCACTAGTCATGACATAGACGATAACATGCCATCAACGTCGTCTGCCAAGGCCGATGCCCAATGTCATAGTAGAGGGCACATACAATCCCAAATGACAAAGTTCAGGAAAATGACCTTAAAAAAAACATTTAAATCATCTGAGGAGAAACGTAAACTTGCCAATATGCCATTTACGACACGGAGTGGCAAGGAACGGCTAAGGTCTTTCCCTATGTTCATGACTAATGGTTCAGCTTCACATGACGATGGAAGCCCTCCTCCCGCTAAAAAAATCAAACGAGTTAAGCTGGCAAAAGCACAGCGAAGAACTGTGCGTTCTAAGAAGATATCACAAATCCCCAAGGAGAGTCCAAGTGTGGTGGCGGTTGCAATGCCTGACCTTCCCAGCACTGGACGGGAAGAGGTGGCTCTTTCCACCATTTGCACGCCCCCTGCAAGTGCTGAAAGGAGCACCCACAGTCCACTTGCTGATATGCAAATTGAAGATGTCACTGTTGAAGTACAACAGGATGAGGATACTGGTGTAGCTGGCGCTGAGGAGGAAGTTGGCGAGGAGGATTCTGATGGTGATGTGGTTTGTTTAAATCAGGCCCCAGGGGAGACAGTTGTTGTCCGTGGGATGAAAAGCCCATCACGGTCATGCCTGGGCAGAAGACCAAACATTCCACCTCTTTGGTCTGGCAATATTTCTATCCAAATCCGGACAACAACTGTCTTGCCATATGTACCATATGTAAAGGTGAAATAAGTAGGGGTAGGGACGTTAACCACCTAGGAACATCCTCCCTTATACGGCATCTGCAGCGCGTTCATAAAAAGTTACTGTCAAGTTCAGAAACTTTGGCTAAGATCGTAGGCAGTCCAGGGACACCTAAATCCCGTTGTCCTGTTGTATCCAAGCGCCTGCAAACCACACCGTCAACTCCCTCCTCGTCAATTTCCTCCTTAGTCAGGCCATGTCACTGGCATGACTGACTCTCCTATCCGTGATTCCTCCGGAGGATCCTGCATTGCTACACCTACTGCTGCTGCTGTTGCTGCTGCTGGGAGTCATTCATCATACCAGAGAGGAAGTAGGAACACCACTACTTTTACTAAACAATTGACCCTCCAACAGTCCTTAGCGAGGAGGATGAAGTACGACAGCAGTCATCCTGAAGCAAAACGTATAACTGAGGCCTTGACTGCTATGTTGGTGTTAGACGTGTGTCCGGTATCCGCCATTAGTGCAGTGGGATTTAGACAATTGATGGAGGTAGTGTGTCCCCGGTTCCAAATCCTGTCTAGATTCCACTTCACTAGGCAGGCGATACTGAGACTGTACAGAAACGTCAGAAAAAGTGTCCTCAGTGTCCTGAAAAATGCGGTTGTACCCAATGTCCACTTAACCACGGACATGTGGACAAGTGGAACAGGGCAGACTAAGGACTATATGACTGTGACAGCCCACTGGGTAGATGTATCACCTTATGCAGCAACAACAGCAGCGTCACCAGTAGCAGCATCTCAGAAACGCCAGCTCGTTCCAAGGCAGGCTACGCTGTGTATCACCGGTTTCAGTAAGAGGCACACCGCCGACAACCTCTTAGAGAAACTGAGGGAAATCATCGCCCGGTGGCTTATCCCACTTAGACTCTCCTGGGGATTTGTGATATCTGACAACGCCACCAATATTGTGCGGGCATTACATCTGGGCAAATTCCAGCACGTCCCATGTTTTGCCCACACAATAAACTTGGTGGTGCAGAATTTTCTGAAAAGCAACAGGGGCGTGCAGGAGACGCTTTGGGTGGCCCGAAAAATTTCTGGCCACTTTCGCCATTCAGCGACTGCGTGCCGAAGACTGGAGCACCAGCAAACACTCTTGAACCTGCCCCACCATCACCTGAAGCAAGAGGTTGTGACGCGGCGGAACTCAACCCTCTATATGCTTCAGAGGATGGAGGAGCAGCAAAAGGCCATTCAAGCCTATACATCCACCTATGACATAGGCAAAGGAGGGGGTATGCACCTGACTCAAGCGCAGTGGAGAATGATTTCCGTGTTGTGCAAGGTTCTCCAGCCCTTCGAACTTGCCACACGTAAAGTCAGTTCAGACACTGCCAGCTTGAGTCAGGTCATTCCCCTCATCAGGCTTTTGCAGAAGCAGCTGGAGAAAGTGAAGGAGGAGCTAAGACGGAGCGATTCCGCTCGGCATGTGGGACTTGTGGATGAAGCCCTTCATTCGATTTGCCAGGATTCCAGGGTGGTCAATCTGTTGAAATCAGACCACTACATTTTGGCCACCGTGCTCGATCCTAGGTTTAAAGCCTATGTGGTGTCTCTCTTTCCCGCCGACACAAGCCTGCAGAGGTGCAAAGACCTGCTGGTGAAAACACTGTCAGCTGAAGCGGAACGTGACACGTCAACAGCTCCTTCTTCATTTTCTCCCGCAACTGGGGCTGCCAGGAAAAAACTTAGGTATCCTAAGCAACCCACTGGCGGTGATGCAGGGCAGGCAGGACCAAGTTTGGACATCTGGTCCGGACTGAAGGACCTGGCAACAATTTCTGACATGTCTACTGTCACTGCATATGATACTGTCACCATTGACAGAATGGTGGAGGATTACATCGGTGACAGCATCCAAGTAGGCATGTCAGACAGTCCGTACCTGTACTGGCAGGAAAAAGAGGCAATTTGGAGGCCCCTGTACAAACTGGCTCTATTTTACCTGAGTTGCCCTCCCTCCAGTGTGTACTCCGAAAGAGTGTTTAGTGCAGCCGGGAACCTTGTCAGCGACAGGCATAGGAGGTTGCTTCCACAAAATGTGGAGAAGATGATGTTCATAGAAATGAATTATCAACTCTTCCAGGGAGACCAGCCTCCAGAACGTACAGAGGGACCTGTGGTGGTGGATTCCAGCGGGGATGAATTAATACTCTGTGAGGATGAGGATGTACACAACACTGAAGAGGGTGAGGAATCGGTGGATGAGGACGACATCTTGCCTCCGTAGAGCCAGTTTGTGCAGGGACAGATTAATTGCCAGCTTGTTTTGTGGGGGCCCAAAGGAACCAATCATTTTAGCCATAGTCGTGTGCGCTGAAATGATTGGTTTGTTAAAGTGTGCATGTCCTATTTATACAACATAAGGGTGGGTGGGAGGGCCCAAGGACAATTCCATCTTGCACCTCTTTTTTTTCTTTGCATTATGTACTATTTGGGGCCTAGTTTTTCAAACTGCCAACCTGTCTGCCACTGCAGTGTCACTGCTAGATGGGCCACGTGTTTGTGCCGCCCACTCGTATCTCTTAGCATAGTCATCCAGCTTCCTCGGTGCAACCTTTTGGACATAAAAACACTATTGTGAGGTGTTCAGAATAGACTGGAAATAAGTGGAAATTAAGGTTATTGAGGTTAATAATAGCATAGGAGCAGAAAAACCCACAAATTCTGTGATTTTAGCTGTTTTTATGCTTTTTTAAAAAAAAATAAGATCCAAAACACAAAACCCAGAACCCAAAACACGGAAGGGTGGTTTTGGCAAAACCAATCCAGATCCAAAACACGAAGAAAGATCCAAAACCAAAACACAAAACGCGAAAAGTGGCCGGTCCACAACCCTATTATAAAGACAACCCTCTGTTTGGCCAGTCATCACACCTGGAATGGGATTTAAATGTGCCCACCCAGTTGGGATGTTAGTGTTGGCGGTACCTGCAGCCAGTTTACAGGTTGACAGTCGGTACACAGGCAGATGTACCGATATATATATCTGCAAGATATAATGGCATCGGCTATGCTGCAGTGCAGACCTGACGTCGTTCACAGACATATCATGCATTGGCTGTATGAACGAAATATCGCTTAGCGCAGGGCCGCAACTAGGGGGGGGCTGGAGGTGCACGTGCACCGGGTGAGCCGCTGTACCTGGTGCCAGTGACCTCCAGCCCGGCGCTGCAGAGAGGCTCCAAGCCGGACGTCCGCTGGTAATATTTATTACCAGCGGGCGCCCGGCTCCTTCTCTGCAGCGACGCGGTGGAGCCGGAGGCTGGAGTTCTCTCCCGAACTCCAGCTTCCGGCTCTCCCCACGGGCACTATGGGGGAGACGTCATGACATCTCCCCCATAGTTCCAAGGAGCAGCCGGCGGACCGGACGCGACGCTGGATGCAGGAGCGGGGTTCAAGGTAAGTATTTTTTTTTTTAATAAGCTGCACTACAGGGGCATTATTATGGGGGCAGGGGCATTACCACAGGGGCATTACTATGGGGGCATAGGCAATAAGGGGCATTACTAATGGGGCATGAGCACTACAGGGGCATTACTATTGGGGCATGGGCACTACAGGGGCATTACCACAGGGGCATTACTATGGGGGCATGAGCACTACAGGGGCATTACTGTAAGGGCACTACAGGGATATTACTATGGGGCATGGGCAATACAGGGGCATTACTATGAGAGCATGGGCACTACAGGGGCATTACTATGAAAGCATGGGCACTACAGGGGCATTAATATGGGAGCATGGGCACTACAGGGGCATTACTGTATGGTGGGCACTACAGGGGCATTACTATGGGGGTATTAACATATGGGCATTACTATGGGGGCATTACAATATGGGCACTACTGCAGGGGGAATTACATGGGGGGCGCCAAATTACTGTCTTGCCCCTGGTGACAAAAATCCTAGTTTCGGCCCTGCTTAGCGTATGTACAAAGCTTAAGCTGTCATTTAGGAATTTAGGTTGTTGTGAATGCCATCCTGAAAAAATAGTTTTTTTATAAATTAAATAGGAATGGTACAACCACAGAGGGATTTGGTTAACGAAAAAGAGAGATTGTGAACTTTCATTTTAGTAAGGCGTTTTAGGAATAGACCAGCAATTGCAGTAGTGAATATTGGGGGTAATTCAGGCTTGGACGGTTTTGAAATCGCAGCTACTAACATGGTAGGCGCTGCGATAGCTGTAATATGGTATTGCAGCAGGAGGCGACACCGTGGGGTTACCGGAGATTACTGCTCTCCTAACAATCAGATGGATTTCTAAATACACTCAACTTAGCATAGCTTGCATGCCCATGACAGGCCCTCTGAACACTTAGGGGTATAGTTACTAAAGTGAGAGTTTTCAGAAGTGGAGATGTTGCCCATAGCAACCAATAAGATTCTAACTATTATCTTCTTGAATGTGCTAGTTAAATGTTAAGTAGAATCTGATTGGTTGCTATGGGCAACATATCCACTTCTAAAATCTCTCACTTTAGTAAATTTACCCCTTAGCCTCCATGCAAACACCCCATTGCCACCTATTCAGCCACAAGTGGGGATGAGCCTGCAGGCAACGCAGTGCTAAAAATCCCAAGATCCGTCCGCAAAATCAAGTTGCATCGGCCACATTGAGCTTGAGAAAGTGTTCTGACATCGGGAGGAGATGGCTGAGAGAAAGTCCTAGTCACAGCAGGGCCTATGGACAATGGGACTGGGTTCAGTTACTCGGATACCTCACAGGACTTGGAGAGCACATGGAACGTCACAACTGCAGCCAGAAGAACTTGGAGTGATAGCACCAGGGTGGTAGCCACAGTAATAAAACTCGCAGTCATGGTCTATACAATGGTATAGCGAAAGTTGGATTAACAAGATACAAGCTAATACTAAAATGGAAGGCAAAAGGACAGGGAACAACTAGAACAGAGAGCCAGCATTTAGATATAAAGCAGGACTGAACAAATGGAAAAGTTACGAAATGACTCAGCCTCCTTCCTTAAACTAATAGACTATTGAAAGTCATTCAGAACCAAAAGAAAAAAAGTAGGGCTTGTTGCTGGGGCACTATACCATAGAGATGTAATATGTTGGTTTATAACAAATTAATTATAGAATTATAAAGTTCTGTGCGGTATCACTTTCTTTTTTTGGTGAAGACTATTGAAAGTGACAGCGGGTGTTAATGCTGTTACTGCTGTCGGTTGGCAACAGATGCCAGCATATTGCACACTGACATACTTTTCTGGCTTTAGTGCCTGTGGTCATGGATATCTTGCCAACGTCCACCTTTTATTATATATTTTATCATTACCCCTCTCTCCCCAGTTGTAGCAGTGCTGGGCTGAATTTTTCCAGGCAGGTTTAAATAGTCTGCCATGCCAGTGACATTTCTTTCTTTAGTGCAGTCACATGTGTTCTTGTGATCTACTTGTTGTTGCTAACCTGATTCCTATATTATTTTGCTGTTTTCTATTTTCCTGACATCTTTTTTTGCTTTTGACCATGATTTGCTTGCTGCCTGCCCTGACCCTAGAATGTTAAGATTTTTCTGTTTGTCTCCAGACCTTGACATGTACTATCAGCTTTTGTTGATTTCATTTCAGTTTGGACTAAGGAGTCTTATTTTTTACACCATCTATATCCAACCATTTATATTGGTGTATACAAGTACTATTGTTTATATGCAGTCAGATTTAATCATTAGAGATTGTTCTGTGCCAGTACTCAGTGTGTGATCCTAGAGTATATAACTGTGCTATCCATCTGCATCTAAACTATGACCACTGCATATCTGCTTACCATTATATTTGTCAACTAATATACTGATAGATGTATAATAAGGTCAAGTGCTATTATCATATGCACTGGGTTTGCTTATATTAGGCTAGTTCAACTGGTAACATCAAAAAGGTTCAGTTTAGGGTCCTGTCTAGCTATAAACTATAATAGCACATGCAGTAAGCCTCTATTACTTGGAGTATAAGTCCAAGGGCATCTGAGTACTAGTAAGCATGTGCATCTTTAAGGGATAGACAGCTACTATAGATGAAGAGCTCTGTTAATTGTTCGAGAGGGGATGGGTATATGGGATTGACAGCCACTTTGTCGACACTGACATTGTGTTAAGTAATCATGTCCCAAATACTGTACGTCGATCATGAAATGCAGGTGCCGGCATGTTGATAAGGTTAACATGCTACTTAGAACATGTAAACCAGATCGGCATTACAACTGTAAACATGCTTGTAGCACAGCATGTTTAAAGTTGTCTTTAAAGACAAAAAAATATTCTTCTGCCTCCAAAGTAGGCTACTAATACAAAAATTGGCTGCTCGGCAGGAAGGATGTCTAGAGTGCCAAATTCTAAATATCCTCAGTGGATTTGATTGGCTCAAACAAGAAGTGTTACCGGTGGTGAGCACAGCAATGTTAATAATGGGAGGAGTGGGACAGTTCACTGACCTTTTTTCTAAAAGGAAAGAAAATGTTTAAGGCTGGAGATGGAGAGGTATTGGAACTAATATCCACCTTTTATTATATATTTTAGGTGTAGCAGTGCTGGGCTGAGTTTTTCCAGGCAGGTTTAAATAGTCTGCCACACCAGTGACATTTCCTTATTTAGTGCAGTCACAAGTGTTCTTGTGATCTACTTGTTGTTGCTAACCTGATTCCTATATCATTTTCCTGTTTTCTATTATCCTGACATCTGTTTTTGCTTTTGACCACGATTTGCTTGCTGCCTGCCCTGACCCTAGAATGTTAAGATTTTTCTGTTTGTCTCCAGACCTTGACGTGTAGTATCAGCTTTTGTTGATTTAATTCAGTTTGGACTAAGGAGTCTTATTTTTTATGCTATCTATATCCAACCATTTATATTGGTGTATTCAAGTACTATTGTTTATATGCAGTCAGATTTAATCATTAGTGATTGTTCTCTGCCAGTACTCATTGTGTGATCCTAGAGTACGTAACTGTGCTATCCATCTGCATCTAAACTATGACCACTGCATATCTGCTTACCATTATATTTGTCGACTGATAGATGTATAATAAGGTCAAGTGCTATTATCATATGCACTGGGTTTGCTTATATTAGGCT
Source organism: Taudactylus pleione (assembly GCA_031769625.1). Lineage (NCBI taxonomy): Eukaryota > Metazoa > Chordata > Amphibia > Anura > Myobatrachidae > Taudactylus > Taudactylus pleione. Next base: position 4,697,139 of record JAUIMM010000205.1, read on the forward strand.
GGTTCAACTGATAGCATCAAAAAGGTTCAGTTTAGGGTCCTGTCTAGCTATAAACTATAATAGCACATGCAGTAAAGTCCAAGGGCATCTGTGTATTAGTAGGCATATGCATTTTAAGGGATAGATAGCTACTATAGATGAAGACCTCTGTTAATTGTACGAGAGGGGATGGGTACATGGGATTGACAGCCACTTTGTCGACACTGACATCATGTTAAGTAATCATGTCCCAAACACAGCATGTTTAAAGTTGTCTTTAAAGACAAAAAAATATTCTTCTGCCTCCAAAGTAGGCTGCTAATACAAAAATTGGCTTCTCTGCGGGAAGGATGTCTAGAGTGCCAAATTCTAGATATCCTCAGGAGGGATGGGACAGTTCACTGACCTTCTATAAAGAAAGAAAATGTTTAAGGCTGGAGGATGGAGAGGCATTGGAACTAATGTTGTCCTGATAAATTAGATGCCTGTGGTGCACTACTAATCCAGACTCATAAGCGTATTTATTATGTTGCACCCTGCACCCATAGTCTATCTACCTTGTGTCGGCAAGCAGGGCCCTCCTCCATGACACCATCTTCTTATGAAAACTTCGGGAACATGGCACCATGCATTGAAATCAAAGACACTGTACCAGAGCCTTTGCTCTCTTCTACCATTTTCCTGAAGATGTCGGAAGGATGGACCCGTTTGCCGGCACGCTGCACAGCGTTAGATGCGGGGCTTGGGAGGGCACACTGCTACGAGGAGGGGGCCTGCTGAGTTTATATGCCTTTGATCAGGCTGGTTTAGCATTTATTTCTGTTGCTGTTTTAAAACAGTCAAAGCTGCCAATCATTGTCAGCTTGGACAAACCGCCCAATAGTAAATATACCCCCTTCTATCAATCCACTTTATGAACTGTTGGACTTTAAATTTTAATTTGAATTATCTTTAATTGTTAATGATACCCAAATGACCTGTAGATTGTATGTTAAGCTGGCCATACACTGCACGATATTCCAACTAAATGACTGGTTTGAGCAATTATCATTTAGTGTACAGTACTGGACATTGGGCCGAATTCAATTCAATACTATGATGAATAGCCGCGGGAGGGAGCTCCCGCAGCTATTCAATACACCGCGCTGTTTGCCTGGTCGGGAATTGGTTAAGTCAGAGAATGCCGGTTCTCGTGACTTAACCTGGATGTTTAGTCGCGACAACCGGCATTCTTCAACTAAAGTGCTGGCCGCGCGGCTGTTAGCGCCGCGCTAAGCCAGCAAACAGCTGCGCGCCCGGCACTTTTGTCGAATTTCTCCTCGCATCCCCATGGGGCTGCGAGAAGGAATCCTTTAGCCCACCCAAACAGTGCAGTGTATTGAATAGTTGCAGGAACTCCCCCCCCCCCCCCGTGGCTATTCATCTTCGCATTGAATTGAATTTGGCCCGATGATTGTTCACATCCCAAAAATGGCTGGAATACAGCCTGAATAATTTGGTTTGGTTTTCAAACCTGTCCAATCTCCCCGACCGCCGTTCAACCAACTTCAGGTTGTGAATGCAGATCACCTCCATACATTGCGTAGTGTATGGAGGCACTCCAACTATTGGGTAGTTTCTTATTTCCTCTCCTGTCAGCTGGTCTACTGCAGTGTACAGCAAACTTTAAATGCCCTGTAATTGTTGGTAAAAAAATCAATTAAATAAATATTAGGAATATTAATTTAGAAACATTACATGGTACAGTATGCTTGATATTGGGCGAATGGGCTCCAGGTGCCAGAGTGTAGCAACGTATCTTCTTTCGGGTAACTAACCTATGCAATTAAAAGTCATTTATAATTGTAAAGGTTGAAAGCTAGGATAGAAGGGACATTTATGGCCCATATCATAGATGGATGCTAACTGCAGGCAGTGCTGATGTTTGTGCAGTTGAGCGATTATTTGCTACTGCGCAGGTGCAAATTGTTCTGTAAACCCCAATGGCGCATGCACTACCCTGAGAGTAAGCACAAGTGCACTGAGCCGCAGGTAGTAGAGACGGCGAGGCTGTACTATTGGCGTTCCTTGTCGGTGTCTGGGAGGTGGCCTTACCTGAGCTAAAAAAAATCTGTCACATGGGGGTGTTGAGGGAGTGTCTCTGCAATTGGGCTGCATTCTCAGCCGCTCAGCAGCTTCGACTGATGCCATGTTCAGACGGAAAGACTGCACCATAGACAGGTGCAAGAGTCAATGGTGCACATGATGGTGCACTGATCGAGGAGTGTCCAGGACAACCGGCAGAATTACACTGTGCACGGGCAGTGAAAGTGGGTGTCGAGGGACTTGCACATTACAGCGCACGCTAGTACACATGGGGGAAACTGAAACTAGCATTTGCATAATATCGCAGCAGGGGCATCAGAATAATGCTTCCACCTCTGAATCAGGCCCTTAGGTATGTTGTAGAGTGGCACTGCAATTCTCCTGGATGGGCAAATGAGCACAAACTCAGAAACTGGCCTCTTTTTAAACTAACTTCTTTCGTCAGCAGTTACTTGCAGTATATATTATATAGTACATGTAGTACTTTCTGATAGGTTCCTTTTGTTGACTTGTTGGTGCACTTAATTATTATTATTATTATTATTATTATTATTATTATTATTATTATTATTAATAACAGTTTCTTATATAGTGCAGCATATTCCGTTGTGCTTATTTGCTTAATGCAAATAATTGTCATCTTATTGGAGGCACAATTATTGATTACAACTGAGACAGCACATTTACTTTTTAACCATGGAAGTGCAATGTACCTGCTGCAAATCAAGACCTGGTAGGATTGGAGGGTATAAATATTGTATAACCCAATTACCCCGGAAGGCTGGTCCTGAGCGGTCATACCAGAGAGCTAGGAAAGGCTGCTTCCCCTGATAAATGTATCCCTCAGTGCACTTAATGACTAAGTCATCTATTTCCTGGGATGGACATCATTATGGGAGGAAGCTGGGAGCAAGCCATTTACTGTTTCTGCACTATGTCTCATAACAACCACATACTCTTTCATGCTCTAATTTCTCTGCCAGAGATTTTCTGTCCAAACTACATTTTACATTTTGAGTCTAATAAACATGATTTTTCTTGCTTTTAGTTCATAACTACAAAATTAAATCATTAAATTGCAGAGAAAAAAATACTTCTATAGTCATGATGTATTACATTATATACAGTTAGGTTCATATATAATTGGACACTGACACACATTTCATAATTTTCCCTCTGTACGCCACTGCAATGGCAGATTTTCAGCTTTAGTTCAAGGTGTTGAACAAAAATATTGTATGAAACATTTAGGAGTTGCAACCATTTTTATAGACAGTCCACTATTTTCAGGGGGTGTGATATGATTTACTGCCGGACGTGAGCCCGGCGGTTGTAATCCCGACACCAGCATGCTGAAGATCGCGGATACCGACGGAGGTACGTAAGCTATCTAACCCACCCCTCTCCCCTTTAACCCTCCCTTAGGAGTGCCTAACCCTAACCCCCCCCTAGTGCCTAACCCTAACCTCCCCCCAGGGGTGCCTAAACCTAAACCCCCTCCCCGCACCCTAAACCTATCCCTCCGGGGGTGCCTAAACCTAACCTCCTCCCGGGGTGCCTAACCCAAATGCCCCCTTCCTCTAGCCTGACTCTAACCCTAGCAGGGGGGGTGCCTAACCCTAAGTCCCCCCGTGGGCCCCTAAACCTATCCCTCCCCCCACCGCGCTGTCTGCTCGCGACGCCCAGCTTACCTTCGTTCGGTATGCCAGGCGTCGGGATTTTGGCGGGTGGATAATGATCGGCATCAGGATTTCGACGCCTATCATTAGTCCCTTGCCTGGATTTCCAAGTCGGGAAGCCGGCAGTTGGCTTCTTGGCTACCTCCCTTTTCAGGAGCTCAAATGTAATTGGGCAAATTAACAATCGTAAATAAAATGTTCATTTTTGATACTTTGTAGAGAATCCTTTGCAAGCAATGTAGTCTGGGACCCATGGACATCACCAAATGCTGGGTGTCCTCCTTTGTTATGCTTTGCCAGACTTTGCTGTTCTTTGCCCGCCTTTACTGCAATTGTCTTCAGTTGTTGTTTGTTCGTTGGTCTTTCTGCCTTTAGTTTTGTCTTCAGCATGTTAAATGCCTGCTCGATCGGGTTGAGATCAGGTGATTGACTCCGCCATTACAGAATATTCCACTTTCGCAGTATGTTTTGGGTCATTGTCCATCTGTACTGTGAAGCGCCATCCAATGAACGTTAATGAATTTAGCTAAATATAAGCAGACAGTATAAGAATTCATCCAGCTGCTTCTGTCTTCTGTCACATCATCAATAAACACTAGCGACCCAGTGCCATTGGAAGCCATGCATGCCCATTGCATCACACTGCCTCCACTGTGTGTTACAGATGGTGTGGTATGCTTTGGATCATAAGCCTTCTCCATGCTGTTTTCTTCCCATCATTTTGGTACAGGTTGATTTTAGTTTCATCTGTACAAAGAATGTTGTTCAAGAACTGGCCAATGTTTTTTAGATATTTTTATTGGCAAAGTCTAATCTGGCCTTTCTAGTCTTGGGGCTTATGAAGGGTTTGCACCTTGTGGTGAACCCTCTGTATTTGCTTTTGTGAAGTCTTCACTTTATGGTAGACTTGGAAAATTATATGCCTATCTCCTCCTATCACTTGGCTGGATGATGTGAAGGGGTTTTCTTTACCATAGAAAGGATACTGCGATCATCCACCACTGTTGTCTTCCATGGATGTCCAGGCCTTCTTGTGTTGCCAAGCACACCAGTTCCTTCTTTTTTTCTCAGAATGTACCAAACTGTTGATTGTAATAAAGGTAACACAGGAGATATCACAGATATATCTTGCTTACGTTTCGGTCCCGATCTGGCCCGCTGTACCCATATAATAGTGCGGGGAGTTAAATTCATCAAGCTCCTTCGCCATCATCAGATGATGTTTGCTCCCACACCCCTGCTCCTTTGGGAAGGAGTCTCGGTTGCGAAGGGGGATCTGTTCTGACCCCTCCGTCACTCCTCGGCTCCTTCGGCTGAAAGTCGCGCATTCATGTACACATGCATTCAGGTACGCATGCGTAGTAGCTCAGCCGAGTCAGCAATGCTAAGTTTTACTGCTACTAAAGTAGCATTGAAAGGATTCATTGGGGCTGGTGATCTTCGGATCAGCTGTCTCAGCAACAGTGCTATGTTGAATTGCTCCGGTGCCGACAGCGAATTACATGTTCTTCATTAAGATTTGTATTTAATCGCACAAAATAACTTATCACTTGAGTGTGGATTAACAGATAAACAGTAAAAAGGTAGACAATGTCTAGATAGACAACATATGTTAGACAGTCAATAGGTCAAAATGGTCGACTCAAAAATGGTCTACACATGTTTTTGTTTTGTTTTTAACCCTAATCTTCACCCCAACCCTCCCCTGACCCCAGAGCTGGCCCTAGCCAATTCGGTGCCCTAGGCAAAATTTTGGCTGATGCTCCCTAGCATGTATTAATATATATAGATATAAATATATATATATATATAGAAACAGTCCGGTGCATAAATATTGGGACATTGACAGAATTTTCATATTTTGGCCTCTATTCACCACCACAATGGCTTTGAAATGAAACAAACAAGATGTGCTTTAACTGCAGACTTTCAGATTTAATTTGAGGGTAATTACATCCAAATCAGGTGAACGGTGTAGGAATTACAACGGTTTCTATATGTGCCACCCACTTTTTAAGGGGCCAAAAGTAATGGGAAAAACTAAACAATCCTAAATCTAACTTTCACTTTTTAATACTTTGTTGCAAATGCTTTGCAGGCAATTACAGCCTGAAGTCTGGAACGCATAGACATCACCAGACGCTGGGTTTCATCCCTGGTGATGCTTTGCCAGGTCCCTACTGCAATTGTCTTCAGTTCCTGCTTGTTCTTGGGGCATTTTCCCTTCAGTTTTGTCTTCATCAAGTGAAATGCATGCTCAATCGGATTCAGGTCAGGGGATTGACTTGGCCATTGCATAACATTCCACTTTTTAGCCTTAAAAACTCTTTGGTTGCTTTTGCAGTTGGGTCATTGTCCATCTGCACTGTGAAGCGCCATCCAATGAGTTCTGAAGCATTTGACTGAATATGAGCATATAATATTGCCCAAAACACTTCAGAATTCATTCTGCTGCTTTTGTCGGCAGTCACATCATCAATAAATACAAGGGAACCAGTTCCATTGGCAGCCATACATGCCCACGCCATGTTCCATGCTTCACTGATGAGGTGGTATGTTTTGGATCATGAGCAGTTCCTTTCCTTCTCCATACTCTTCTCTTCCCATCACTCTGGTACAAGTTGATCTTTGTCTCATCTGTCCATAGGATGTTGTTCCAGAACTGTAATGACTTTTTTAGATGTTGTTTGGCAAACTCTAATCTGGTCTTCCTGTTTTTGTGGCTCACCAATGGTTTACATCTTGTGGTGAACCCTCTATATTCACTCTTGTGAAGTCTTCTCTTGATTGTTGACTTTGACACATATACACCTACCTCCTGGAGAGTGTTCTTGATTTGGCCAACTGTTGTGAAGGGGTTTTTCTTCACCAGGGAAATAATTCTTCTGTCATCCACCACAGTTGTATTCCGTGGTCTTCCGGGTCTTTTGGTGTTGCTGAGCTCTCCGGTGCATTCTTTCTTTTTAAGAATGTTCCAAACAGTTGATTTGGCCACACCTAATGTTTTTGCTATCTCTCTGATGGCTTTGTTTTGATTTTTCAGCCTAATGATGGCTTGCTTCACTGATAGTGACAGCTCTTTGGATCTCATATTGAGAGTCTGATTCCAAATGCAAATGTCACACCTAGAATCAACTCCAGACCTTTTACCTGCTTAATTGAATAACGATAATGAAATAACGAGGGAATAGCCCACACCTGTCCATGAAATAGCTTTTGAGTCCCATTACTTTTGGCCCCTTAAAAAGTGGGAGGCACATATAGAAAACGTTGTAATTCCTACACCGTTCACCTGATTTGGATGTAATTACCCTCAAATTAAATCTGAAAGTCTGCAGTTAAAGCACATCTTGTTTGTTTCATTTCAAAGCCATTGTGGTGGTGAATAGAGGCCCAAATATGAAAATTCTATCAATGTCCCAATATTTATGCACCTGACTGTATATATATATATATAATATAAGGCCGGCACCCCACCTTGCAGTTCCACCAGCCCCATTCCCCCAGACCAAGTGAGTGTCTCAGCCTTGCCTTCCCCCTCCAGCCCCAGTGTGTCTCAGCCTTCTCCCCCCAGCCCCAGTGCATGTCTCAGCCTTCCCCCCGAGCCCCAGTGCATGTCTCAGCCTCCCCCAAGCCCCAGTGCGTGTCTCAGCCTTCCCTCCAGCCCCAGTGCATGTCTCAGCCTCCCCCCCAGCCCCAGTGCATGTCTCAGCCTCCCCCCCCAGCCCCAGTGCATGTCCCAGCCTTCCCCCCCAGCCCCAGTGCGTGTCTCAGCCTTCTCCCCCCAGCCCCAGTGCGTGCCTCAGCCTCCCCCCCCAGCCCCAGTGCGTGTCTCAGCCTCCCCGCCCCAGAGCCGCCACTTACCTTGGCTGCTTCTTCTCCGCGGCTCCTCTCGATCCTCTCCTTCCAGCAGCCCGGCCCCTTGTTATGACACGGCGCACATGACGTCATGCGCGCCGTGTCATAACAAGGGGCCGGGCCACGGCGGGTGGCTGGCTATTATGTTGGTGGAGCCGGAGCTGCCGAAGCGGGCCCGCTCCGACTCCAACCATTTAAATAATGGGGACCGGGTCGGAATGAGCTTCTGTGCAGAAGCTCATTCTGACCGGTCAAAGTCACCTGACCGGCTGACAGGTACGCTGCTAGGTCGAAGCGGAGCTCCGATCGCGGCAGCGGCGTGTGTGAGGCAGCGGCAGAGCCATGAATGCCCCTAAGCATTCAAGTCACCCCTAGGCATTAGATTAATATGCCTATGCCCAGGGCCATCTCTGCCTGACCCTAATGCAATGATGTGTTATATACATGAGAGCATTTTGTACAGGCACTTTTTAATAAATGTGAAAGTCTCATTTTCAATGTAAACAGTTACAAATGAAACAAATTACTTTTTGTTTTCTCCCCTATAAAATCAAATAGTAACCTAATTTTCCTGTAGTTGTCCAAATGGTAATGTCTATTAAGTGATATAAATATAATATAGCCGAGACGGTTATGATTTTAGTGCTATCAGGGTCAATATGAGATTATCCAATCAGTAGCGACTAGAGGGTAGGCATTGTGTGGCACTCCAGCATGACCTATCACAGTTTTTGCACTCACATCCTCCAATAAGGGATCTACATATTGTATCACAATTACTCTATGCCTGCCATCAGGGGGTACAGCCGGTACCAGGGCTGTAACCAGGGGTGTGCGAGTGGTGCCCTTCCACAGGACGCAGCCTGTTGAGCTGCCCGTATGGCTCTATTTCATAGAGCTGCCGGCCCCGCCTACTAAGCATGACATTATAATATCATGAGTTTAGGGGGGCGGGCTGGCACAGGGCGGCATAGAGCCAAGTTCCTGCCCTTGTTGGTACTAATGTACTGGGCCCAGGCTGCAGCCTGCCGATGATCTCACCTGTGAAGGAAGCAGTTTGCTGTCAAAATAATCAGCATGCTGCGGAGACCTCTGTCAGTGTCCAATGGTCTGCTGATGTGTGGGAGGCAGACATGAAGGCTCCTGCAAGTACAGGTGCATATTTGCACCTAACACACACAACTGACAATAATGTAATACCTAAGACTCGAACCCAGGACCCTCTTACATTGCAGTCAGAAACCTTACACATGGAGCAAGCTGGGGGGGGGGAAATGGGGGTAAGGGGGGGCCCTGTCTACTACATATGTACTGGGCTCTTGCTATTTCTAATGCCAGCCCTGCTTGCCCATCAATATTTACATAATAAATCTATGTATCCATGTGAGCCCCTTTGTCTAAAGCAGTGATTCGCAAACTGGGTGTAACAGACAGAAGCCCCCTGATGCTACCCCTCCCTAGGTTTTCCAACCTGTTGGACACAGAGTTGTAACGAGCCCTGGCACTTACAGGGGTGCCACGGGTTATTGGTCCAGGACCAAATTAATTTATTTATGGTCAGTGTAACAGGCAAAACCAGTCCTGTTGGCTGCCAATCATAACATAAGTGGATAAACAGAAGCACAACCCAGCACCACCACCATATAACTGACCCTAAGCATGACAGGTAAGTATAATTGAATATGTTTTTCTGAATAACTCAATAAGAAGATTTTGGCCCAGGGGCGCAGTAAAAAAAAAATTGCTGATACACTAGGGTGCAGTGATTCAAGAAAGTTTGGTCTAAAGGCAACTAGCCACCATGCAAAAGCATTGGATACATGTTCCATACACTTTTATTTGTCAGTGTATTATTCGGGTTTAGTATTGCGTCAAGCAGACAAAAAGTTTTTAAAGTGATCATTCTTTTTAAAATATAACCATTACTATAGCAAAATACAGAGGAGCAGATGTAAGTATTTCAGTTGCTGAAGTTTTTGGAGATGAGAGAATTCCTTTTCCGCCTCATCGGTTCAGGGGCTCACGTTTGCCAGAAGGTCTGTTTTCCGGATGGCTTGTAACGCACAGGGTTGATACTGTTACACAAGCTCTGGGGTTCTCTAATTGTGACCTTTGAAGGTCTGGACTGGAAGCAGAACAGAAAGAATTTGCAGCCCTGCTAAACATTTCTTTACGGATGGATACGATGAAAACTTGGCTTTTCCAATTCAGGGGTCTATTCTTCATTACATAATTATCATTAGAGATAATTATGTTCTGAACTCACTGCAAGTTCAAAGACTCGTTCGGAGGCATTCATCACGCCTCATTAACTAAAGTATCACTTCCGAAGAGCTGCTCTTTTTGCGGAGTCAGCTTTTCGGAATTGCAATACTTTTCCCCTTTATCTGTGCTGTCTCCGCTCCCAGCCCACAGCCTCTGCCTGTCTCCACGCTCCCTGCCCGCAGCCCCTGCTCCCTGTATCCCCTCTCCCTGTCCGCAGCCTCTGCTCCGTGCCTCTACTCAACCTGCCCACAGACCCTGCTCCGTGTCTCCCCTTCCCCACCGGTGTCTGTCCCAGGCCAGTCCTGGCCCCACCTCCCCCTGCTGGTGTCTGTCCAATGCAGCCCCCCTGCACGAGTGTCCGATGTAGCCCCCTCTCCCTGCGGGGTTCCAATGCGGCCTCCCCTTGCGGGTATCCGATGCGGCCCCCCTCCCTCTGCGGGTGTGTCCGATGCGCCCCCCCATGAGTGTCCGATCACCAGCCGCCCTCGTCCCCACCCATGGATGTCCGATCAGGACCTCCCTTCTCCCCCGCCAGCGGGTCTCCGATCCGGAGCCGCCGCATCTTTTACCCACCCGGTTCACCTGTGTTCTCTCGGTGAGTCCGGGTCATATGTCTGCAGTGCCCTGGAGCTCTCAGCTCCGAGGCTCTGCAGTGCAGACACAGCAGGGAGGGATCTTTATAGATCCCTCTGCTGTGGCTGGCATGTAAATCTCTTCACAGGCTGCCGTGTAAACAGCAGCCCATGAAGATTATCGGGGGCTGAACGCCATCTCAGGGTGGCGTTCAGTAACACCATCAAGTTCCAAAAAGAATGCTTTTTAGGAACTTGATGAATGGCCCTGACACTTAATTTTCACAAAAGTATGCGGCATCCATTCAGTGACGGGAGAGGGCTGGGGGAAGCCCAGCTAGTGAGGCTCCCCCCAGCCTGACGTTATTGCATGGCACGCCTCCAAATAAAGTCACGTAGGGGGCGTGGCCTATGGTAATTAGGTCACGCCACCTCGCCGCATGCGATTTTGAGGCGCAATGTAAAGAGCCGGCACAGGGTGCTCTGACCCCTGGAGCCGGCCCTGGATATGATAAATGCTTACATTATTGAGGCGATTAGCTTCCAATCTATTACATTCATAATGTCGCCGCAGCACTACATAAGGATGGCCACTTTACCTTACACGCACATCCGTAATGGTCAGAAAGACTGCGAAAACATCGGTACAGTTGAGTACCATTGGACCCATATGCACAATGAAGGCAAGTCAGACCTCACTCAGGAATTGCTTACTTCAGCACATGCTATAAGGCCTTAGGCTGCGTATGGTATCGCGGTAGATGATTTATACATGCCCCTGCAATGCCGTTGAAACGCACTGGAATGCCTGCGTTCGCCTGACTACCCCCCCGTCAACTCCCACAAATGGCACTTCCTGTAAATCACTCTGCGATGGGTCAGCGTCACAGTCCCGATCGCAATGACTGGTTCGTGCACGCACACTGCGATCCATATGCATGCGCAGTTCACAACAATCGGTCAATTGCGTGCGTATAAGCAACTGCGATCCTTGCTGAAGCAGGCTCTATGTGGAGAAATAGTACCTTTCTCTATGTGTTTAAAAAAACAAAAAATATATATATTTTTGGTCATATTTGATGCAAAAAGGTTGGTATCACACAAGCATTTTTCCCCAGACAGAAGACTGTGCTGCAATAAAACAAAAATACCTGCATATTGGTTGTTTGCGATGTATCACTCAGCAACCGGCATTCTTATGCAGATTTCAGTCTATACATGTAGGCAGAACGTGTTTATTCATTAATTTTTTTATTAAATCATTCTTATTTTATCTAGATAATGTTTATTGAGAAATAGTCCTCTAACACGTCATCTATATTATTCTTATTTATTGTTTTTGTAGTGCACTAATTATATACACTTTTGCTACTAGTTCCTTGATGCCCCTTTTTACAGTAATGATGGAAACTTTTACGTCACTTTGGCACATCTAAATTGGGATTTAATCCCAGCCAAAGGTGACGCTTACCTTATATTTAGGGTACTGTGCTCATGATATTTCCATTATGCAGTGCCTGCCAATGTTATTTATTCATCTATCTGAGACAGCTCCAAATCCACCTACTGTGGGAGGAAAGCTTAGTGTATCCTGTAGTGCAAGAAATAACCATTACCGTGAAACGCTAAAAATATACTTAATAGTCCTTATCTAGCTGTGAAGCAAAAAAATATATATTTAAATTGATTGCTGTGTGAATTATTTGTTGTCTCCCACTTACAGCTTCTGAAAAGAAAGATGGAAACGTTATCTGTCAACAGATTTTGTTTTGCACCTGTTTCTGGCAATATGGAAGTGTATCCCAGGGAATGAATCAGCCACTGTGACATTTTAACCTCTCGCTGTGGTGCCGGTATAGTGTTTGATTGTCACTCTTATTGTGAGGTGGTTCATTCCTGCGAGGTGTATAGGATGAGGGTAAATACACGGGCTGTGGCGTTGGCAATGGATAGCTGCAGAATCATTGGCAGTGTCAGCCATTGGCATGTCCCGGTCTGTACAAAGCGGGAGGAGGGTTTGTGGTGAACTTACATTTACATTTTTTTAAGGATCGACCACATAATATTTACACAGAAGCTCCATGTGCTTTTTCATACAAGGGAGTGGTATGATTGCATCCTGCAATGCGATCATGTGCGATAATATCATGCCTAGATCTCATTGCAGATGTGATTATTATTAAATGGGCCCCTTAAAGTGGCAAGCAATTTAAAGCCAAAACCAGCCTGGCTTTGCCTTTAAACTAATTGCCACTGTAAATCTAATAATTATCAAACAGGAACACAAATCGCTGTCTATTAAATAATGTGACCCAAAGAGAGATGTGGAGAGCAGCTAAAAAGGAGGTTAAGGGAGGCACATACTGTAAATAATATAACTATATAAAGCGGGGCATGAAATGAATTGAGCCATATAGGGGGGGGTGCAAACAATCAGTATTTTTGTTCTAATAAATGTCAAATTTCCGACTCGCCAAATCTTGCGAGCTTTCAGTGTGGCCCATGCAAAAAAAAAAATGCTGTACATTCAGTGAGACCTTTGAGTAATGTTAACCTCTAATGGTGCGTACACACGGTACGATTAAATTGGACGATATTAACGATATCGATCATATTGTTATCGTTCATTTTTTCGGTGCCCAACGACCTGCGATGCGCGGGCACGTATGGACGATAACGATATCGTCCATCGATCGTGCATGCAGGCCAACTTGGTCGATATCGACCAGGTTCCTATAGGGACCCACGATCGTTGATCGCGGGTCATTGCCCATCGTTGGTGGGTAGGTGGTGTGCTGGATGATCAATATCGAACATCCAGCACACCCAGGAGATTGTTCAACAATATCGTTATCGTTGACGATCGTCCCGTGTGTATGCACCAATAGAGAAACATTCAGTCTTTGTGGCATGAATCCTAAGTGCTGTTTGTCTGCAGTGGGTGATCAGTTGCCATGGGTTAGCCCAGTGTTGGCTAACCTTGACACTCCAGCTGTTGTGGAACTATATATCCCAGCATGCCCTGCCACAGTTTTAGCATGCCCTAATAGCAAAACTGTAGCAGTGCATGCTGGGTTATGTAGTTCCATAACAGCTGGAGTGTCAAGGTTAGCCAACACTGGGTTAGCCCTTAGTAATCTTCGCCATATGATCATTTCTTGTCATTGCAGTTCCAGATTTACTCACTAGATGTCAACCTGCTTACAAAAATGTTTGTGTTTTTAGATGAATCCTCAATTCAGTAACAATACAAGCTTTGCAGGGATAAAAAACAATAGTTGTTTGGACATACAGTACAGTACATAAGATAGATAAAAAAAAGTATAAGACAATTATAAATAAATTGCAGTTCAACAATCTACAAATTCCTGCAGTTGGACCACTAGAGTTAATATCATAAAATGTATATGAAGATACACTGATTATCCCAGCAAATGTAAATCACACTGTATCTATGAAACAATACAAATCTAATCCTGAAGCTCGGGAAAACTCTTTTGTAGCATTTCCAGTCTGAGGGGCCTATTCATTAACACATAAAATTGTCTGGAGGTAATTAGGTTTAGAACTCGCATGTCCTACCTAATGGTGCGTACACACTGGGCGATTAAAGTGGATGACTGAACGATATCGTTATCGTTCAGTCGTCCACTTTATCGTCCATTTTTAACACAAAAACGATGAACGATAACGACGATGCGCGTTCCCGCGGGTCGTTCGTCATCATCGTTCATCGGGTTAACATGCACGCCAACCTGACGATGTCGTCAGGTTGCTGCATGTTGGGGAATGGGGGAAGAGAGCCCGGCGCTGAACGATATCATTAATGATATCGTTCAGTGGGTGTGCTCAATGTCATGAACGACATTGAGCACACCCTGCCGGGGACACACTAGACGATATCGCTCAGGGAGCATATCGTCTAGTGTGTACGCACCATAATTACCGGAGGAATTCATCATTCCTCTTCCCCATAAGTATCTATTCCGAAAAACTGTCATCTTTGCGATGACAGCTTTTCGGAAAATAGATACTTTTCCCTGCCTGCATACACTGCTGTCCTCCGGTGCAGCAGAGATCTGTCCCCCCCCCCAGTGGCATGGCTCCGACCCGCTGCCTGCTCCATCCACTGTGTTTTGATCAGCAACGGCAGCTCCGGACCCCTCACCAGTATCCTATGTCTCCCGCAAATCTCCCCCACTCCCTGGCAGTGATTGTTCGGCTGTCAGATGTGCAGAAGCCACTGGCGCAGACGCCCAATGGCGGACCTGCTCTGCCTTACAGTTACAGTACAAGCGGGGCCGGGGAGAGCGGAGCAGGAGGTGCTGCAGGCTTTTTTTTAATACTGTCCTATCTTCTCCCAGCCACAACTGGCTGCTGCTGCCGGGAAGCGTCTCCCCCCTGATCCAGGAACTTGTTAGTGCTTCTTCAATCAACTGTTTATAGCACATAAATAGTTAATTGAAGAATCACTTACAAGTGCTACCGATGAACAGAGTGGAGACGCTTCCCGACACTAGAAGCATGCAGCGGCAGCGTGAACAGTTCATCCGAACCCAGAAGACTGAGGATGGAGCGATGGAGAGCAGGTAAGTGTATCCCGCTGCAACACAAACTGCCGTCTAAACGGCAGCTTGTGAGTGCTTTGGGGGCTGTATGCCGTCTGGAGATGGCGTACATTTACAACAGCAATTACCGAAAATCGAAGATTTTCGATGTTTGATATATACAGTAATTTAGACATCCCCATATTACTATATGGGGAGTGTGGAAGTTAACGGTGACTGACTTTATCCAGGAGATATTAGTCATATCTCCTGCGCTAAGACCTTTAATGAATACAAGACATACATGAATATGTTAAAAATAGCATGAAAAATGAAAAATATGGTTTGGTGAATAGACCCTTGAGAACTTCCCAGTTGTTGCTGTCTGTTTATTTTTGCATTGTGGCTGAACACAAATATTACTGTTACTGATTTAAGTCATGTCTTATCTTGGTGGAGAGAATTGTGCTCACATGAGGAATCAGTGTCGCACCAGTTGAATCCGCTTCAAGGCTCATTTTCACATAATGGTGAAAATGGATGGAACTACTGTGTACATTACTACGTGTACATTAAATATGTGTTACTGATACAACTCTAACATGTTTTCAATGTTCTTTTCCCATACAATCCACTATACTAGTAGCATGACAAATAAAGCAGACACCTGTACCATAAATAAAGTTGTAAATGTGACATTAACATTGTAGAACTTGTTGGTGGGACCAAGCTTATATGAATACGTGTGTGTGTGTGTGTGTGTGTGTGTGTGTGTGTGTGTGTGTGTGTGTGTGTGTGTGTGTGTGTGTGTGTGTGTGTGTGTGTGTGTTTTGGGACAGTAGGCAAGTATGCCATAGCATGGCATGTAATGTGCCAACCATAGTATAGAAAACAATGTGCCTACCCCTCCCTATAGTATAGAATGTAATGTGCCTCCCCACCCCATAATATAAAATATAATGTGGCCCTTTCCCTATTGTATAGAAAGAAATGTGCCTTCCCCCTCTCTATTGTATAAAATGTAATGTGCCATCCCCTCCCTATCGTATAAAAAGAAATGTGCTCATTCATTATAGTGTTGAATGTAATGTGCCTCCGCCTCCCCATAGTATAGAAAGTGCCTTACCCCTCCATATAAGATATAATTTGATGTACCCCCTTCCCTATAATGTAATGTGCCCCCCGCGCTATAGTACAAAATGTAATGTGCCACCCCTCTTTCCGTAGTATAGAATGTAATGTGCCTCCCCTTCCCCATACTATTGAAAGTAATGTGCCTCCACTCCCCATAATATAGAATGTAATCTGCCCTCCCCCCCCAAATAGTATAAAATGTAATGTCCCCATTCCCTATATTATTGACTGTAATGCACCTACCCTCCCCATAGTATAAAATGTAATGTGCCTCTCCTCTCCCTGTAGTATAGAATGTAATATGCCTCTCCTCCCTATAGTATAGAATGTAATGTACCTCCCCTCCCCATAGTATAAAATGTAATGTGCCCCCTACCCTATAGTAAAGAATGTAATGTACCTCCCATCCTCATAATATAGAATGTAATGTGCCTCTCCTTTCCCTATAGTATAGAATGTAATCTGCCTCCTCTCTTTATAGTATAGAATGTAATGTGCCTTCCCCTCCCTATAGTATAGAATGTAATGTGCCTTCCCCTCCCTATAGTATAGAATGTAATGTGCCTCCTCTCTTTATAGTAAAGAATGTAATGTGCCTTCCCCTCTCTATAGTATAGAATGTAATGTGCCTTCCCCTCCCTATAGTATATAATGTAATGTGGCTCCCCTTCCCTATAGAATAGAATGTAATGTGCCCCCTCCCTATAGTATATAATGTAATGTGCCTGCCCTCCCTATAGTATAGAACGTAATGTGCCCCCTCCCTATAATATAGAATGTAATGTGCCCCCTCCCTATAGTAAAGAATGTAATCTGCCCCCCTCCCTGTAGTATAGAATGTAATCTGCCCCCTCCCTGTAGTATAGAATGTAATGTGCCCCCTCCCTATATTATAGAATGTAATCTGCCCCCTCCCTGTAGTATAGAATGTAATGTGCCTCCCCTTCCCTATAGTATAGAAAGTAATGTGCCTCCTCCCTATAGTATAGAATGTAATGTGCCTTCCCCTCCCTATAGTATAGAATGTAATGTGCCTTCCCCTCCCTATAGTATAGAATGTAATGTGCTTTCCCCTCCCTATAGTATAGAATGTAATGTGCTTTCCCCTCCCTATAGTATAGAATGTAATGTGCCTCTCCTCACCCTATAGTAGAGAATGTAATGTGTCTCTCCTCCCTATAGTATAGAATGTAATGTGCCTTCCCCTCTCTATAGTATAGAATGTAATGTGCCTCCCCTCCCTATAGCATAGAATGTAATGTACCTCCCCTCCCTATAGTATAGAATGTAATGTGCCTCTCCTCCCCCTATAGTATAGAATGTAATGTGTCTCCCTATAATATAGAATCTAATGTGCCTCTCCCCTCCCTATAGTATAGAATGTAATGTGCCTCCTCATAATATAAATGTAATGTGCCCCCCAGCCCTATAGTATAGAATGTAATGTTCCTCCCCCTCCCATTAGTATAGAATGTAATGTGCCTGCCCTCCCTATAGTATAGCATGTAATGTGCCTTCCCCTCCCTATTGTATAGAATATAATGTGCCTTCCCCTCCCTATTGTATATAATGTAATGGGCCTGCCCTCCCTATAGTATAGAATGTAATCTGCCCCCCAGCCTTATAGTAAAGAATGTAATGTGCCTCCCCCTCCCTGTAGTATAGAATGTAATGTGCCTTACCCTCCCTATAGTATAGAATGTAATGTGCCTTCCAATCCCTATAGTATAGAATGTAATGTGCCTCCTCCCTATAGTATAGAATGCAATGTGCCTTCCCCTCCCTATAGTATAGAATATAATGTGCCTTCCCCTCCCTATAGTATAGAATGTAATGTGCCTCCTCCCTATAGTATAGAATGTAATGTGCCTCCCCCTCCCTGTAGTATAGAATATAATGTGCCTTCCCCTCCCTATTGTATATAATGTAATGGGCCTGCCCTCCCTATAGTATAGAATGTAATCTGCCCCCCAGCCTTATAGTAAAGAATGTAATGTGCCTCCCCCTCCCTGTAGTATAGAATGTAATGTGCCTTACCCTCCCTATAGTATAGAATGTAATGTGCCTTCCAATCCCTATAGTATAGAATGTAATGTGCCTCCTCCCTATAGTATAGAATGCAATGTGCCTTCCCCTCCCTATAGTATAGAATATAATGTGCCTTCCCCTCCCTATAGTATAGAATGTAATGTGCCTCCTCCCTATAGTATAGAATGTAATGTGCCTCCCCCTCCCTGTAGTATAGAATGTAATGTGCCTTCTCCTCCCTATAGTATAGAATGTAATGTGCCTCTCCTCCCCCTATAGTATAGAATGTAATGTACCTCCCCTCCCTATAATATAGAATGTAATGTGCCTCTCTCCTCCCTATAGTATAGAATGCAATGTGCCTCCTCATAATATAAAATGTAATGTGCCCCCAGCCCTATAGTCTAGAATGTAATGTTCCTCCCCCTCCCATTAGTATAGAATGTAATGTGCCCGCCATCCCTATAGTATAGAATGTAATGTGCCTTCCCCTCCCTATTGTATAGAATGTAATGTGCCTGCCCTCCCTATAGTATAGAATGTAATCTGCCCCCCAGCCTTATAGTAAAGAATGTAATGTCCCCCCTCCCTGTAGTATAGAATGTAATGTGCCTTCCCCTCCCTAGAGTATAGAATGTAATCTGCCCCCCAGCCTTATAGTAAAGAATGTAATGTCCCCCCCTTCCTGTAGTATAGAATGTAATGTGCCTTCCCCTCCTTTATAGTATAGAATGTAATGTGCCTTCCCCTCTCTTTATAGTATAGAATGTAATGTGCCTACCCCTCCCTATAGTTTAGAATGTAATGTGCCTTCCCCTCCCTATAGTAAAGAATGTAATGTGCCTTCCCCTCCCTATAGTATAGAATGTAATGTACCTCTACTCCCTATTGTATAGAATGTAATGTGCTCCCTTCCTATAGTATATAATGTAATGTGCCTCCTCCCTATAGTATAGAATGTAATGTGCTCCTTCCCTATAGTATAGAATGTAATGTGCTCCCTCCCTATAGTATATAATGTAATGTGCCTCCTCCCTATAGTATAGAATGTAATGTGCTCCTTCCCTATAGTATAGAATGTAATGTGCCTCCTCCCTATAGTATAGAATGTAATGTTCCTTCCCCTACCTATAGCATAGAATGTAATGTGCCTTCCCCTCCCAATAGTATAGAATGTAATGTGCCTTCCCCTCCCTATAGTATAGAATGTAATGTGCCTCCTCCCTACAGTATAGAATGTAATGTGCCTTCCCCTCCAAATAGTATATAATGTAATGTGCCCCCTCCCTATAGTATAGAATGTAATGTGCCTTCCCCTCCCTATAGTATAGAATGTAATGTGCCTTCCCCTCCCAATAGTACAGAATGTAAAGTGCCCCTCCCTATAGTATAGAATGTAATGTGCCTTCCCCTCCCTATACTGTAGTATAGAATGTAATGTGCCTTCCCCTTCCTATAGTATAGAATGTAATGTGCCCCCTCTCCATAGTATAAAATGTAATGTGCCCCCTACCCTATAGTATAGAATGTAATGTACCTCCCCTCCCCATAATATGGAATGTAATGTGCCTCTCCTTTCCCTATAGTATAGAATGTAATCTGCCCCCTCCCTATAGTATAGAATGTAATGTGCCTGCCCTCTTTATAGTATAGAATGTATTGTACCTCCGCTCCCTATAGTATAGAATGTAATGTGCCTCCCCTCTTTATATTATAGAATGTAATGTACCTCCACTCCCTATAGTATACAACGTAATGTGCCTTCCCCTCCCTATAGTATATAATGTAATGTGCCTCCCCTTCCCTATAGTATAGAAGGTAATGTGCCTCCTCCCTATAGTATAGAATGTGATGTGCCTTCCCCTCCCTATAGTATAGAATGTAATGTGCCTTCCCCTCCCTATAGTATATAATGTAATGTGCCTCCCCTTCCCTATAGTATAGAATGTAATGTGCCTCCTCCCTATAGTATAGAGTGTAATGTACCTCCACTCCCTATAGTATAGAACGTAATGTGCCTTCCCCTCCCTATAGTATATAATGTAATGTGCCTCCCCTTCCCTATAGTATAGAATGTAATGTGCCTCCTCCCTATAGTATAGAATGTAATGTGCCTTCCCCTCCCTATAGTATAGAATGTAATGTGCCTTCACCTCCCTATAGTATAGAATGTAATGTGCTTTCCCCTCCCTATAGTATAGAATGTAATGTGCTTTCCCCTCCCTATAGTATAGAATGTAATGTGCCTCTCCTCACCCTATAGTAGAGAATGTAATGTGTCTCTCCTCCCTATAGTATAGAATGTAATGTGCCTTCCCCTCTCTATAGTATAGAATGTAATGTGCCTCCCCTCCCTATAGTATAGAATGTAATGTACCTCCCCTCCCTATAGTATAGAATGTAATGTGCCTCTCCTCCCCCTATAGTATAGAATGTAATGTGTCTCCCCCTCTCTATAATATAGAATCTAATGTGCCTCTCCCCTCCTATAGTATAGAATGTAATGTGCCTCCTCATAATATAAATGTAATGTGCCCCCCAGCCCTATAGCATAGAATGTAATGTTCCTCCCCCTCCCATTAGTATAGAATGTAATGTGCCTGCCCTCCCTATAGTATAGCATGTAATGTGCCTTCCCCTCCCTATTGTATAGAATATAATGTGCCTTCCCCTCCCTATTGTATATAATGTAATGGGCCTGCCCTCCCTATAGTATAGAATGTAGTCTGCCCCCCAGCCTTATAGTAAAGAATGTAATGTGCCTCCCCCTCCCTGTAGTATAGAATATAATGTGCCTTCCCCTCCCTATAGTATAGAATGTAATGTGCCTCCTCTCTATAGTATAGAATGTAATATGCCTCCCCCTCCCTGTAGTATAGAATATAATGTGCCTTCCCCTCCCTATAGTATAGATTGTAATGTACCTCCCCTCCCTATAGTATAGAATGTAATGTGCCTCTCCTCCCCCTATAGTATAGAATGTAATGTACCTCCCCTCCCTATAATATAGAATGTAATGTGCCTCTCTCCTCCCTATAGTATAGAATGCAATGTGCCTCCTCATAATATAAAATGTAATGTGCCCCCAGCCCTATAGTCTAGAATGTAATGTTCCTCCCCCTCCCATTAGTATAGAATGTAATGTGCCTGCCCTCCCTATAGTATAGAATGTAATGTGCCTTCCCCTCCCTATTGTATAGAATGTAATGTGCCTGCCCTCCCTATAGTATAGAATGTAATCTGCCCCCCAGCCTTATAGTAAAGAATGTAATGTCCCCCCTCCCTGTAGTATAGAATGTAATGTGCCTTCCCCTCCCTAGAGTATAGAATGTAATCTGCCCCCCAGCCTTATAGTAAAGAATGTAATGTCCCCCCCTTCCTGTAGTATAGAATGTAATGTGCCTTCCCCTCCCTATAGTATAGAATCTAATCTGCCCCCCAACCTTATAGTAAAGATTGTAATGTCCCCCCCTTCCAGTAGTATAGAATGTAATGTGCCTTCCCCTCCCTATAGTATAGAATGTAATGTGCCTTCCCCTCCCTATAGTATAGAATGTAATGTGCCTCCTCCCTATAGTATAGAATGTAATGTGCCTTCCCTTCCCTATAGTATAGAATGTAATGTGCCTCCCCCTCCCTGTAGTATAGAATGTAATGTGCCTTCCCCTCCCTATAGTATAGAATGTAATGGACCTCCCCTCCCCCTATAGTATAGAATGTAATGTACCTCCCCTCCCTATAATATACAATGTAATGTGCCTCTCTCCTCCCTATAGTATAGAATGTAACGTGCCTCCTCATAATATAAAATTTAATGTGCCCCCCAGCCCTATAGTATAGAATGTAATGTTCCTCCCCTCCCTATAGTATAGAATGTAATGTGCCTCTCTCCTCTCTATAGTATAGAATGTAATGTGCCTCCTCTTAATATAAAATTTAATGTGCCCCCCAGCCCTATAGTATAGAATGTAATGTGCCTGCCCTCCCTATAGTATAGAATGTAATGTGCCTTCCCCTCCCTATTGTATAGAATGTAATGTGGCTGCCCTCCCTATAGTATAGAATGTAATCTGACCCCAACCTTATAATAAAGAATGTAATGTCCCCCCCTCCCTGTAGTATAGAATGTAATGTGCCTTCCCCTCCCTATAGTATAGAATGTAATCTGCCCCCCAGCTCTATAGTACAGAATGTAATGTGCCTCTCCTCCCTATAATATAGAATGTAATGTTCCTTCCCCTCCCTATAGTATAGAATGTAATGTGCCCCCCAGCCCTATACTATAGAATGCAATGTGCCTCCCCTCCCTATAATATAGAATGTAATCTGCCCCCCAGCTTTATAGTAAAGAATGTAATGTGCCTCCCCCTCCCTATAGTATAGAATGCAATGTGCCTTCCTCTCCCTGTAGTATAGAATGTAATGTGCCTTCCCCTCCCTATAGTATAGAATGCAATGTGCCTTCCTCTCCTTGTAGTATAGGATGTAATGTGCCTTCCCCTCCCTATAGTAAAGAATGTAATGTGCTCCCTCCCTATAGTATAGAATGTAATGTGCTCCCTCCCTATAGTATAGAATGTAATGTGCCTTCCCCTCCCTATAGTATAGAATGTAATGTGCCTCTCCCCTCCTATAGTATAGAATGTAATGTGCCTCCTCATAATATAAATGTAATGTGCCCCCCAGCCCTATAGTATAGAATGTAATGTTCCTCCCCCTCCCATTAGTATAGAATGTAATGTGCCTGCCCTCCCTATAGTATAGCATGTAATGTGCCTTCCCCTCCCTATTGTATAGAATATAATGTGCCTTCCCCTCCCTATTGTATATAATGTAATGGGCCTGCCCTCCCTATAGTATAGAATGTAGTCTGCCCCCCAGCCCTATAGTAAAGAATGTAATGTGCCTCCCCCTCCCTGTAGTATAGAATGTAATGTGCCTTACCCTCCCTATAGTATAGAATGTAATGTGCCTTCCAATCCCTATAGTATAGAATGTAATGTGCCTCCTCCCTATAGTATAGAATGCAATGTGCCTTCCCCTTCCTATAGTATAGAATATAATGTGCCTTCCCCTCCCTATAGCATAGAATGTAATGTGCCTCCTCTCTATAGTATAGAATGTAATATGCCTCCCCCTCCCTGTAGTATAGAATATAATGTGCCTTCCCCTCCCTATAGTATAGAATGTAATGTACCTCCCCTCCCTATAGTATAGAATGTAATGTGCCTCTCCTCCCCCTATAGTATAGAATGTAATGTACCTCCCCTCCCTATAATATAGAATGTAATGTGCCTCTCTCCTCCCTATAGTATAGAATGCAATGTGCCTCCTCATAATATAAAATGTAATGTGCCCCCAGCCCTATAGTCTAGAATGTAATGTTCCTCCCCCTCCCATTAGTATAGAATGTAATGTGCCTGCCCTCCCTATAGTATAGAATGTAATGTGCCTTCCCCTCCCTATTGTATAGAATGTAATGTGCCTGCCCTCCCTATAGTATAGAATGTAATCTGCCCCCCAGCCTTATAGTAAAGAATGTAATGTTCCCCCTCCCTGTAGTATAGAATGTAATGTGCCTTCCCCTCCCTAGAGTATAGAATGTAATCTGCCCCCCAGCCTTATAGTAAAGAATGTAATGTCCCCCCCTTCCTGTAGTATAGAATGTAATGTGCCTTCCCCTCCCTATAGTATAGAATCTAATCTGCCCCCCAACCTTATAGTAAAGATTGTAATGTCCCCCCCTTCCAGTAGTATAGAATGTAATGTGCCTTCCCCTCCCTATAGTATAGAATGTAATGTGCCTTCCCCTCCCTATAGTATAGAATGTAATGTGCCTCCTCCCTATAGTATAGAATGTAATGTGCCTTCCCTTCCCTATAGTATAGAATGTAATGTGCCTCCCCCTCCCTGTAGTATAGAATGTAATGTGCCTTCCCCTCCCTATAGTATAGAATGTAATGGACCTCCCCTCCCCCTATAGTATAGAATGTAATGTACCTCCCCTCCCTATAATATACAATGTAATGTGCCTCTCTCCTCCCTATAGTATAGAATGTAACGTGCCTCCTCATAATATAAAATTTAATGTGCCCCCCAGCCCTATAGTATAGAATGTAATGTGCCTCTCCTCCCCCTATAGTATAGAATGTAATGTGTCTCCCCCTCTCTATAATATAGAATCTAATGTGCCTCTCCCCTCCTATAGTATAGAATGTAATGTGCCTCCTCATAATATAAATGTAATGTGCCCCCCAGCCCTATAGTATAGAATGTAATGTTCCTCCCCCTCCCATTAGTATAGAATGTAATGTGCCTGCCCTCCCTATAGTATAGCATGTAATGTGCCTTCCCCTCCCTATTGTATAGAATATAATGTGCCTTCCCCTCCCTATTGTATATAATGTAATGGGCCTGCCCTCCCTATAGTATAGAATGTAGTCTGCCCCCCAGCCTTATAGTAAAGAATGTAATGTGCCTCCCCCTCCCTGTAGTATAGAATGTAATGTGCCTTACCCTCCCTATAGTATAGAATGTAATGTGCCTTCCAATCCCTATAGTATAGAATGTAATGTGCCTCCTCCCTATAGTATAGAATGCAATGTGCCTTCCCCTTCCTATAGTATAGAATATAATGTGCCTTCCCCTCCCTATAGTATAGAATGTAATGTACCTCCCCTCCCTATAGTATAGAATGTAATGTGCCTCTCCTCCCCCTATAGTATAGAATGTAATGTACCTCCCCTCCCTATAATATAGAATGTAATGTGCCTCTCTCCTCCCTATAGTATAGAATGCAATGTGCCTCCTCATAATATAAAATGTAATGTGCCCCCTGCCCTATAGTCTAGAATGTAATGTTCCTCCCCCTCCCATTAGTATAGAATGTAATGTGCCTGCCCTCCCTATAGTATAGAATGTAATGTGCCTTCCCCTCCCTATTGTATAGAATGTAATGTGCCTGCCCTCCCTATAGTATAGAATGTAATCTGCCCCCCAGCCTTATAGTAAAGAATGTAATGTCCCCCCTCCCTGTAGTATAGAATGTAATGTGCCTTCCCCTCCCTAGAGTATAGAATGTAATCTGCCCCCCAGCCTTATAGTAAAGAATGTAATGTCCCCCCTTCCTGTAGTATAGAATGTAATGTGCCTTCCCCTGCTTTATAGTATAGAATGTAATGTGCCTTCCCCTCTCTTTATAGTATAGAATGTAATGTGCCTACCCCTCCCTATAGTTTAGAATGTAATGTGCCTTCCTCTCCCTATAGTAAAGAATGTAATGTGCCTTCCCTTCCCTATAGTATAGAATGTAATGTACCTCTACTCCCTATAGTATAGAATGTAATGTGCCCCCTCCCTATTGTATAGAATGTAATGTGCTCCCTCCCTATAGTATATAATGTAATGTGCCTCCTCCCTATAGTATAGAATGTAATGTGCTCCTTCCCTATAGTATAGAATGTAATGTGCTCCCTCCCTATAGTATATAATGTAATGTGCCTCCTCCCTATAGTATAGAATGTAATGTGCTCCTTCCCTATAGTATAGAATGTAATGTGCCTCCTCCCTATAGTATAGAATGTAATGTGCCTTCCCCTACCTATAGCATAGAATGTAATGTGCCTTCCCCTCCCAATAGTATAGAATGTAATGTGCCTTCCCCTCCCTATAGTATAGAATGTAATGTCCCTCCTCCCTACAGTATAGAATGTAATGTGCCTTCCCCTCCAAATAGTATATAATGTAATGTGCCCCCTCCTTATAGTATAGAATGTAATGTGCCTTCCCCTCCCTATAGTATAGAATATAATGTGCCTTCCCCTCCCAATAGTACAGAATGTAAAGTGCCCCTCCCTATAGTATAGAATGTAATGTGCCTTCCCCTCCCTATACTGTAGTATAGAATGTAATGTGCCTTCCCCTTCCTATAGTATAGAATGTAATGTGCCCCCTCTCCATAGTATAAAATGTAATGTGCCCCCTACCCTATAGTATAGAATGTAATGTACCTCCCCTCCCCATAATATGGAATGTAATGTGCCTCTCCTTTCCCTATAGTATAGAATGTATTATACCTCCGCTCCCTATAGTATAGAATGTAATGTGCCTCCCCTCTTTATATTATAGAATGTAATGTACCTCCACTCCCTATAGTATAGAACGTAATGTGCCTTCCCCTCCCTATAGTATATAATGTAATGTGCCTCCCCTTCCCTATAGTATAGAATGTAATGTGCCTCCTCCCTATAGTATAGAATGTAATGTGCCTTCCCCTCCCTATAGTATAGAATGTAATGTGCCTTCCCCTCCCTATAGTATAGAATGTAATGTGCTTTCCCCTCCCTATAGTATAGAATGTAATGTGCTTTCCCCTCCCTATAGTATAGAATGTAATGTGCCTCTCCTCACCCTATAGTAGAGAATGTAATGTGTCTCTCCTCCCTATAGTATAGAATGTAATGTGCCTTCCCCTCTCTATAGTATAGAATGTAATGTGCCTCCCCTCCCTATAGTATAGAATGTAATGTACCTCCCCTCCCTATAGTATAGAATGTAATGTGCCTCTGCTCCCCCTATAGTATAGAATGTAATGTGTCTCCCCCTCTCTATAATATAGAATCTAATGTGCCTCTCCCCTCCTATAGTATAGAATGTAATGTGCCTCCTCATAATATAAATGTAATGTGCCCCCCAGCCCTATAGTATAGAATGTAATGTTCCTCCCCCTCCCATTAGTATAGAATGTAATGTGCCTGCCCTCCCTATAGTATAGCATGTAATGTGCCTTCCCCTCCCTATTGTATAGAATATAATGTGCCTTCCCCTCCCTATTGTATATAATGTAATGGGCCTGCCCTCCCTATAGTATAGAATGTAGTCTGCCCCCCAGCCTTATAGTAAAGAATGTAATGTGCCTCCCCCTCCCTGTAGTATAGAATGTAATGTGCCTTACCCTCCCTATAGTATAGAATGTAATGTGCCTTCCAATCCCTATAGTATAGAATGTAATGTGCCTCCTCCCTATAGTATAGAATGCAATGTGCCTTCCCCTTCCTATAGTATAGAATATAATGTGCCTTCCCCTCCCTATTGTATAGAATGTAATGTGCCTCCTCTCTATAGTATAGAATGTAATGTGCCTCCCCCTCCCTGTAGTATAGAATATAATGTGCCTTCCCCTCCCTATAGTATAGAATGTAATGTACCTCCCCTCCCTATAGTATAGAATGTAATGTGCCTCTCCTCCCCCTATAGTATAGAATGTAATGTACCTCCCCTCCCTATAATATAGAATGTAATGTGCCTCTCTCCTCCCTATAGTATAGAATGCAATGTGCCTCCTCATAATATAAAATGTAATGTGCCCCCAGCCCTATAGTCTAGAATGTAATGTTCCTCCCCCTCCCATTAGTATAGAATGTAATGTGCCTGCCCTCCCTATAGTATAGAATGTAATGTGCCTTCCCCTCCCTATTGTATAGAATGTAATGTGCCTGCCCTCCCTATAGTATAGAATGTAATCTGCCCCCCAGCCTTATAGTAAAGAATGTAATGTCCCCCCTCCCTGTAGTATAGAATGTAATGTGTCTTCCCCTCCCTAGAGTATAGAATGTAATCTGCCCCCCAGCCTTATAGTAAAGAATGTAATGTCCCCCCCTTCCTGTAGTATAGAATGTAATGTGCCTTCCCCTCCCTATAGTATAGAATCTAATCTGCCCCCCAACCTTATAGTAAAGATTGTAATGTCCCCCCCTTCCAGTAGTATAGAATGTAATGTGCCTTCCCCTCCCTATAGTATAGAATGTAATGTGCCTTCCCCTCCCTATAGTATAGAATGTAATGTGCCTCCTCCCTATAGTATAGAATGTAATGTGCCTTCCCTTCCCTATAGTATAGAATGTAATGTGCCTCCCCCTCCCTGTAGTATAGAATGTAATGTGCCTTCCCCTCCCTATAGTATAGAATGTAATGGACCTCCCCTCCCCCTATAGTATAGAATGTAATGTACCTCCCCTCCCTATAATATACAATGTAATGTGCCTCTCTCCTCCCTATAGTATAGAATGTAACGTGCCTCCTCATAATATAAAATTTAATGTGCCCCCCAGCCCTATAGTATAGAATGTAATGTTCCTCCCCTCCCTATAGTATAGAATGTAATGTGCCTCTCTCCTCTCTATAGTATAGAATGTAATGTGCCTCCTCATAATATAAAATTTAATGTGCCCCCCAGCCCTATAGTATAGAATGTAATGTGCCTGCCCTCCCTATAGTATAGAATGTAATGTGCCTTCCCCTCCCTATTGTATAGAATGTAATGTGCCTGCCCTCCCTATAGTATAGAATGTAATCTGCCCCCCAGCCTTATAATAAAGAATGTAATGTCCCCCCCTCCCTGTAGTATAGAATGTAATGTGCCTTCCCCTCCCTATAGTATAGAATGTAATCTGCCCCCCAGCTCTATAGTACAGAATGTAATGTGCCTCTCCTCCCTATAATATAGAATGTAATGTTCCTTCCCCTCCCTATAGTATAGAATGTAATGTGCCTTCCTCTCCCTGTAGTATAGAATGTAATGTGCCTTCCCCTCCCTATAGTATAGAATGCAATGTGCCTTCCTCTCCTTGTAGTATAGGATGTAATGTGCCTTCCCCTCCCTATAGTAAAGAATGTAATGTGCTCCCTCCCTATAGTATAGAATGTAATGTGCTCCCTCCCTATAGTATAGAATGTAATGTGCCTTCCCCTCCCTATAGTATAGAATGTAATGTGCCTCTCCCCTCCTATAGTATAGAATGTAATGTGCCTCCTCATAATATAAATGTAATGTGCCCCCCAGCCCTATAGTATAGAATGTAATGTTCCTCCCCCTCCCATTAGTATAGAATGTAATGTGCCTGCCCTCCCTATAGTATAGCATGCAATGTGCCTTCCCCTCCCTATTGTATAGAATATAATGTGCCTTCCCCTCCCTATTGTATATAATGTAATGGGCCTGCCCTCCCTATAGTATAGAATGTAGTCTGCCCCCCAGCCTTATAGTAAAGAATGTAATGTGCCTCCCCCTCCCTGTAGTATAGAATGTAATGTGCCTTACCCTCCCTATAGTATAGAATGTAATGTGCCTTCCAATCCCTATAGTATAGAATGTAATGTGCCTCCTCCCTATAGTATAGAATGCAATGTGCCTTCCCCTTCCTATAGTATAGAATATAATGTGCCTTCCCCTCCCTATAGTATAGAATGTAATGTGCCTCCTCTCTATAGTATAGAATGTAATATGCCTCCCCCTCCCTGTAGTATAGAATATAATGTGCCTTCCCCTCCCTATAGTATAGAATGTAATGTACCTCCCCTCCCTATAGTATAGAATGTAATGTGCCTCTCCTCCCCCTATAGTATAGAATGTAATGTACCTCCCCTCCCTATAATATAGAATGTAATGTGCCTCTCTCCTCCCTATAGTATAGAATGCAATGTGCCTCCTCATAATATAAAATGTAATGTGCCCCCAGCCCTATAGTCTAGAATGTAATGTTCCTCCCCCTCCCTAGAGTATAGAATGTAATCTGCCCCCCAGCCTTATAGTAAAGAATGTAATGTCCCCCCCTTCCTGTAGTATAGAATGTAATGTGCCTTCCCCTCCCTATAGTATAGAATCTAATCTGCCCCCCAACCTTATAGTAAAGATTGTAATGTCCCCCCCTTCCAGTAGTATAGAATGTAATGTGCCTTCCCCTCCCTATAGTATAGAATGTAATGTGCCTTCCCCTCCCTATAGTATAGAATGTAATGTGCCTCCTCCCTATAGTATAGAATGTAATGTGCCTTCCCTTCCCTATAGTATAGAATGTAATGTGCCTCCCCCTCCCTGTAGTATAGAATGTAATGTGCCTTCCCCTCCCTATAGTATAGAATGTAATGGACCTCCCCTCCCCCTATAGTATAGAATGTAATGTACCTCCCCTCCCTATAATATACAATGTAATGTGCCTCTCTCCTCCCTATAGTATAGAATGTAACGTGCCTCCTCATAATATAAAATTTAATGTGCCCCCCAGCCCTATAGTATAGAATGTAATGTGCCTCTCCTCCCCCTATAGTATAGAATGTAATGTGTCTCCCCCTCTCTATAATATAGAATCTAATGTGCCTCTCCCCTCCTATTGTATAGAATGTAATGTGCCTCCTCATAATATAAATGTAATGTGCCCCCCAGCCCTATAGTATAGAATGTAATGTTCCTCCCCCTCCCATTAGTATAGAATGTAATGTGCCTGCCCTCCCTATAGTATAGCATGTAATGTGCCTTCCCCTCCCTATTGTATAGAATATAATGGGCCTGCCCTCCCTATAGTATAGAATGTAGTCTGCCCCCCAGCCTTATAGTAAAGAATGTAATGTGCCTCCCCCTCCCTGTACTATAGAATGTAATGTGCCTTACCCTCCCTATAGTATAGAATGTAATGTGCCTTCCAATCCCTATAGTATAGAATGTAATGTGCCTCCTCCCTATAGTATATAATGCAATGTGCCTTCCCCTTCCTATAGTATAGAATATAATGTGCCTTCCCCTCCCTATAGTATAGAATGTAATGTGCCTCCTCTCCCTATAATATACAATGTAATGTGCCTCTCTCCTCCCTATAGTATAGAATGTAACGTGCCTCCTCATAATATAAAATTTAATGTGCCCCCCAGCCCTATAGTATAGAATGTAATGTTCCTCCCCTCCCTATAGTATAGAATGTAATGTGCCTCTCTCCTCTTTATAGTATAGAATGTAATGTGCCTCCTCATAATATAAAATTTAATGTGCCCCCCAGCCCTATAGTATAGAATGTAATGTGCCTGCCCTCCCTATAGTATAGAATGTAATGTGCCTTCCCCTCCATATTGTATAGAATGTAATGTGCCTGCCCTCCCTATAGTATAGAATGTAATCTGCCCCCCAGCCTTATAATAAAGAATGTAATGTCCCCCCCTCCCTGTAGTATAGAATGTAATGTGCCTTCCCCTCCCTATAGTATAGAATGTAATCTGCCCCCCAGCTCTATAGTACAGAATGTAATGTGCCTCTCCTACCTATAATATAGAATGTAATGTTCCTTCCCCTCCCTATAGTATAGAATGTAATGTGCCCCCCAGCCCTATACTATAGAATGCAATGTGCCTCCCCTCCCTATAATATAGAATGTAATCTGCCCCCCAGCTTTATAGTAAAGAATGCAATGTGCCTTCCTCTCCCTGTAGTATAGAATGTAATGTGCCTTCCCCTCCCTATAGTATAGAATGCAATGTGCCTTCCTCTCCTTGTAGTATAGGATGTAATGTGCCTTCCCCTCCCTATAGTAAAGAATGTAATGTGCTCCCTCCCTATAGTATAGAATGTAATGTGCCTTCCCCTCCCTATAGTATAGAATGTAATGTGCCTTCCCCTCCCTATAGTATAGAATGTAATGTGCCTTCCCCTCCCTATAATATAGAATGTAATGTGTCTTCACCTCCCTATTGTATAGAATGTAATGTACCTTCCTATTGTATAGAATGTAATGTGCCTGCCCTCCCTATAGTATAGAATGTAATGTGCCTTCCCCTCCCTATAGTATAGAATGTAATGTGCCTTCCCCTCCCTATAGTATAGAATGTAATGTGCCTTCCCCTCCCTATAGTATAGAATGTAATGTGCCTTCCCCTCCCTATTGTATAGAATGTAATGTGCCTGCCCTCCCTATAGTATAGAATGTAATGTCCCCCCTCCCTATAGTATAGAATGTAATGTGCCTGCCCTCCCTATACTATAGAATGTAATGTGCCTTCCCCTCCCTATTGTATAGAATGTAATGTACCTTCCCCTCCCTATTGTATAGAATGTAATGTGCCTTCCCCTCCTTATAGTAAAGAATGTAAGGTGCCCCCCAGCCCTATACTATAGAATGCAATGTTCCTTCCCCTCCCTATAATATAGAATGTAACCTGCCTCCTCATAGTTTATAATGTAATGTGCCTCCCCCTCCCTATAGTATAGAATGTAATCTGCCCCCCAGCCTTATAGTAAAGAATGTAATGTGCCTCCCCCTCCCTATAGTATAGAATGTAATCTGCCCCCCAGCCTTATAGTATAGAATGCAATGTGCCTCCCCCTCCCTATAGTATAGAATGTAATGTGCCTTCCCCTCCCTATAGTACAGAATGTAATGTGCCCCCTCCGTGTAGTATAGAAAGTAATGTGCCCCCTCCGTGTAGTATACAATGTAATGTGCCTCCCCTCCCTATAATATATAATGTAATGTGCCTTCCTCTCCCTGTAGTATAGAATGTAATGTGCCTTTCCCTCCCTATAGTATAGAATGTAATGTGCCTGCCCTCCCTATACTATAGAATGTAATGTGCCTTCCCCTCCCTATTGTATAGAATGTAATGTGCCTTCCCCTCCCTATTGTATAGAATGTAATGTGCCTTCCCCTCCCTATAGTAAAGAATGTAAGGTGCCCCCCAGCCCTATACTATAGAATGCAATGTTCCTTCCCCTCCCTATAATATAGAATGTAACGTGCCTCCTCATGGTTTATAATGTAATAAAATGTGCCTCCCCCTCCCTATAGTATAGAATGTAATCTGCCCCCCAGCCTTATAGTAAAGAATGTAATGTGCCTCCCCCTCCCTATAGTATAGAATGTAATCTGCCCCCCAGCCTTATAGTATAGAATGCAATGTGCCTCCCCCTCCCTATAATATAGAATGTAATGTGCCTGCCCTCCCTATAGTATAGAATGTAATGTGCCCCCTCCATGTAGTATAGAATGTAATGTGCCCCCTCCGTGTAGTATAGAATGTAATATGCCCCCTCCGTGTAGTATAGAATGTAATGTGCCCTCTCCGTGTAGTATAGAATGTAATGTGCCTTCCCCTCCCTATAGTATATAATGTAATGTGCCTCCCCTTCCCTATAGTATAGAATGTAATGTGCCCCCTCCCTATAGTATAGAATGTAATGTGCCTCCCCTTCCCTATAGTATAGAATGTAATGTGCCCCCTCCCTATAGTATAGAACGTAATGTGCCCCCTCCCTATAATATAGAATGTAATGTGCCCCCTCCCTATAGTATAGAATGTAATCTGCCCCCTTCCCTATAGTATAGAATGTAATCTGCCCCATCCCCTGTAGTATAGAATGTAATGTGCCCCCTCCCTATATTATAGAATGTAATCTGCACCCTCCCTGTAGTATAGAATGTAATGTGCCTCCCCCTCCCTATATAATATAGAATGTAATGTGCCTGCACTCCCTATAGTATAGAATGTAATGTGCCCCTTAGCTATATAGTATAAAATTTAATGTGCCCCCTGCCCATAGTATAGAATGTAATGACACTCCTCCTTCTCACTGAATCTCATCATTTTTTTTTGTGCGGCTCTGGCATGCGCATGATCAGTGGCCAAACATTGACCCGCTCTCGAGCGCATAGCACTTGCAACCGGGTCTGAATCAGGCCCTAAGTGCGGAGTCTTTCTTAAAGGGGACAAAATAGACACTCAAAAACAAAAATCTCCTGATTGGTGTCGGCTGATTCCCCCTGATCCCTCACCATAGACCAGGCCCTGCACGGTAGCTGGCAGAGGGCTTGAGTTTGGAGACACTGGGCTCAATCCAGAAAAGCCAGAGAAGGGAATAGCGTTTGGCGCAATTCTGTTGTCGCAGGATTCAGATGCAGTCGTTGTGAAGGCAAGATGTTTATTGCTCAGTTAGTCTTAAAAAAGTCTCTTCCCCTTGGGGGTATCACAGCATACAAAAATGTTACAGCAGTTCTTGATGTCCAAAAAGATACACATTAAACCACGCTCACAGGCCTTCTTTTATGCCATTCCAATATACATTACCACAGGGGGTAAGTCCGCACTGTGGTTTTTACCCAATCAGGTTAAGTGCATGTGCTGTCCACCTGCACGTGTAACATTGTCCCCTATGGACAGGATCCGCCCGACCTATAAATCCGACACTGCAAGCCTGAGACCAGTGAAGATCCTGACTGCACTAAAGGTAAGTACTAACTAACCTAACCCCCCTAACCCTCCCTGTAGTATAGAATGTAATCTGCCCCCTCCCTGTAGTATAGAATGTAATGTGCCTCCCCTCCCTATAATATAGAATGTAATGTGCCCCCTCCGTGTAGTATAGAATGTAATGTGCCCCCTCCATGTAGTATAGACTGTAATGTGCCCCCTCCGTGTAGTATAGAATGTAATGTGCCCCCTCCATGTAGTATAGAATGTAATGTGCCTTCCCCTCCCTATAGTATATAATGTAATGTGCCTCCCCTTCCCTATAGTATAGAATGTAATGTGCCTTCCCCTCCCTATAGTATAGAATGTAATGTGCCTTCCCCTCCCTATAGTATATAATGTAATGTGCCTCCCCTTCCCTATAGTATAGAATGTAATGTGCCCCCTCCCTATAGTATATAATGTAATGTGCCTGCCCTCCCTATAGTATAGAACGTAATGTGCCCCCTCCCTATAATATAGAATGTAATGTGCCCCCTCCCTGTAGTATAGAATGTAATCTTCCCCCTCCCTGTAGTATAGAATGTAATGTGCCCCCTCCCTATAGTATAGAATGTAATCTGCCCCCCTCCCTGTAGTATAGAATGTAATGTGCCCCCTCCCTATAGTATAGAATGTAATCTGCCCCCCTCCCTGTAGTATAGAATGTAATGTGCCTCCCCCTCCCTATAATATAGAATGTAATGTGCCTGCCCTCCCTATAGTATAGAATGTAATGTGCCCCCTAGCTATATAGTATAGAATGTAATGTGCCCCCTGCCCATAGTATAGAATGTAATGACACTCCTCCTCCTCACTGAATCTCATCATAATAACCACGCCCTCTCGCTTTGCAATGCCAGTAATGCAATTGCACCATCACCCCCCCTCGGGATGGTCCCTTTTGCCGTGCCAAGCCCTTGCCCGTCCTCTGCTGTGCCGACCTGGCTGCCCCCTCCAGGATAGACTAAAGGCCTGATTCAGATCCGGACGCTCTGAAAAAGCGCTCGCTCTGAATCAGGGCGTTTTTTTTTTTTGTGCGGCTCTGGCATGCGCATGCGCAGTGGCCAAACATTGACCCGCTCTCGAGCGCATAGCACTTGCAACCGGGTCTGAATCAGGCCCTAAGTGCGGAGTCTATCTTAAAGGGGACAAAATAGACACTCAAAAACAAAAACCTCCTGATTAGTGTCGGCTGATTCCCCCTGATCCCTCACAATAGACCAGGCCCTGCACGGTAGCTGGCAGAGGGCTTGAGCTTGGAGACACTGGGCTCAATCCAGAAAAGCCAGAGAACGGAATAGCGTTTGGCGCAATTCTGTTGTCGCAGGATTCAGATGCAGTCGTTGTGAAGGCAAGATGTTTATTGCTCAGTTAGTCTTAAAAAAGACTCTTCCCCTTGGGGGTATCACAGCATACAAAAATGTTACAGCAGTTCTTGATGTCCCAAAAGATACACATTAAACCACGCTCACAGGCCTTCTTTTATGCCATTCCAATATACATTACCACAGGGGGTAAGTCCGCACTGTGGTTTTTACCTAATCAGGTTAAGTGCATGTGCTGTCCACCTGCACGTGTAACATTGTCCCCTATGGACAGGATCCGCCCGACCTATAAATCCCGACACTGCAAGCCTGAGACCAGTGAAGATCCTGACTGCACTAAAGGTAAGTACTAACTAACCTAATCCCCCTAACCCTCCTTTAGGGGTGCCTAACCCTAACCTCCCTCCTTAATGCCTAACCCTAAGCCCCCCTAAGTGCCTAAACCTACCCCCCCTTCTAACCCTAACCCCCCTTTCCCCTAGCCTAACCCTAACACTCCCAGGGGGGTGCCTAACCCTAAGCCCCCCCAGGAGCCCCTAACCTAACCCTCCTTCCTCCGCAGCTGTCCGCGCCCGGCACCTGGCTTACCTTTCGATCGGTATGCCGGGCGACGGGTTCCCGGCGTATGTAAAATGACAGGCGTCGGGATTTCGACGCCTGTCATTAGACCCCTGCTGGGATTAGACAGTCGGGAAGCCGGTGGTCGGCATTGCGACCGTCGGCTTCCTCACTGCATCCCCTATGGACAGTGGGGAGTGGTCACTCCTCTGTGCCAGTGCCCACCTGGTGTTTTAGTCGCCATCCAGGAGTTGGCTCTTCTAGGGTTGGGAGAAGTTTTTCTTCAAAAAATACTTCCAGGAATCTGCCCAGGAACCCAGCTCACCACCTCTAGCCTGAATCCAAGTTAGATGGGCAACCAAGTTTTCCTGGCCACAGAGGGGAAGCTCTTTGGAGCTCCCTGAAAATATTTAGCTGGCTGCCTTATGCAGCCTTACCTCTACCTTCTCATGCCACTTTCAGGTATGAGGCTGTAGAGGAGGGCATTCAATTCCACTAGGAGAGAGGCTGGGGGACCCAGCAGCCCACAGAGAGCACCAGATCCCCCTGGGCATCCACGGACCAAAGGTAAGTGTATATTACTTACAAAATATACATTTAAAATACATACAGTGAATATATACATTTAACCATTTACAATACATGAGGGCTCACAGCTGGCAGCCCTCAGTGGCTCCTTCTACACAGCCCCCCTCCCCGGTGCAGCGCACCGGGGGTTAACATACATCATTGCTGAGGCCGCCGAAGCGGGTCCGGTGCCGCGGCATATCAAACAAATTTAAAGTACAAACGGCACCTAGCGCCAATCACATTTACATTAGGTACCTAGCAACAGTTCAAAGATGGCGCCACGGCACGGGGTTAATCCCTTCAGTGCCGCTGCTGCCATTAACCACGAGGAAGGGGGGAAGCAAGGGGGTGCCGGCTGCGAGACTGGGGCCCGACTACATAAGCATACCTTCCATTATGACATTTTATATCAGCAGATACAGTTGATAACTGACAGTTCTCTACAAAACGGTCAGGGGCAGATGGAGATACAGCTCCAGGCCTTCACATAATAATAGGCCCATTATCAGCAAGATGATGACCAGTTGCCTAGGTGATCACACAGTCAGCCATAAATTATTTATACTTATAATAAAGTTGTAATGGTTGTGTGTGTATATAGAATAGAATATTTTTTTTGAGAAATGTACTCCTTGGGACTGTGGGCCCGATTCATCAAGGAATGCAATTGCGTATATGCACACAATCGGTCGATTGCTGCGTACTGCGCATTCGTATGCATAGCAGTGTGAGCGCGCGAACTAGCCACTGCGATTGGGACAGCAATCACAGAGGATCCACAGACCCATGGCAGAGTGATTGACAGGAAGTGCCCTTTGTGGGTGGTGACAGGGGGTGGTCGGACGAACGCAGGCGTGCCAGTGCGTTTCAACACCGTTGCATGGACGTGCATGAATTATCCACTGCGATACTAGAGGCCGTCTGAGGCCTCATAGCATGCACTGGATTAAGCAATTCCTGTGTAAGGTCTGGGCTTCATTATCTGTCCGAAGTTAATGATTGTTACCGATTGTTTCTCTATGTTGGCCAAGTAAATGGATGTGAGTAAGGGGAAGTGGGCGTCATTATGTTAGGCTGCGATTGCAATGTGACATCAGGGAGAGGTGTTATAAAGGACAAACCAGACACTTGGCGGGTGCAGTGTGCATCCTCAAGCCAAAAATGACTACATAATTATAAAAAATATAATTTTTTGGGACAAATATAATTTTAGGGACTGTTTATGACCTATGGAGACAAAAATTTTTTTTATCGGATTATTCACCGGCCTCCTCAAGCCCAAAATGACTATGTGTATATAAATATATTGTGACAAAAGCACTGGTAAGGTTGTACACTGGAGATATATTTGTCCCAGGTTTCTGACTTATATGTATTAAAATCCCAGAAAATGTCTGTGATTGCAAAACAGGGTTCCTGGTGAGGGCCGACTCCATCAATTAGGCCCATTCCGGGTCTTCAGGTCTTCAGCCTGAGAACAGGCTAATTAGCACTTGTGCCATAAGAGGCTGATAAAAATGTATCTGGGATTTTATTCAGTGTCTCACTACCTGAGGAAAGAGGAAGCAGGCCTGTTAAGAGACATTGGGCTCTATTTATTAACATTATTTTTACTAAAATAAAGTGAAAAAGGGTGTTTTCACACCCTTTTCACATTATTTTAGTTTCACCTGTAGTTATTACAGGGCAATTGGAGTAGAATTAGTAAAATTCTACTCCAACCCCCAGTATCACTTATTTTTAGTAAAGCAGATTGCATTTCCCATAATTGTAATGGGAAATGTGATCTGTGTGCAAGTTACTAAAAATAAATTGTAAAAAAATACCGGGGGAAGCCCTGTGATAATAATGCCACCTGGAGGTGGCGTTATCCAGGGTCTCCCCCGGTTACCGGGCTCCCACTCTGCTCTAACGGAGAGAGCAGAGGCGGGAGCCGGTACCAGTAATCAGCTGTGTGGTCTAAGTAGACCGCAAGCTGATTACTGTAAAAAAAAGAAAAAAAAATTAAACATTTTTTTTTTTCCTTACCTGAATCCAGGGACCGGTGATCGGGCCTCCGGTGATGGATCCTCTCCGGTCAGCTGGTCTCCCACAGTGCACTGGGGCCCGGTCATCAGGTGATCGGGTCCCAGTGCAGTATGGGAGATCACCTGATCGGGAAGCCCGGAGAAGATCACCGGAGGCCAGGAGGATGCAGGTAAGTGTAATGAAGGGAGGGGGGGTTGCGGGGGGGGGGGAGGGGGGGTCGCGGGGGTCCGTGACCGAGGGGGGCGGGGCTTAGCGCCGGGGGCGTCGCTTAGCATCGGTGGGGGGTTAGTAGCGGTGGTCGGTCGGCGCATGCGCGGGCTCTTAGTCGCGGTATTTTTTCAGAAAATACCGCGACTAGAGTGCGTATGGGATCCGCAGGGACAGAGCTTTATCGCAAGCTCTGTCCCTGCAAGGGATTTATAGTAAATCCCTGTGATATTGCCTGAATTCGCAATGCGAATTCACTCGGTAATATCACACTACAATCCGCATTCAATATGCGGATTGTAGTAAATAGAGCCCATTGTGATTTAATGAACATGAGTACTGTGCATATGCCTTTGTTTGTGGTAGGGGTATTAGGTCCTACCACTGGTGAGAGAAGGAACCTCTGTGTTTAGTTAGAGCCCAGACGGTTTCGGATTTTATTTTATGTTTAATTTTTGTTCACATTAAACTAGCTTCGGCTAATTTCCCGGAAACCCTGGACTGGTGTGCTGTTTCCTGGCTGCTGTGTGTTTGCAAGTGCTCATCTACCCAAGGAGAGGGCACCCTTAACTTGATCTTATCACAATATATATATATATATATATATATATATATATATATATACACATTACCAGGTTTTCATTCCAACCAGCCAGATTGGACAGATATCTGACAGAAAACTGTATAGTGGATGGCCAGCTTTAGACTGGACTGTGAGATTCATCGCCCCTTGAATTGGATTTTGCAGTTTACATAAAAAAATAGAAAACTGAGGATTCTTATTGTTTACAAAGACATTTTGCGATCAATGTCTACAATCTTCTATATATAATTTGCTTAGTCCCTTTGTCCGGAATGCTCTTTGAATTTGAATATCTCAAAGACTAATTAAGATGTAATTTGATTTTTTTTTGCGACGGACTTCAATCAGCAATAAAGTACAGAATTTGGAATAAAACTATAAAATTTGATGAATACAACGAATCGACAAAAAACATAATAGATGCTTTAATATAGCTAACCTTAATATGTTAAGAAAACTACCAGAAAGCAACGCCTCTTTTCTTTGCTTTCAACGAGAGCTGCCGGCAGCCGCTGATTGGCAGGAGGCTGGTAGACGTTGAGGAGTAACCGTGCATTATCATATCATCGTACTTATCAATTGGCGAAATGTTGCAATAAAAAAATCCCCCAAAACCACAAAAGGGCACGGCTTAGCCGGTTATGTTTCACACACATTTTTTATTACCTGATTCCGTCGTATTAAAATATTAAAATATGACTTAGCCATTAGCTAGCAAAGAATTTTCAGTACGTACGTATGTTCTGGGTTCAAATTGGCAAAAATGTTTTCAACGGGCATACTAGTATAAAATATACATCACAATATTAGCGACCACTACTGTCTTTTAGACAGTGGGGCTAATAGTTTAGGGGTTGTACACACGCACTTGGCTCTGGTCACACCCATACTGCACTGGTATGTTGGGCTACCATAATTAGGGATGTACGCAGCCGAGCATTGCGTCATCACATTGCAGGGTATTGATCCCCGCTTAGGTTGGCTATTGAACATGGGGTGTGTATATAGCGCTGCCTTTAGCAGTCGGAATGTCAAGATAGCGTTGAAAAGGAGCTGTTATTCCACCGCCTCTCCAGCCTCGGGCACACGTGCAGGGCATGGGTTCATTGGAACCAATAGGTTCCATCCAAATACCTATTAATGTTGCTTTTGCTAGCATTAAAAAGCAAAGAGAACGATGGGTGTGATTCAGAGAGGTACGCAGTAGTGCAGTAGCAGCGTCTAAAATATGCTAATGCTGAAGGAGGCGTCTGAAGGAAAAATATGTCTCTTGCTGGCAGCTGAAATCTGATGCCTGTGTCCAAAGACGTAGAATCGGATCAACATCGTGTCCATTGGCCAGCAAGACGACCATAACACGGGATGACTCAGGGGGCGGGGCTGCATGGACACGAGGCCACGCCCCCTCGCATTACACCTGGTATGACGCTTCTGTAAATAGCTGCAAATAATACGCTCCCATTATGAGTGCATGAGTGGAGACTGCTATTTCCCTATCTTATTTAATTGCAATAAGGAGAAACACATCAGTTAGAAGTGGAACACGCAGTCACCTGCATCAAGGAGAGAATTTATTTGTGCTGGGAAAGTTTCGTTTCCGTTACTAACAGCTGTGAACAGGGCCGGACTGCCCATGTGGCACATGCCAGAAGGGCTGGTGGCCAGATGGGCCGGTCTGGCCGCAAACCCCGGCCGAGCAGCTCCTCCTCACAGCATCTGTTCGTCCAGGGAAACTGAAAGAAGGGGGCGTGCTGCGAGGCCACGCCCCCTTGTCTAGAGGCACGCCCCAGTAGGCGTGACCATGCCCCCTTTTGGCGAGACCATGTCCCTTTTCATAGGGGTAATGCAGGGGGACTGCCAGTCTGTCCCTGGCTGTGAACTATATGTTTGTATTTGAAACATTTTGGATTGTGTCTTTTTACATCTAGACATACAGTATATAGCTGTGTACTGCTAATAATTGTGAGTGATGGAAATTATTAAGTGTGTTTGTAGTTTTTAATCCAAAAGGAAGATTCAATCAAGCTGCCGGTGTGCAGCCACCTCTCCGTTGAAGACACCTTGGATTCAGTGTCGGACTGGGGCATGAAGGGCCCACCAGGGAATGCAATAGAAGGGGCCCAAGCTTAAGGGTATAGCCAACCACCACAGAGGGACTTGGCCAACCATTAGATAGGACATGCAAAGAACAGGACCCCTTTATAAAGGAGGAGACAGGTGTCAGGACCATTCACTTTGATTGGCAGGAGGGATAATCTTAGTTTCCATAGAAACAAACCCAGAAAGTTCATCCATTATTCTGATCTACCAAGTTACTGACCCCTAGAGTAGGGGGTGGGCCCTTGACAAAGTGGGGCCCGCGGGGGATTTTTTCTATATCCCTGTGGGCCAGTCCGACCTTGCTAGGATTTCATGTAATAAATAGGTGTAGTGTAAAAAAAGTAGTTTAAAAACATTGTCTTTGCAGTAGAACTGCAGGTCCCAGCAAGCCTCCCCCGCATGCTGGTACTTGGGGAACCACAAGTACCAGCATGGGGGCATTAAGGGTTGGTACTTGTAGTTCACCTGTAAAGAAATGTTTACAAAAAACACAACACACACACCGTGAAAGTACATTACTGGGGGCACTGTATAATGGTGCACTACTGGGGGCATTGTATAAGGGGCACTACTGGGGGCACTGTATAAGTGGCACTACTGGGGGCACTGCTTAGGGGGGACCACTACTTGGGGCACTGTATAAGGAGCACTACTGGGAGCAGGGCCGGATTAAGGTCTGTGGGGGCCCCTGGGCAACAAACATGTGGGGGCCCCTGTTAAATGTGACAAACTGGGGGTATGCGCAATGGGAACCTTATGCAGTGCCCCCAGTAGTGTCAGTGCCCACAGTGGTAGTGCCCTGTATGTAGTACACCCAGTAGTAGTGCCCCTTATGCAGTGCCCAAATGCAATACTCTCATTAGTAGTTCTCCCTGTAGTAATGCTCTCTGTATAAATCCCCCCAGTAGTAATACCCCTGTAGTTGTGCCCCAAATAGTAATGCCCCCCAGTAGTAATTGGGCGTGTGCCCAATAGTAATGCCCTAGTAGTAATGCCCCCTGTATAAATCCCCCAGTAGTAATACTCATGTAATTGTGCCCCCAATAGTAATGTCCCCAGTAATCATTGCCCCTGTAGTAGAGCCCTCTGTAGAAATGCCCCCAGTAGTAATGCCCCTCTATTAGTCCCCCCAATACTAATGCTCCCTCTCTAGTAGAGCCCCCAATAGTAATGCCCCCTGATTAATGCCTCAGTAGTAATGCCTCCCCCTCTGAGTAATGTACCCTCCCCAGTAATAATGCCTCCCCCCCGAGTAATGCCCCCCGTAGTAATTCCCCCCCAGTAGTAATGCCCCAGTAGTAATGTGCAAGCATGTGTCAGGGCACTAGGAATGGGTGGACTCATTTCAGGGACTGTAGGGTTGGCTGGTGCGTGAGT
This sequence comes from Taudactylus pleione, assembly GCA_031769625.1. Taxonomy (NCBI): domain Eukaryota; kingdom Metazoa; phylum Chordata; class Amphibia; order Anura; family Myobatrachidae; genus Taudactylus; species Taudactylus pleione. The sequence goes on from JAUIMM010000205.1 coordinate 4,740,081, forward strand.
GGAATGATGGAAGCTATGAAACTCCTCCTCATGAGAGGGAAAACAGAGCTGATACAGATAAATAGATACTAGAAGGTGGACCACTAAAGGAAGAGGACCTATGGCAGGCAGCAACAGCTTAATATGGATCACGCTGTTCTAGTGAGGTCAGCAGACAATGCTGGATGTTGAAGACAGCGCTGATTACTGCACAGTAGAGAGTTCTGATGTCTGTACTGATAATTTGGAGCAGAGCTGTACTGTATAGCAGCAAGTTCCGATATCTGCGCCGGTAATTGGAGACTTCGCTGTAGTAGTATGAACGGAAAGTGTGAATGTCTGATGGCGATTGGAGACAGCACTGTTAGCTGTAGCAGCAAGAGTACTGGAGTCCGTGCAGATAGCTGGAGACAGCACTATAGTTGTCACAGCAGAGAGTACTGGTATGTGCACTGGTGATTGCAGACAGCGCTGCTGAGTTGCAACAGCAGAGAGTACTGATAACCGCGCTGGTGACTGCCGCCGCAGTGATAAATAGAACAGAACAGATTCTGAGGTCGCCCAGGTCAGCAGAAGAAAAAATGGAACTGCAGGGTAGGTGATACCGCACAGCTGAACTGAACAGTAACAGAACTGCAATGCAGCCTGGAGCCAGGTGACAGACACTGAGGTGATGTTCTGGTCAAGGGCAGAACACAGGAGCTGACTTAAATAGGATGCCGTTCAACTACACATGCTGTACAAGTCAGGTGGTTAGAACTGCGAATCTAATTGGTGGAAAAAGCATCAAGTGATATAGCCAAGATGGTGACGTTCATGCTGAGGCGGCACAAGAAAGGGTACCGCAGGAACGCTACCCACATGGCAGACTGAAGGGACTGACAACGGAAAGGGCTTGCTGCGAACTACCAGGTTCATGATGACAGAAAAGCGGCAGTGCCGCGTCAGTAACCTGAGACTGGCAGGCCAATGTGTGACAGCATGCACAGCACATGCACTTACGGGCTTAGCCCCTGAGGAATTGTGTGTAAGCGCAGGATAAAAAGTGACTGAGATATATTTTTAGCATTTATATTTGATGTCATTGGTTAATAAAACTGTATAACACTATGTGGAGAAATTCTGTGTTTCATACAGAGATTTACCAGGAAGAGAATATCAGGATTAGAGATTTGCCACGGCTGTTGATTACAGGCAAATATGCAAGACTTAGGGGCCTATTCACCATCGGGGGCCGTAAAGCAGCTGCCCCGTGGTTAGTAGCACTTTACTTACCTCTGCCCCATCCGTGCGGCTACGCATGACCCGAGGTCACGCATGCGCAAAGCCGCCGGGGAGGTAGTGAGAAGGTGGCGGAGGGATCCGCTCGGACCCCTCTTCGCATCCCCGGTACTTCTTTCCATAGGAAGGAGCGGGGATCAGAGAACAAGAGCCATCTGAAGATGGCGCTTGTTCTCGCATGCAAACTCCGTTTCCGCATGGTTACCAGGTCATTTATCGTTTGATGAATATGCCCCATATTCTTGTTGTCAAGCTCTTAACGAAGGATGTGGAGATCCTTAGTAAGTTGAGGAACTTTTATGGTCACTCTCAATAGGGAGCGGTTTGTTTATTAATTTTTTTTTTAAGTAAACTATTGGTGCAGGGTGTGTGATACGGGGCCCCCTAGGTGCCTGTGTGTACTGCACACACTGGACCCATTATAAATACGCCTAAGCCGCCAAGCATATTAAATGCCTTCTGTAACTCTTCTGCTGGAAATAAGTTACCTATTTAATGTTAAGGCAGTAAGCAACAAATGTGGGGGTGTTCATTTTTAAATACTTTTAATATTGACGGACCCAAATCTCCACCACTGGCGTCACTAGGGGGCTGCGGCCCGCACTGGGTGACACCATCCGAAGGGGTGACACCAAAATAGCAGAGCTGCTCTGCTATTTTGGTGTCACCCTCTCGAATGGTTTCACTGTGAAGCCAGGACACGGAGAGAGGCGGGGGAGGGGCTGTGGGCTGCCCCAGCAGCTGCAGGAGGTCACGCCCCCTTACCGCGAAGTCACGCCCCTTTCGAGAGTGCGCACCTAGTGCGCGCAAAAGAAGTCAATCCAGCCGCACCAGGTGTTACCCAGGTAAGTGATCACCACTTCTAAAAACCCGCACTTTAGTAAATATACCCCAAGATGTGTCAAACTGTAAATAACGTCCTTGGTGCTCAGCAGACAAAATACTTGTTGTATAACGTTATATAAAATTACAATCCGTCTGCAAATTTTACGTTTTTGGGGAAAGAAATGTCAAAGTAAGTTGGCACTGGCGTGTTTTACTGGAGGTAATATTATATTAAAGTCACATGACCCTGTGACCAGCACGAAATGTCACGCTGATAGCAAAATAACACCCAGGTGTCACTGCTCCAAATATATGTGATCTAAAGTCATGTGACATCAGCTATCACAGCGTCTCTTCAACACGATCTTAACCCATTAGAGGAGAACATAACTTTAAAATGTAAACTATTATTTACAGTATGCAAAGAACAAGGGATAGATAAATATGAGATAGATAGGTATGAGACAGATAGGTATGAGATAGATAGATAGATAGATATGAGATAGATAGATGGCTAGCTAGATAGATAGATGGCTAGATAGATATGAGATAGATAGATAGATAGATAGATATGAGATAGATAGATGGCTAGCTAGATAGATAGATGGCTAGATAGATAGATAGATGGCTAGATAGATAGATAGATCGATAGACAGATAGATAGAAAGATATGAGATAGATAGAGCCTGATTTCAGATGTGCCTGCAGGAGGCATCTGAAGGAAAAAGAAGCCTTCTGCGGCATTGCAGATCCGATTCCAGCGTCCGAAGACACAGCATCAGATTACCATCACGACCATCGGTCACGATGCTCACAGTATTCGCCCATCGGAGTAAATCTAAGCTTACTTAGAATAATCAATGGAACTCCTCAGCCGGGCTAAGGAAATCTGTATTTGAACACGCAGACCCTGGCCTGGTCACACCATTTTGTATGAGTCACCGCTCCTGATCTGCCCCCCCACCCCCCCCCTCCCAAACGGCCTCAGCTCTGGGGCAGTACGAGTGAGATTGCAGACCAGGATCTGCACATGGGCAGTGTGACCTCTGTGCATGCGCAGATCAAAAAGCACTGCGTTATTGCAAAAACATTGTGTGATACTCTGAGTCAGGCAATGCAGACATAGAGAGTGAAAGAAGGAACATAGGACCTGATTCATCATGGATCGCAATTGCAAAAGCATACTGCGCACGAGTATGCACCACAGTGCGCGTGCACAAGCCAGTATTGCGATCGCACTGTGAACACGCACGCAGATACAAAACCATCGCAGAGTGAGTGACAGGACGTCAGCGTTTGGGGGTGGTGACGGTGGAGTGGTATGAGAAACGCAGGTGTGCTTGTCCGTTTGAACGCCGTTTCCTGGTCGTGCATAAATTAGCCACTGCGACAGCATTCGCAGCTTGAGTACTCGCTGTGTGCAACGAAAGTTGTAATTTCTGAGACAGGTCAGAAATGCTGTAATTCTGCATGAGGGTCCGATGTTACTCAATGTTCCGATGTATACGCAGAATTGTGAGGTCTTATGGATGTGAGAAAGCGGTAGTGAGGTCTCTATCCTGGGTGAGCAGTTGCAGACATGAGCATTCGCAGCAGAACTGCGGGCGTAATAGCAGAGTTCCCGTGTATTGCCAGGGTCTTTACGGCACATAAACAATAGTGCAGATATCCGATGATGCTGGATTTCAGGTAGGCACTAAGGCCCTCATTCAGAGCCGTACGCTCTGAGCAGAGCGCACGCTCTGAATGAGGGCCGGCCTCCATGAAAATGGAGCGTCCTCCTGGACGCTCGTATAGCTGTGGGTCACCACCCACAGGCTATACGAGCGTGCAGTTTGATGGCCGCGATGGTCTTGACCATCGCAACCATCGAAACTGCGAGCCGGAGCCTGCGGTTGAGGTTTTCAACCGCAAGCTCCGGAGTGATTTTGGCTCTATCAGAGCCAAAATCACTCCCACTGACATCACTAGTGATGTCAGTGGGCCGGCTTCTGACGGGAGGCGTTCCCGTGGGAACGCCCCCGTCAGGGAGGCACGCCCCCGGCACGCCTACCAAAGGGGGCGTGCTGTCAATCAACATCGACAGCACGCCCCCTTTGATCAGACACAACGAGCGAAGGACTTTCCTTCGCTCGTTGCGTCTGGCGCATGCGCACGACGGAGCTCCCTCCGTTGTGCGCATGCTCAGTCCAGAACATCGACCCACTTGCGAGCGGACAGCCGCTCGCGAGTGGGTCTGAATCAGGCCCTAAGACTGACTGTCCCTATACTTGCCTACCTGTCCCTGGGCTGGTACTCTTCTGGCGGGGAGCGTGCGTCTGGCCGCGGGTGCTTGCTGTTGATGTCACCTCCGTGTTTCCGGTACCGCTTGTGTTGCTATCCAACAACCGGCATTTAGGGTCTCAATCAGACCCAGTCGCAAGCGCCGATGCGCTCGCAACCGGGTCGATGGTCCCCACAGAGCATGCGCACGACGGAGCCGGCTCCGTCGTGCGCATGCGCGAGACCCGGCTAGCGACGGGCCATCCGTTTCTAGGGGTCTCGTAGCAGACGGGCGAGCTGTCGATGTTGAGTGGCAGCTCGCCTCGTTTGCTGGGCGGGCCAGGGGCGTGCCCGGCCAAACGGAGGCGTTCCAGTCGGAATGCTTGCCGTTTGGGGGCGGCTCCACTGACATCATTGATGATGTCAGTGGGGAACTTCCTGCTCAAACAGAGCAGGCTGTTCTCTGGGGCTTACGAGTGCCCAGACCCAACCTTAGGGTCTGGTCATAAGCCCCGATAGTCGCGATGGTGATGACCATCGCGACCATCACCCTGATCGCAAGCTAAGCTGTGGGTGGTAACCCACAGCTTAGCTTGCGACCTGGAGGCAGCACTTCAAAACAAGAAGTGCCCGTCCTCATTCAGGACCTCATTCAGAGTCGGTCGTTGCGGCCGCACGGTCGTAAGCCACTGATGTTCGCTAAACTGCGCATGCGTAAAATTCGCAATGCGCGCGTGCAAACTAGCTGTTACGATCGGAAATATCTCTCTCTTTGAACTTGGCCAGGTCATTAGTTTGAGCGACAGGATGAGGTGTTTGTGGGTGGTAACAGGGGAAGGTGCTTGTGAACGGGGGAGTGGCGATCCGAACGCAGGCGTGCCTGACTATGCAAGCGGCATTTTATGGGAGTGCATAATTAACAAAGTAGTGTCATAGCACATGTGACATGGGAGGTTTTTACACTGACATGATCGTAGTGCTTAAGAGAGGGTATGGTCAACCGTAAGCTCTACGACCAGCTCCGATGGTTTCCGATGGTCTCGATTAATCCTTATATGCCCGGAGATGACGTGTAATGCGAACGAGAAGGGGGTGTTTTTTTAGTCTTACGGCCTCATCCTCCCCTCGCTCGTCCAGCTAACGATCCCATCTTAACGACGCAACTTGTGAGTGCATCATTTGCATATCCGGCCCCTTTTACCTTACGACCGTGCGGCCGCAACGACCGACTCTGAATGAGGTCCTCAGAGTGAGCGATCACTTCTTGCTATCGACTCTGAATGAGGGCCTTAATCTTTTAACGGAGCAGCAACAGAAATCCACCAGTAGCGCAGTTCACTTTATACATTTTTTGACAGTGAATTAACTATAAGGTGATGTACAAACAAGAATGACACATGGGGCCTGTTTCAGAGTCGCAAGCCGGTGCCCTGCGCCTTTTGCTGCAGTCGTGTCTTATGCCAATGCTGCGGCCGATTTTCCTAGTACTGAGGCGACCACTTGCAGCGATACATTTCTGTCTTGGCGCACCATCGGAACTTGCACCAGCTCTATGGCAGGTGCAGTTTCTCCATTTGACTATGGCCTCCTGTGTGAGTGGCTGTCCATCTTTGGACTCAGGCGCTTACAGCTGCACGCCTGTATCTGGGAACTCCAGCGTGTCTTCCCGTATTTGTAAAAGGGGCAATCCCGATATTTTTGCAGTTGGCTGATGTTTTATTTACTGCACAGACGTCAAAGTTGCGTCGCGCACGGGCCCCTATGGCCTTGCAATGGGCGGTTGCAGAGAGGATTTATTCGCAAAGTAATTGACAGGCAGGGTCCATTTGTAAACAATAGCACTAGCAGTGCCTACCTGTCGTAGCTGAGTGATTATTACGTTTACTCAATGATACTGAATCGACGATTAAATATTATGTGGATGGGGACTCTCTCACCTGGTTGTCAGTAAGATCAGTCAGTCTGTCTACTTACAGCCAGGCAGGCAGTGTGGTGGCCACGACCCTTCCCTCTCCTTCAGTCCTCTCCTGCACTGTGGTCCTCCGGCGCCTGTCAGTCACAAGCTCCACCCCCAGATTACACGAGGAGCTGGTGCTGGGAGAAGCCCAGTAAGTAAATCAGGTAGCCTAGCTTACAGCCCTTCCAGGAACGGTTTTGTTTAGAACTTAGCACATCATTACCACCATATCAACACTCCAGGATTCATGAGCAACACATCATTACCACTATATCAGCACTCTAGGATTCATGGGTAACACATCATTACCACCGTATCAGCTCTCCAGGATTCATGGGCAACACATCATTACCACTATATCAGCACTCCAGGATTCATGAGCAACACATCATTACCACCATATCAGCACTCCAGGATTCATGAGCAACACATCATTGTCACCATATCAGCACTCTAGGATTCATGGGTAACACATCATTAAGACCATATCAGCACTCCAGAATTCATGGGCAACACATCATTACCACCATATCAACAGTCCAGGATTCATGGGCAACACATCATTACCACCATATCAGCACTCCAGGATTCATGGGCAACACATCATTACCACTATATCAGCACTCCAGGATTCATGAGCAACACATCATTACCACCATATCAGCACTCCAGGATTCATGGGCAACACATCATTACCACCATATCAACAGTCCAGGATTCATGGGCAACACATCATTACCACCATATCAGCACTCCAGGATTCATGGGCAACACATCATTACCACCATATCAGCACTCCAGAATTCATGGGCATCACATCATTACCTCCATATCAGCACTCCAGGATTCATGAGCAACACATCATTACCACCATATCAACACTCCAGGATTCATGAGCAACACATCATTATCACCATATCAGCACTCCAGGATTCATGGGCAACACATCATTACCACCATATCAGCACTCCAGAATTCATGGGCATCACATCATTACCTCCATATCAGCCCTCCAGGATTCATGGGCAACACATCATTGCCACTATATTAGCACTCCAGGATTCATGAGCAACACATCATTACCACCATATCAGCACTCCAGGATTCATGAGCAACACATCACTGCCACCATATCACCACTCTAGGATTCATGGGTAACATATCATTACCTCCATATCAGCACTCCAGGATTCAAGGGCAACACATCATTACCTCCATATCAGCACTCCAGGACTCATGGGCAAAACATTTTCCATAATTCCATACAGTTCATCCACTTATAGGGAAAGATTTATCAAAGCTTCTCAAGAGGACAAGTGAGTGTTAAAGAATGTACAGTACTACATAAACGAGAGCTAGTAACAGACAGGTTGCTATGGGTAATACCTCCATTTGTCTTCTTTAGAAGGTTTGATACATTTCCACATAGTGTGTGATCTCAATACTTGGAGAGTTTTCCTTGGTCCAAGTAAGTGAAGAGCAAGAAATAACTATTTACTTAAAAAATCCATGAGGCTCTGATTCCAACTGCTTTAAATGCACAAAACCGGAGGCTGCCCTTATGCACTGCATGTGGTCTTGCTGTAGGGTATGGAGGTTCTGGCTGGCAGTCAATGATTATATCAGGTGTGACCTACATATAATAAATCAATGGATTAGCAATGAAATAGAGTTAGTACATGGTAACAGAGGGGAAAGTACAAATACTGTGTTGCTCATGAATCCTGGAGTGTTGAACAACTTCAACACTAGCATATGGGAGCGTCAGAGGGTGGGGCCATAATTACAGCTGATAATTAGTATCAATGACAAAGTTCAAAGGGTCACACACCAATTTTTTCCATATGGCTCCGTTATGTCCATATCTAAATACCCCAGATTAATTTCATTGTTTGAGCACCGGTTCATTTGACATCATGGTACAATCTTACTTAGTTGATCTACTGTAACTTTGCTATTGATACTAATTATAAGCCGTAACTATGGCCCCACCCCCTGATGCTCCCATATGCTAACATTGAAGTTGTTCAAGGTTTATCTCTTTAATACAGATGTATACAGTATTTGTACTTCTTTGTTACCATGGGATGTAGTCGGCGCCAAAATCCCATCAGGTCAGGATCCTGGCACCAGTATCCCGACCGAAGGCATGCCAAAGGTAAGTATCGGGGTGTTAGGGGGAAGTTAGGGTTAGATAGCGGAGTTAGGGTTAAGCACCATGGAGGTAGTGTTAGGATTAGGGTGTGGTTAGGTTTAGGTACTAGGGGGGGAGGTTAGGTTTAGGCACCAGAGAGGGGGTGTTAGGTCTAGGGTGCGGGGAGGGGAAGGTTAGGTTTAGGCACTATGCGGGGAGGTTAGGGTTAGGCAACGGGGAGGGAGGGCTAGGGTAGGGGTTAGATAAATACTTACCGCTGTTCTCTATGGGTGTCGGTATTCTGGCTGTCAGGATACCGCTGTCGGTATTCTAACCAGTGGCATCCCGACAGCCGGGATTTCATACCCAACCCGTTACCATGTACTGACCCAATTTCATTGATACTCCATTTATTATTGCACTGCTGTATTTCCATCTCTTGAACTTTTCAATAAAACAATATTTAAAAAATAAAAAAGTACTAGGGTAATGTGGAACTGAAACAAAATAATAGCTTACACAAGGTAGCTGACCTAACTTGTACATTCTTTGTGCCCAATTGAGTTTACTGCTAAGAATTTTGCCATATAGAGATGGTGCTTAGTGCTAACTCTACGCCACATCTTTTAATAAATAAGTGTTGACAGTTATTGAAAAATTCCTAAATGACTCTTGGCAGACCCACCTTTCCTTTGACATGGCAAAGCCTCGTCAGCCTGCATGAACGTCAACTTTAATTAATTTAATGACTACCGAAATGGCTGTTACTAATCGTGGGATTGAATCAAACAAATTCCAAACAGTACTGAGACAAACCAAGGACTGAGATATAGGGTAACACATACGTTAGTGGAGATTCTAAAGCCATGAGTCGTTACATAACTATATATAAAGGGTCATTTGTAATAACTGTTGGATAGGGAGCAATCAGCGCTGCCTGCATCCACCACTCTGACAGGTAACATAAGCCTGTGGCCTCTCACCAAGAGGCCTGAACTTTGACATGCACTGCTACGCATGTGTGCCTCGTTGGTTCGTCTTTACTTCCCGGCGTTCCACAATGATGGACATGTCCTCTAAGACTCTAGGGAGTTAAACAGCCTTACAGAGCCCTACAGGCACCGCAAGTACCACATACCACCGCCACTGACCACCACGGTGTTTGTCATTTTACCGCCGAGTGCACTACAATGCTCAGCAATACCCTTGCCCTCCAGGGTGTTCCGTACAGTTATATCAAACCCGTTCATCCGTGTGTCTCTATGCCACCTGTTATTCTATCTGGTTTAATGGACCTGATACCTGGCTAAGATGTACCATGTGTGGGTTAATCTCTACCACCACCATTATACTGTGCAACACACTCAACACCATTATACACTCTGGCCTAGTGCATACTTGCAGACATTCAGCTCCCTCCTCGCTGAATGTCTGCTTACAGCGGGGGGTGTGGGCGGGCAATGATGGCGTATTGGGGGAAGCCGGGAGTGTGACCGCGCGATTGTGTCATAGTGGCCCCGCCCCCTCTTCACAATGCCAAAATTAACCAAATTGTGAAGCAGGGGGCGAGGCCACGATGACACGATTCAGCGCGAATCGTGTCACCGGCGCCCCCGCTGTGGAGGTTTCTATCTGTACTCTGGGGGGTGGGTCGGGAGGCTTACTTGCCCTTTTGGAGTGGGGTGGCGGGAGCGGAACCCGATAATCAGGAGGCTCCCGGCCAAATCGGGAGGGTAGGCAAGCCTGGCCTAGTGTATTGAAATCCAACTGGACAAATATAATAACACTCAGTGCACTTCCCAGTCACATCTTCCACTGTATTCCGCTAATAGGTTACGGACCTCAGTGTCCTATCCTGTTATACTTTGGGGAGCCACACCAACTGCCAGTGAGTCCCAGCCGGCAATGTTTGGCAGCATTTGGGGTGGCAGTTGATGTGGTTCCCTTATTTGGACTGCGCTGTAGCCTCACATCTGGAGCCGCCACTGAATGTTAGTAAAAAAAGCCCCTATAGTATGAATACGAGAGAAGGGTATCATTTAGTTGCAGGCTGCCAACATCTCATGGACATCAGAACTTTGGTGCAAGTATATGGAAACCATTATTAAATACGATCAGCATATAAAGCCTAACAATTCATTTGGTTTACGTTCAGGATGTCGACATTCAGTATGTTGACAGGGGAACTGATTCAGTAAGGATCGCAATTGCAATCACAGTTTCGAATTCGCACGGAACGCAGCAGCGAAAATATGCTAATACTTTCCAAAGCTCACCACCTGCATAAAGACGCCCACTACTGATTTCTCACATCCGTCCAATGTCGCTCTTCTGCGTAAACATCTGTACAATCGACACACATTGCACAGGTATGCAGCATTTACACTAAGTCTGACCAGTCGCAGAAACTGCATGTCTAGTCCCACGCATTGGCTCTCATGGTGCGTATTCTATAGCAGTGACTAATTTATGCATGCCCAAGCAGCGCCGTTCAAACGGACAGGAACGCCTGCGTTTTTCCAACCACTCCTCCGTCACCAACCCCAAACGCTCACAGCCTGTCACTCACTCTGTGATGGATTCCTCTGTGCGTACGTAATCGCAGTGCAATTGCAGCACTTTCACAATGCGGCTTCTATGCATGCACAATGGCTAACATTCGCTCGATCTGCGTACGTAGCTGCTTTTGCGATCCTTACTGAATCAGGCCCATGGTCTGAATGTCGACATAGAAAATGTCAACATGGACAGAATGTCGACATTGTAAATGTCAATAGCTGATTTTAGTGTTACAGTTAGGCTGCAGTTAGGGTTAGATTGGTTAGGGTTAGGCTGTGGTTAGACTGTGGTTAGGTTTAGGCTACATATAGGGTTAGGGCAGGCTGTGTTCAGGGTTAGGCTGTGGTTACAACTAGTTAGGACTAGGCTGTGGTTAGGGTTAGGCTGAATTTAGGATTATATGTAGGCTGCCGTTAGGGTTAGGCTGTGGTTAGGGTAAGGCTGCAGTTAGGGTTAGACTGTGGTTAGGGTTAGGCTGTGGTTAGAGTTAGACTGCGGTTAGGGTTAGGCTGTGGTTAGGGTTAGCCTGCAGTTAGGTTAGGGCAGGCTGTGTTTAGGGTTAGGCTGAGGTTACAAATAGTTAGGATTAGCCTGCAGTTAAGGTTAGTGTCAGGTTTGACGTTGTGGAATCCCCTATTGAGGGGTTGTGATCTTGGGTTTGGAAGAATTCGGGTGAGAGGCCTGGATATCGGATCTCCTCATCCACAGATCTTGGACGTTGGTGAGACCTGGTCAATGGTGCTGCAGGGAGGTGTTCTCCAGTGACCCCTCCAAGCAGGATATGGGTTTAGCTGCACCCTGCAGGCAGGTCGCGGTCCTTTGACCAGGTATCCAAGATCCGTGGGAATAGACTTACGATATCAATGGCCCAGGGGAAGTGCCTAACAAAGGCACTGTTACACATGGAGTTTCACTAGAAGATGGTACTTGAAGAGTACTCCAGGAATAGCGTACTGACGCAATTTTGCACAACAGGATGGCACTTGAGAGATACTTTGGAATAGCACTCAAGAGGTACACTGGAATTGGCACTTGAGAGGTACTTTGGAATTAGCACTCGAGCGGTACACTGGAATTGGCACTTGAGAGGTACTTTGGAATTAGCACTTGAGAGGTACCCTGGAATTGGCACTTGAGAGGTACTTTGGAATTAGCACTCAAGAGGTACCCTGGAATTGGCACTTGAGAGGTACACTGGAAGTGGCACTTGAGAAATGCACGGAGAGTAGCGTGCTGACGTATTTTTGCACCACGGGGTGGCACTCGAGGAAAACACATGTAATGGCATATGGACACAGTTTTGCACCACAGGGTGGCACTCGAGGAAAACACGGGTAATGGCGTGTGGATGCACTTTTGCACCACGGGGTGGCACTTGAGGAATACACTGGGAGTGGTGTGCTGACGCACTTTTGCACCAGGGAATGGCACATATAACGCACACAGGCAGATGTAATAGCACTGTCGCTGGAAGTGAACCCCTCAGGTAAAGATGTTGGTCGCACTGCTGCTTCGGAAGACACTAGTAATTTGTACACAGGCAGGGATGTTGGTCGCACTGTAGCTCGAGGAAACACTGGAAAACGAGAAAACCAAAGGAACCTGGAGCAAAGACTCTACTAGCACACTAGGAGTGACAGTAGCTGATCAGGCAACTTCCTGTTGCAGGAGTCGGTCCTAAATACCCACAGGCAGCTGGTCATTGGATCCTGAGATCAGCTGGGACACTAGCATCGCTGCCATTGGAGGAAACTGGTCAGGAGAGATGAACCAACATGGCTGCGCCCATGCCTGCTAACACAGGAGACCGGACACACACATGGAAGTCCAACCGGACCCCGGGGAGAATCCTCAGTAATAACCCACCACTGCCACTGACGTCTGAATGCTTCGGAGCCTAAAGACACCAGTCCAGCGGTGAGTAAACGCTGATCCCAGGCCGCATCCTGACAGTTGGCCTGCAGTTAGGTTTAGGTTAGGGTTAGGGCAGGCTGTGTTTAGGGGTAGGCTGTGGTTGTGACTAGTTAGGGTAAGGCTGCAGTTAGGGTTAGCCTGCAGTTAGGGTTGGGCTGTGGTTACTACTAGTTAGGGTTAGGCTGTGGTTAGGTTTAGGCTGAATTTAGGATTATATGTAGGCTGCCGTTAGGTTGTGGTTACGGTAAGGGTGCGGTTAGGGTTAGACTGCGGTTAGGGTTAGGCTGTGGTTAGGGTAAGGCTGCAGTTAGGATTAGCCTGTGGTTAGGGTTAGGCTGTGGTTAGGGTAAGGCTGCAGTTAGGATTAGACTGCGGTTAGGGTAAGGCTGCAGTTAGGATTAGACTGCGGTTAGGGTTAGGCTGTGGTTAGGTTAGGGTTAGGGCAGACTGTTTTTAGGGTTAGGTTGTGCTTATGACTAGTTAGGGTAAGGTTGCAGTTAGGGTTAGCCAGCAGTTAGGGTTAGGCTGTGGTTAGGGTAAGCCTGCAGTTAGGTTAGGGTTAGGGCAGACTTTTTTAGAGTTAGGTTGTGCTTTTGACTAGTTATGGTAAGGCTGCAGTTAGGGTTAGCCGGCAGTTAGGGTTAGGCTGTGGTTAGGTTTTGGGTTAGTTTACAGTAAAACAGATTAACATGCCAACTGTTGATATGCACAATGCCAACATTATGTCAGTGTCCACATTGTGAATGTCGACATTCAAAACATTTCAACATTCTGGTGTTAACATTCTAAATGTTGACATTCTGAATTCGACTTTTTATACCACCCCCATTCATTTCACATGTATACAATATGCTAAATGGTGGATGAGCAAGTTAAAGCAGCAGAATGGCTAAGTGGAAGATGTAGGACCAGCAGACTGGGAGCAAAATAAAATAGGGAGGGGGGAATGATCAAGAAGCAGAAACATTGGACCCCAGTCCACCATTTACCTTAAGTGAGAACATTTTTTAGTTGTGCAAATCAACCATATACCTGGACCGGTTGGGTACTGGATCCCGGGGGTCAGGATGCCGGCAGTCAGAATACGGACATCCTGAAAGTCATAATCCAAACAGAATTAGGTAAGTATCCTAACCCTAACTCCTGACCCTCCCCCTTACCCTAACCCACCTTTCTCGCAGCCTAATCCATTACTCCCGCAGCTTAACCATCCTCCCCGCAGCCTAACCCTAGCCCTCCCTAATTCTAAACCTAACCCTAATATTTACCGTTGGTTAGTCAGCGGTTGGGATTCTGGCACTGGTATTCTGATCACCGGCATCCCGACCGCCGGGATACCGACTACATCCCCCCTGGACAGCACTCAGAAAAAGCAACTGAAGCATTATTAATAGTGCACACGGAATGGGTATGAAATACCTGCGTTCAAATCCCAACAGCGGCCTCCCGATACCTGAAGATCCCGACAGGGGTGGTAAGTATGCTATCCCTACCCCTCTACTTCTCCTAACCCTTCCTTAGTGGCGCCTAACTCTAACCTTCCCCCCAGTGCCTAACCCTAACCTCCCCCCTGGTGGTGCTTAACCTTAATCCCCCCTTTCCGCACCCTAAACCTAACACTCCCAGGGGGTGCCTAACCCTAACCCCCCCCCTCCCCGGTGGTGCCTAACCCTAACCCCCTTCCTGTTGCCTAACCCTCCCTGGGTGAGCCTAACCCTATGTCCCCCCGGGGGTACCTAACCCTCCCCCGCCCCGCGGTTAAGACCTAAGAAGCTCCGCTTACCTTCGTACGGGATGCTGGCTGTCGGGATTTTGGTGTGGGGCTACCCAACGTCGTGATGCCAGCTTCCCGGCCACCGGTAATCTAACTACATCACATACACACAAGATAAACCTCTAACTAATCTGGTAATAGCCTATTAATGAGCTTACTCGTATTAACAAATATGCAGATAATGAGAAAAAAATTTCCTGCAGTTTGTGCCAAGGTTCAAATTTCGTCAAAATCATTAAATTCTCTTTATCAACATCCTGGGGTAAAATGACTAATCACATAAACACAATTAAAGGTCTATTTACTTTATTCCTTGGAACATAATAATACACAATTATTCACAAAAACGTTTCAAGGCTTCACAATCCCTGAGCGGTACGAACGAGCCCTCAGTGGTAACAGCACTAACAAGTCTTTCATGCCGATGAGTTGACATTTAAAAATACAATGACACATTAGTTTATGAAAATAGTTTTCTGTTTAAAAAATGGAGTTATTGGAAACAGATACAAGATGTACTTTATGTATATAATGTAAGACAGCATTTTATAATATACAGATCTTTTTTTTTTTAATGTCGCACAACTTTCAATTATGGGGAATATATATTCAGTATGTAATAATAATCGTTCGGTGATATTAATGCCGTATATGATTACAGAGCAGCAGGGATGGATTAAGGGGGGGGCGACAGGGGAGGTCATCCCTGGGCCCACCCCCACACACAAGGCCCCCGCAGCAGCACATTCAGTGCTGTTGCATCAGCAGGGCGGTAGTGTGGACGGCACATAAGTGCCATCCGCACTACACAGCACAAACACACAGCCGCCGTCACCGGCAGCTGTGTGTTTGTTTTAGCATACACACAGGAGGACGCCAGACGGAGGAGCAGATGCCGGAGCGGGGATTAAGGTAAGTGGAGATTTTTTTTTTTCCTGTGTGTGTGTGTCTAGGGGTGGGGACGACTACTACGAGGGGCACTGCTGGGGGGGAAATGACTACTGCTAAGGGCACTGCTGGGGGGGGAACGGACTACTACTAAGGGTACTGCTGGGGGGGGAACGGACTACTACTAAGGGCACTGCTGGGGGCGGAACGGACTACTACTAGGGGCACTGCTGGGGGGGAAATGACTACTACTAAGGGCACTGCTGGGGGGGGAACGGACTACTACTAAGGGCACTGCTGGGGGGGGAAATGACTACTACTAAGGGCACTGCTGGGGGGGCAGGACTACTACTAAGGGCACTGCTGGGGGGGAAGGACTACTACTAAGGGCACTGCTGGGGGGGAAGGACTACTACTAAGGGCACTGCTGGGGGGGGAAAGGACTACTACTAAGGGCACTGCTGGGGGTACTACTAAGGGCATTGTTGGGGGGGATAGGACTACAACTAAGGGCAGTGCTGGGGGGTAAAGGACTACTACTAAGGGCACTGCTGGGGGGGGAAAGGACTACTACTAAGGGCACTGCTGGGGGGGATAGGACTACTACTAAGGGCACTGTGGGGGGTACTACTAGGGGCACTGCTGGAGATACTACTGGGGGCACTGCACACTGGTGGGACCACTACTGGAGGACAGTGCATAGAGGGGAGGTACTACTAGGGGCATTGCTGGGGATACTACTGGGGGCACTGCACACTGCTGGGAACACTACTGGCGAACACAGCATAGAGGGGGATTACTACTAGGGGTACTCCTGGGGGGACTACTGTTGAGGGGGGACTGCTACTGGGGGCACGGATGGGCTGGGCTCTGTGTGGCTTGAAGGGGGCCCCCGCAACTTAGTTGCCCTGGGGCCCCAACAAGCCTTAATCCTGCAATGCAGAGCAGAAAGACAACTGTTGACCAGCACTGCATATCTCTATGTATCTAGCAAATAAAAGCTTGAGGGTTCTGTTCATACTTTGATCAAAACATTTAAGCTTGTGTATACACACCAACAGTGGACACTTTATCAGGGACACCTGTCTAGTACACAGTAGTACCCACCTTTCACCTCGACAAGGTGCTGGACTGGGCTGGTGCTAGAGTGTTCAACGCCCCCCCTGCAACTATAAATTTGCATCCTCCCATTTTGAATAAAGGGACAGCGCGTGCCGAAGGGGCATTGTCTCACAAGAAGAGGCGTGGCCACAGAATAGTACCCCCACTTCAAATTGCGGCACACAATAGCACAATCTTATTCACATTATACCGCACATAGTGGCCTGATTCACATTACACCACATAGTAGTGTCCCTTATTCATGTTACGACACATAGTAGTGCCCCTTATACACAATGCCCACAGTAGTGCCCCTTATACACATAATGCCCACAGTAGTCTGGGCCGAAATAAGGATCATTGCCACCCTGGGCAAGGCAGTAATTTGGCACCCCCCCCCCTCCAAAACAAAACATTATGCCAACCAGTAATGCCCCTTACATATTATGCAATACTGTAGTACCCCTTATACACTTTACGCCACAGTAGAGCCCCTTATTCACAATACTCCACAGTAGAGTGCTTATATGTTATGGCACAGTAGAGCCCCTTTACACATTATGCCATCGTAGAGCCCCTTATACACATTACACCACAGTAGAGCCACTTACACACATTACACCACAGTAGAGCCACTTATACACATTATTCCATGGTAGAGCCCTTCCACCTCATTCCTCCTACTCATTCCTGCTTCTCATCATTTCTTCTCCTCATTCTTCCTCCTCCCCCTTCTCATCATCCCTCCTCTCATCATTGCTCGTTCTCACAATTTGTTATGAGGTCTGACCCAGAGGTTGGAACAGGGTTCCAATCCAGATCAGACCTGAAACTTCCCCGGCGCTGACCCGGGATATTCCCGACCGTGGCGCCGTTCACACCGGAGCCAGTTCTGCAGTGACCCGGCTCTTACAGCATTGAAGTGGACGCTTGGAGATGACGTCATCTGCAAGCGCCACTGAAGCCGGCCAATCAGCCGGCATGCGGCGAGATCTGGGTCATCGCAACCCGGATCGCGCCGTTTACACTGCAAGGTGGCACAGGAAAGACCCGTGGCCAACCCTGCAAAATACCCGAGTTAGATCCCCGGGTCCCTGGACCCGGGTGGATCCATTTACACCGACAAAAATCCCAGGTTGATTTTTAGCTCGGTGTAAAAGGGGTATAACTGACTTCAGACAGCGATCTTCACCTCTGTACAAGATTTATTCAAATTCATATTCAGTGTGCACAATCCATATAATAAAAGCCATCCTCTGACAGACAGCAAAGCATAAACACTACCATATTATATCCTATATATTATATTTTATAAAAAAATCTATATATAAAACCCATATTCCAAATAGAGGACATGTCTTTTATTTGTATTTATTTATTTCATTTTGGCAATTAATGAGATCCATTCTCCAGAGAGGTAATCGACTTATAGCCAGTAATTTATCCATAGAAACAATAGAGGTTACAGAGTGTGCAAATATCAGATGTGCAGAAAGTTGGTATTATATATAAGCTATATATATATATAGTATATATAGTTTATATATAGATAGTGAGCGCCAATAATGCTTAGAAGATAAATTAGATAAATATATTAACAACTTTATAAATAATGACTTTGTAATAAACAATTAATATTATGTGAAAACAAGTGAAAAACAATTAGGTAAACAATTTTAAAAAGTGCATAGTGCATTATTAAATAAAAAAAGGGAAAAGGACAGATTCCTTACGTGTCTATAGACTGTAATCACATAGTAAACCACTATGAGTATATGGACTAAAAGAGAAATTTAAGTAAAATATATACATAGATACATATCAGCACCCACGTGGTGCTCAGCAAATGACATCAGACAGGTAAGAATTCATAAAAAATACGTATAAGAGAAAATTCACAATAAATACACCTTAAATAAAATATATAAATAGTAAAAATAGGATGTAATAGGCTTATGTTGGTTAAGGAAAATAAAAGTTCATGAAGGTAAGATTATGGAGCTCCCATGCGTTTCATCTGGATTCTAGACTTCTTCAAGGGGTATAATATATATATTGTGATAGAAGCACTGGAAAATTGCTGGATGGCAGATTTCTGACATATGTCTTTTGAAACCCCCAGGAAATGTCTGTGCTTGTGCTTATGAGAGTTGGGCTTTGAGTAAAAGCCGGATGATGGGTTCTGGGGGTGTGGATGTGAGAGAGAAGGGAGGGCTCCATCCACAGGGCCATTTCAGGTGTTTGGGCCTTTCAGCCTTAGAGCAGTCTGATTAGTGATTCCACCTGGAAGAGGCTCCTATAATCTGTGTTAGGGCTATGGCTCAGGGTCTCATTACCTGGGGAGATCAAGCAGTCAGGCTTGTTCAAGAGACACTGTACTGTGCATATGCCTATGTTGTGGTGACGGCAGTAGTCCCTGCCATGTTGAGTGGGGGAACCTGTTTGTTTAGTTAGTGCCTAGATGGGCTGGTGTGCTGTTTCCTGGCTGCTGTGTGTAAAGAGGTGTCCAACTACCCCAGGAGAGGAACCTCCTACCCCGATCTTATTACAATATGTATATATATATATATATATATATATATAGATAGATAAAGATGTGTATGCTTACATCTAATATCGTAGGGAAGCAGTTTTACAGTATTAGTAGTGTCTATTTCTATGCGCTATAATTCTTGGCCATGTTATTAATAAAATGTTATTAAATACAAGCACCACCACATTCATTTTTTTACCACTTTAAAACTAAATGAGAATTTTATTTCCTGCTGCTGTCCAAAGGGAAATGACAAACAACTAATCTGAGTACATGGGCATGACAGCCAATCAGAAGCATTTAGAAAGGGCTGGTGAGAGTTATCATTGTGTATCTTTTAATCAGACCTCTAGCAATAGCTACACCATCCATGCCTGATTATGTTGCATTGCCACCAAGTATGTTACATGAAAACATCCCGTTTTGTACTCAACTAATACTTCACCCATTCCTGCAAGTGTCCAACATTGCAATATACAGTACACACAAATCTAGAAACAGACATCTATTGTTGCCGGAAATGCGCGTATTCATGCAACAAATCTTAACTTACTCCCATCCACCACTGTTTGCGCACATTAATATCAAACTTCTGTTCTATACAAATAGACTGTTATGAATCCCGGATATGAATCACATTTGATGAAGGCAATAGTGCTGAGGATTACATAAAGCGATGGAGTCAACAGAAAAGATTGACCAGTTTTAGTCTTGAGGGCTGGAAATGCTTGACAGAGATGTGGCCTTGTGGCCAAGTTGCAGCCTTGAGGGCTGGAAATGCTTGGCAGAGATGTGGCCTTGTGGCCAAGTTGCAGCCTTGAGGGCTGGAGATGCTTGGCAGGGATGTGGCCTTGCAGCCTTGAGGGTTGGAGATGCTTGGCAGGGACGTGGCCTTGTGGAAAAGTTGCAGCCTTGAGAGCTGGAGATGCTTGGCAGGGATGTGGCCCTGCGGCCAGGTTACAGCCTTGAGGGCTGGAGATACTTGGCAGGGATATGGCCCTACGGCCAAGTTGCAGCCTTGAGGGCTGGAGATGCTTGGCAGTGATGTGGCCTTGCAGCCAGGTTGCATCCTTGTGGGCTGGAGATACTTGGCAGGGATGTCTGGAGATGCAGAGCAGCGGAGGTAGCCGAGGTGTATGGCAAAGAGCACTCAGACGCTGCAGTGCGGCAGATGCTGCCGGGATGTAGTACAGCAGCTGAGATGACTGAAGATGCAGAGCAGCGGAGATAGCCGGAGTCTTATGGCTGAGAGTACTCGGACGCTGCAATGCAACTGATGCCGCTGGGATGTAGTACAGCAGCTAAGATGACTGGAGACGCAGAACAGTGGAGATAGCCGGGGTCTTATGGCTGAGGATACTCGGACGATGCAATGCGGCTGATGCCGCCGGGATGTAGTTTGGCAGCTGAGATGACTGGAGACACAGTGCAGTGGAGATAGCCGTGGAGTCAGATATACCTGGAAGTACTGAGGAACGTGACACTGGGATTAATCAGTGGAGGCACCGAAATGAGTGAGATTCTGGTACAGATGACTGTACTGAGGCACAAGGCGCAGAATGTTAAGGAATGGTACAGTTGATGGTATTGTAGACTAGAAGAACTAGGTTCTTGGCTTAGAAACACATAAATCCAAGCTATCAAAAGGCAGGACCACAGCCAGTCAATAGGATTTCCCCGAGTTGCCCCCCAAATGACATTACAATGAGGGGGCGGTGCCGCTACGCTAGCACACCCTTAGTTACAGCCCTGTTCAAAGGGTCCGACTGCAAGCAGCTGAATGGACTTAATGAAGTATTGGATAAGCATTTGTAACAAACATGCCATGGTGTCAACCATCACAATCCCGGCATCAAATGGAAAAGCCGTTTCCATCTAAATGGAAACATTAATGGCTGCCAGCCACTGATCTCCGAAGTCCATACCTACTGTAGAGGAAAGATGAGACACATCAGCAACACCCATGGGTGCTGCCTGAGACCGCTGACAGAGCCTTGGAAAATGGCATGCCGGTCACCAATAAGTTTACCGGAAGATCTGGCATGTGACAGCCATTAGTCAAATTAAGTCAGTTTCCAAATTAAAACAAAAGTCACTACATGCATGGCAAGGAATTGCTAAAAAAGCCTTGATTAGTGGCTCATACACTGCAATCACACCCTATTTTATATTTATCTTATTTCACAGCCACCATTAACACATTCCTTAGCCTAAACATTTAAGAAAACTTTTATTGTCCATCGAATAACTGAATATCTATAGAACATACTGTATATTTATATTTACAGTATATGTAATTTAGGATAAAAATTATTCTATATACCTTTGTTATGCCTATACTTTATAAGAAGGGAATGTATGGGTTATATAATGAGTGTATATTGTCCATTTAAAAGCTATAAGATTTTCTATCCCTTACAGATTTTATAAATATTTACAGCACGTCTGGAAATCATTTATTTAGCTTATCCTGGAGTTAAACATGTTTAACGTTGGATGTGCAGAGTTCTGTTGGCTGAGCTTTCTAAGGAATTATTTAATATATATCACATGGTCTGGTGAGTGTGACAAAAAATGTGTTAAAGGGGAAAGGATAACGCTCCTGTACTTTATAGATCATAAAATAAAGTCTGTAGGGTTCCTGTCCTGAATATTTCTGAGATGTTGTCATATGTTTCAGCACCGTATTGGTGGGATTGTAGGAGTCAAGTGATTGAAACATTTTAATGTGTGTTAAGTTTCATTGTCCGGTCTTCTGACTTTTCATGTAGGTGGGGCTTGTTTAATCCTTTGTTTAAAACCCCAAATTGCAGACATTTCCTCTTTCCTGACATAAGTGGAAAAAGTGCTTTTTACTCACGTCAAGTCGTATTTAGCATTGTCTTGTTACAGTTTCTAAGTAGAAAGGGCGTGTTGGCTTCATACGATGATTTATGTGACTTTCAACGAAGCCAAAATAAAGAGTTGGGATATACGTAGTAATTCAACACAGTGCCATTAGGGTTTTTTTTTAAGTTTAGGACACGCAATCATTTTAAAGCAACTAATCATGTGTTAAAGTGTACTCAGTTATTACTGTCTTATTATGAAATTAATAGGTCATATAGTATACAGCCAACGCTTGGGCCCATATGTAATAGCATGTGAGTTGTAGATACAGGCGCGATTTCATCGAGTCAGGCAGATTAAGAGCAGGAATAATTTATCGAAGATTAGCCTGCGCAGTATTCCTTCAAAAAAAAAAAAGAAATATCTCAAAAATGTTGTTTAAAAATGTATTCATAACACACTGTATAATTCACACAATACATAAGATAAAATCTAAAACATATTAACCATGCACTAGTCTTACATGCTATTATATTCATTGCATGGCAGCTTTATATTAGATCGGTAGTACAATCTATACTTGTCGACTTTTAATTCTCATCTCCAGGAGAAGCCTGGAGAGGAGATGCGAATGACCACTTTGGGGGCAAGGCCGGGGCTCTTTATGTTATTAGGCCCCCGCCCCTGTTGCGACAGTATGATACTAATTGCAGTTCTGTTGGGCGGGAGCTGGACTAAAATTAAATGATTTGCACTGTTTTAGACCAGCCAACTCCCTGCAAAGCCGCGATTGCCGACATTATCTCCCCATCCGGCCCACTTCCCTAAGGGGTGGATTGGCCATAGACCTCACCGGGATTTTTGCCGATGGTCCGTACTGTTTTGGGGCCACTGAAAACAATTTATTTTTCTATTGTTTTTTTTTTTTTGTAAATATGTGACCTGACTGGGGGCGTATTAAGGGAGGAGGGGGCCCGTGTTCACTCCCCGTCCGGGTCCCCTCTCTCTCCCCGGCTGCCGTCAGCATGCGCAGATCACCGGTAAAATGGAGCGGCAGCCATTTTCTCGGTGATTTCCTTCTGCACATGCGCAAAATGCTGGTAAAATGGCCGTGGCGGGCATTTTCCATACATTTTCTGCAGCGCTACTCCGTGGGATATCAGAGAGGTAACTATAAAAAAAAATGTATGGGTGCACGGTGTGCAGTGTGGACCCCCCCTGGACCCAGGGGCCCATGTGCACCGCACACCATGCACCCATTATAAATACACCTCTGGACCTGACTCACCCAACGTGAGTCGGCCTGGTATATTAATAGCTGAAGCCAACATGATTTATTCATGGTGGTTGACCCCTCCCCAGGGACCAGTCACCTATGGCTGTGGTGTAACTCCCCTGTGTGCAACCATTGAAATAGGCTGCATAACACAGTTTGCACTTACTGTGTGCTATGTAAATGTCTCTGCCCCCTAAGAGGCACCCCACCCCAACAGATGTTTAACCACTTGCCTAGCCCCCTTTGAAGAATAAGTTGCCGAAACAGCCTTGCTTCTCCTAACCATGGCTGACAGGTAGGGCGGCATTAAGGTCTATAGGGCCTGGGGCTGTAAATGTTCAATATTCTATATGTTCTATATTGAGAAGGGGAGAATCTGTGACCAGTGCTGTGTGGGTGTGACCAGTGCTGTGTGGGTGGGACCGGTGCCATGTGGGTGTGGCCAGAGCCAAGTGGGTGTGACCAGTGCTGTGTGGGTGTGGCCAGATCCATGTGGGCATGTACACCCCCTACAATCTCTGCCTGACTTTCTTTCTAAATACATAAAAATAGAAAAATTGCAGAGTTTTGTGAAAAAAATATAGAAATACCATTTTAATAGTTCAAATTTATGGCCAACTATTTGATGCAGCTGGTCATCACCATGCTGCCATGATGATAGGTCTATTTTTATGTGGAGGCCTGGAGCTGTAGGTCCATCCACTCCATTGTTAATCTGGCCCTGCTGACAGGAGAGGAACAACTGCCTCGAGTCCAGCAGCTGGGAAACTCCCTCACAGAGAGGAAAACCCTGTCTACTCGGTTACCAGCCAGTTAGAGGATTCACCTCTGGAGATTAACAGAGTGGATCCCAGCCAACAATACCAGGCCCTTCAACATAACCCGTTCCATTCTGTACAAAATGCTCTGCTCCTGGACTTTCCTCTTAATTGATGATTGCAACCACCTGTGTAGAAACACCTGTCTCATCAGTTAACTAGTTTAACACAGGTGACTGCAATCATCAATTAGGTGGGAAGTTCAGGATCAGAGCATTTTGTACCTGATGGGAGGGGTCATGTTGGCAGATAGGCAATACCTCCCGTCCTCATCATTTAATTGACTCCTCCTTTCTCAAAAATGGGGTGAGGGAAATTTGACGTAATCCAGTGGGGTCCCTCCCGTGCTGACACCTGGTGCAGATAGGAGTGTAAAAAGGGACGTGTCCTTGCTGGTATGGGTGTGGCCTCACTGGTATGGGTGTGGCCTCATGGCCTGAACCCCCATTTTAGTCACTCCGGTGGTGCCGGAGATGTGGACTGCCCCCAGGGACCAATCTGTGTGCAGTGTCGGCTCCCTCACTGTGTCAGGAGCCAAGTGCTGCACATAATACTACAGTGCAGCACCCGGCTCCTGTCACTGAGGAGGGGTCCGCACTTTGGTGTCACCCCTTGGCGGGTGACACCCGGGTGCAGCTCGCACCTTCCTTGTGACGTCACTGCATAATCATCCAAACATACAGTGCACATATGAAGATCTCTTTATCAAAGTAACAGAAACACACACTATTTAGATTGCCAGCAATCAAACTACAATTGTGATTAAACCAACTCGGGGATAGTCAATTTGGCATTCTCGCACTCTAGTCTGCAGAATACTAACTTTAACTAGTGGCAGGTTATGAAAAAACATATCTCTATATAATAACTTAAACCAAAATACCGGCTAACTTTACTAATCTATAGGAAACAATTACTTAAAATTCTGATGTAGACTAGACTTTTTGCGGCACTGCGCACTGGGAAGGGGGGCACTGTGAGCCCCTCAGTCCTGCGCATAGCCAGAGTGGGGGTCACGATCAGTGTGATCGCGCCCCCCACAGGCATAGGAGACTGCTGTGACTGCTACTTAGCAGCCGCGAGCAGTCTCCCAGTGCAGCCCAGCACACAGCAGCGTATGCTGGGCTGCAGCGATGTAAGGGGGGGGGCGGGGGCGGCACTGAGTCCGGACCCCCGCTAGGCCCCTACAGCAAGCCCGGGTAATTTTGATTGAAATTATCTAATATTTGCACTATCTGCCTACTTAGCTGACATGCAGGTTTAAGTGAATGGTGATTAGCATATAGTAAGCATTATAAACAAAAAAATATATGGGCCCAAATGTATTAGGGTGAGAGTCTAGAGTTTAGCAGTAAGCTCTCACACTTTTTAAACTTGGCCAAAAGTAGTAGAGTCCGAGAACAGGCAAACTCCCATGTTTTTAGACTCAAAAAACTCTCACGACAAACTCTCATCCAGATGTTTTCCCATTTTGAAGATAAAACTCAACCAATGTGCGAGATTACTGCTAAACTCTCACATTTACTAAACGCTCACCCTATTACATTTGGCCCATAGTCTCCCTAAATCTAAATGTTTATGATATAACATAGGAATATAAGAAGGCTATGATCAGTGGCGGGCTGGGCCGGGGGGCAGGGTGCCATCTGCCCCCCGGGCTGGTATAATTTCAGTGTTATGGGGCCGTCGTTCTCCATACACTTCTGGTGGCCGGGAGACATGCATAGGATGCTCCCCGGCCACTCAGTTTGTGTAGCGAGACTAATCAGTGCGGCCGTCTGCCACACTGATTTTCTTGGACGCCCTTGTAATAAGCAGCTGCCTGGGGAGCATCTTGTGCACGTCTCCCGGCCGCAGGCAGCGCAAGTCAGGATTCGGACTCACGGGCAGATCGCTGATACATTCACCAGGGGCGGGGCGTAACTGGGTGAGGGGAGGTGGCCAGGTACCTCCTCTTCCCTTCCACTTCCCAGCTCTCCCGCGCGGTCTGTCTCCACAGTGCAGTGCAGACTGCAGAGTCAGCAGTTAGAAAGGGGAGCTAGTGATCCCTGCAGCGACTGTGCTTGTACAGATGCCCGGAGGCTTCCCCTGGTAGCCAGAATCACCTGGACTGTACATGGAGGTAACAAGTTTGGGGGCCCTACTACTAGGCCATTGACTGCCTGTCCAGCTGAGATGAGACTACAAGTCCCAGCACACCTTGTCAACTGGATGTGCTGGGACTTGTAGTGCCATCACAACTAGAGAGGCCCTGAAAAAACGAAGTGCACACATTATATATATTCATATATATATATATATATATATATATATATATAGATATATATATATATAGATATATATATAATGTGTGTGTGTGTGTGTGTGTGTGTATATATATATTAGGGGTGAGCGGGTTCGGTTTTACTCGGTTCTTATCGCCACTTTACCGCAAATTCGGCTCGATTTTATTCGCTATCCAAAACACGTGTTCGGCGATAGCCAATAAAAAGATCCGAGTAAAACCGAGTAAAACCGAACCCGCTCACCCCTAATATATATATATATATATATATATTCACACATTCCACAAAGTCTGTCATGCGTATCATTGAAATCTATAGCTTCCACTGGTGCCCTCAAACTCAATGTAAATCCCCCTTAGTCTCCGTCCTCACCCCCTCTGTAAGTTGCCCTCAGTCTCCCTGTCCTCTCCCTCCCTATAACTCCCCTTTAGTGTCCCTGCCCTCAGCCCCCCTTTAACACACACTCAATATTCCTGCCACTAATACTGCTGTCACTTACTCTGATTCTCATTGCCCTGTCACTCAGTCACATTCACCCTTCATATAACTCTCACTGACCCTCAGTGTCTACACTCATCATTTACTGTATTCCTGCCAGGCAATGACAGACATAGAGGGGCAGAACGGAAACAAAGACAGACATAGAGGCGCAGAACGGAAACAAAGACAGACATAGAGGGGCAGAACGGATACAAAGACAGACATAGAGGGGCAAAATGGAAACAAAGACGGACATAGAGGGGCAGAACGGAAACAAAGACGGACATAGAGGGGCAGAACGGAAACAAAGACGGACATAGAGGGGCAGAACGGAAACAAAGACGGACATAGAGGGGCAGAACGGAAACAAAGACGGACATAGAGGGGCAGAACGGAAACAAAGACGGACATAGAGGGGCAGAACGGATACAAAGACAGACATAGAGGGGCAGAACGGATACAAAGACGGGCATAGAGGGGCAGAACGGAAACAAAGACAGACATAGAGGGGCAGAACGGAAACAAAGACAGACATAGAGGGGCAGAACGGAAACAAAGAAAGACATAGAGGGGCAGGAGAGCAAGAGGGGAAAAAGACTAATGGAGCGTACACACGGTCAGATTTGTCAGACTTGTCAGATTTGTCAGATGAACGACTGAACGATTGAACGATTTGAACGATTGAACGATTTTTGACTGCATTAAAATGAATGGAATCGTCCAAGTCTGACTGCAAACCCATCAGATGTCAGATATCGTTATCTGACAAACGGGAACGCGCATCGTTGATCGTCCATCGTTCAGGCATGTCAGATATGAACGATTTTCCTTCAGATATGAACGACTGAACGATTTTTAAATCGTTATCGTTCATATCTGAAGGAAAAATCTGATCGTGTGTATGCACCATTAGATGGGATTGAAGAGAGAGACAAAGTAGTGAAGTAGTGGGATTGGAGAAAAATAAATAGTGGAGGCAGAAGAGAGATATGGAGAATAGACAGAGCGGGAAGTGAAAGATGGAATGAGAAGGGAAAAGTGGGGAGGAGAAACGTGGGTTGAAGAAAGAGTTAAAAAAAAATTAAGAAGAAAGCCAGGCAACACAGGACATTAAATCTAGTGTGTGTATATATACTGTATATGTGCAGTATGTTTTTAAATGTTAATTCTTGTTTGGATATTTTTTTTGCTGTAATGTGTGTTTACTAAGGGGTCTGTGTACTAAGCCTTAGAGAGAGATACAGTGGATGGAGATAAAGTACCAAGCAATCAGCTCCTGTCATTTTACAGGTTGTGTTTGAAAAATGACAGGAGCTGATTGGTTGGTACTTTATCTTCATTCAATTTAACTCTCTCCAGGGCTTAGTACTGTGCATTGTGGGAGACTGGGAGCTCCTCTCTCTATTCCGCTCTTCAGAGCCTGCAAGTTGAAGTGGCAGCAACCGGTAGTTCCGCTGTGTGAGTCTGACAGGTTAGGTCAAACTTTTGTAGGGCGGCATGGGCAATGCATATGTGTTTTATTTTTGTTCCTGTGAGGGCTATTGCGTTTTTTACGTGTAACCTCTAGTCAGGGTTAGCATCACCAGGGCCACTTGCTTGTGTTGCCCCCCAGGTTGAAAGTTGCCAGCCAGCCCCTGGCTATGATTCACTAACAAATCAGTTAGGGGCCCTGTTTACTACAATCCGCATTTGAAATGCAGACTTTAGTGTGATATTTCCGCCTTAATTCACATTGCGAATTTAGGCAATATCACTGGGACTTATCAAAAATCCCCTGCAGGGACAGAGCTTGCGATAAAGCTCTGTCCCTGCGAATCCCATCCGCAGCGTTACCACTGTAGGGAAAAATACAGTGACAAGGTGCTCGTGCATGCACCGACTGCCCACCACTACCCTCCTTCCCCTCCTCCGCTTATCAAAAATCCCCTGCAGGGACAGAGCTTGCGATAAAGCTGTCCCTGCGAGTCCCATCCACAGCCTTATCACTGTATTTTTCTGAAATAATACAGTGAGAAGGTGCCCGCGCATGTGCCGACCGGCTCACCATACAACACCCCCCCTCCCGTGGCCAACCCCCCGCCCCACGCACTTTCACTTACCTCTGGGGATCGCTGCTCGGTGATGTCCACCATCCGGGGCTCCGGTCAGCTGCTCTCCCATCCTGCACTGTGACCCAGGTTAGCTGTTCTTCGCAGCAGCTGACCAGGGTCACAGTGCAGGTTACGGGAGACCAGCAGGTGTTTGTTTGATTTTTTTGCAGTGATCAGCTTGCAGTCTATTTAGACCACACAGCTGATCACTGGGGCTCGGCTCCCGGCTCTGCTCTGCCTGTTAGAACAAGTTGGGGAACTGGGGGAAACTATGGATAATGCCATCTCCAGGTGGCGTTATTATCACAGGGCTTCCCCCGGAAATTTTTTCACAATTTATTTTTATTAACTTTGGTGAGATCACATTTATGATCTGCTTACTAAAAATATGTGATAATTAGGGCTTAGAGTAGAATTTTACGAATTCTACTCCAATTGCCCTTTAGTAAATTGAAAAGTGAAACTAAAATAATGTGAAAAGGTTGTTTTTCACTTAATTTTAGTAAAAATAATGTGAATAAATAGGCCCCTTAGGGCTCTATTTATTAACATTATTATTACTAAAATAAAGTTAAAAAGGGTGTTTTCACACCCTTACAACATAATTTAACTTTCACCTATATTTACTAAAGGGCAATTGGAATATAATTCGTAAAATTCTACTCCAAGCCCTAATTATCACATATTTTTAGTAAACAGATCGTATTTCCCATAATTGTAATTGGAAATGCGATCTGCCTGGGAGTAACTAAAAATAAATGATTACAAAAATACCGGGGGAAGGCCTGTGATAATAACGCCACCTGGAGGTGGCGTTATCTAGGGTCTCCCCTGGATACCGGACTCCTGCTCTGCTCTAACATGCAGAGCAGAGCCCGGATCTGGCCCTAGTGATTCAGCTGTGTGGTCCTACACTGTGACCCACGCTGATCACGAGGGTCACAGTGTAGGATGGGAGACCAGCTGACCGCAGCCACGGAGGACATCACCGATCACCAGAGGTATGTGAAATTAAGGGGGGGGGGTCACGGAGGAGGGGAAGGGGGGGGTAGTGGCGGCCAGTCAGTGCATGCGCGAGCACCTTGTCACTGTATTTTTTCCTACAGTGCTAAGGCTGCGGAGGGGATTCGCAGGGACAGAGCTTTATCGCAAGCTCTGTCCCCGCAAGGGATTTTTAATAAATACCTGTGATATTGCCTGAATTCACAATGCAAATTCAGTCAGTAATATAACACTACAATCTGCATGTTAATGCGGATTGTAGTAAATAGAGCCCTTAGTGAGGAGTGATTGAGGCAGAGATGGGTAGGTCAATGACAGCAGATGCCCTGCAGCAGCACTCACAGGCGGCCAGGGCTCCATAGCAGCCCCATTCTCTGCACCTACTCTCTACGATCTGCTGTGAAATTGGATAGGTGTGGAGGTATATAATGGGTGATTATGCATCCAGGTCTCCAGTAGGATTGTGTCAACCATCTGGTCTGGAGTTGGATCCTCAAAGGATTGGACAAGTGTATATCCATCTTAAGTTATGCAGTGTCATATCAGATGAATAATTTGCTTTATACATCGTTTCTAAATTAACGACTGCAGCTAAAATGGAGGGAGGTGTAAGGGAGACAGGTCAAAATTTATTATAAAGTCCTTACCTGAAGATGTTATTCAGATTCTTTTTGTGAAGATGTTGCTGTTCAGAACCTTATTGGAAGATGTAATCCAAACTCATATCTGTAGTCATTATCCACAGTCGCCTAAATAAAGCAGAAACTACTCAGAGAGGATCAATGTAGGACAAAATGTCACCACAAAATGGCTGCCATTAGCTGGGCATCCTTTATATAGGGCTGTGACCTGCATTGTGACATCACAATGCATTCAGGCAGCAGCTAGAGATGGTTGTAGCTTAGATCAGCTCTGGGCCCAGATACCCTGCAGCTGCACTCTGGTGAGAATAGAAAAGTTGGGGCTCAGGAGATGGCAGTGTAACTCAGTGCAGGTAGAGGGTCGGCCCAAGAGGCGGCTTGGGCCCGGTAGCAGCTACACTTACCGCACTTACTATAGCTACGCCCTTGACTGGAATGCTGTTTGTGCTGTAGAGCAGGCACAAAGGTGCCAGTCCGCCACTGCTAAGAAGTGGACGTGATGCAGGTAATCCGCCCACTCTTCTGGGGGTGTGGGGGAGTACCCAAAAAATCATGAGTCTGCAAATTGTTTGCTGTTTAAAGCAGCAACAATTTAAAATGCAAAACCATCACGGTTTTGCTTTTTAAATTGTTGCCGCTTTAGGCGCTTGGTCCGGAAGGAATCAGGAACTGTATGCACCATAAGGGGCCAAGGCCACTCGTGATAGGGAGGTGCAGGAGGTGCGGACCTCACCAGGTCTCACCCTCTGCAGGGGTGACACTAATCTGCAGTCTCCTCAGTGACTGGGAGCCTGGCACCGCACTACGATGTTATTGTGCTGCGCCTGGCTCCCAATCACTGAGGAGGAACCGGCAGTGCAGAGACCCTGGAGACAGTGGTAAGTGTGAACTTAACTTTTCTTGGGCTTTGGAATTAAATTTGCC
The DNA here is from genome assembly GCA_031769625.1 of Taudactylus pleione. Lineage (NCBI taxonomy): Eukaryota > Metazoa > Chordata > Amphibia > Anura > Myobatrachidae > Taudactylus > Taudactylus pleione. The sequence goes on from JAUIMM010000205.1 coordinate 4,771,633, forward strand.
TAATTCACTACTGTACGCAACTGCTATTACGCACGCAATCGGCCGATTGCAGCGTACTGCACATTCGTATGCATTGCAGTGTGCATGCGCGAACTAGCCATTGCAATTGGGACTGAGATCGTAATGACTATGCAACACCCATCTCAGAGTGATTGACAGGAAGTGCCATTTGTGGGTGGTAAAGGTAGGGGGGGGGCTGAACGCAGTCATGTCCGTGCGTTTCAGCGCTGTTGCAGGGGCGTGCATAAATTATCCACTGCGATGGCCTATGCAGCCTGAGGCCTGATAGCGCACGTGGTTGTTAGCAATTTCCGAGTAAGGTCAGGGCTTGTGCAAGTGTGCGTGAGGCTGCGATGGTACTCGATTGTACCGATGGTTTGCAGTCTTGCTAAACATTACGGATGTGTGGTAAGTAAAGTGGGCGTCCTTATGTTATGCTGCGAGGGCATTGCGATCGCAATGGATTAGCATGCTATCACAGTTGAACTTCGTGCGTAATCGCTATTGCATTTGCGTACGGTAGTGAATCAGGCCCTAAGTCAGTGACTTTGATCCACATTGTCCATTCTTCCACAAATGTAAACAATTTTTATAGCTATTTTATAATTTTAAACATGGTGAGTGCTGGGTTTTCTGATTTTATTTATTTAAGCAATGTGGTCACAGGCCACTTGCACCCCAGTCCTGGGAATGGCGAGTGCAGGTCTGCACCCCAAATCTAGGAGTGGCGAGTGCAGTGGATTTCTGACTTTGTTTATTTATTTATACATCATTGTGAGTGTTTAAACATGGTGAGTGCTGGGTTTTCTGATTTTATTATATATATCTTTTATTATATTTGAATGCAATCGGTTGCTAACATGTTATTTAGAGTATTATGGAATAAATTTGACTTTCTTTACTGTATGTAAGTGTGTTGATATTAATTCAACTGAAACAGCCTGGTTTTTGTACTGATAAGCGCAGTACCATTAATATCTTATTTTGCGATGATTTATCATTCATTGGATAACATTTCTTACTAAGGTGTGCGGCCACAGGCAGGCTTGGGGTCTGCACCTGTTGATATGTAGGACAAATCAAAGTACAGAAACAGTATTAGCAAAACAAGAAAAAGTGACTTACAGTACAATACATTGCAGAACACGGACAAGGTTTAAAAACATTGCTGAAGCCAGTGGCGGACTAGGCCAGGGGGCAGGGTGCCATCTGCCTCCCGTGCGGTACAATGTTAGTATTCCATGGTTGCCATGGCTGTGGGAGTACTGTCAGGCAGAAGATGCTTCAGCTCTGACGGGCGGCTGCCCAGCTAGAGAGATCTGATTTGCAGAGGCTAACCCCATACCAGGCTACAAAATGATGGCTGCTGTCGACAATTGGGGAGTCAGGTTTCCTTTCCCAGGAACCCTAGAGGCTGGAGAGTGGAAAAAGGGGATGGGGCTTATTGTGGAGTCTGTCAGTGAAGAGGAGCTGAAAAAGAAATTGTATGGCACCCAGGGAGGAGAGAGACAGTGAGGGCAGAGGTGAGGAGTGATCCAGAGTGCAGGAGAGTCTGCTTCCTGTCTTCTCTACCCTTATAGAAACTAGGTAAGTGAAGGGTGTGGCTTATTTACAGTGTGTGTCTCTATCTATCTATCTATCTATCTATCTATCTATCTATCTATCTATCTATCTATCTCATATCTATCTATCTATCTACATATATATATATATATATATAATATAATATATATATATATATTAATATATATATATGTAACACCCTCTAAGGGATGGTATTTGTAAATACACCCCTCTCAGTGTTAGAGCTTGCTTCCTGTTGTAGATAATACATGCCTGAGACCCGGATCAGTTTTTAGGTAAAGGAGGGGCTGGAGAGATAGACACGCAGGGGTGGGAAGACTGGGTGTGTAGCTGGCAGAGCAGGGGGAGGAGGGGGAGAGAACAAAGGGAGTTGAGAAGAAGAATTTGAGAGAAAGCAAACATCTTTGGGAAGCTTCAGAGCTGGAAGCAGAATGTAGCCCTCGTGCTCCCCTGGCAGGGGGAGATTGGCGGGGCCGTGGTGACTGCCACGATGCCCATGTAACGCCAAAGGAGAAATAGGTCTGGAGTGAGACCACTGAGATAAAGTCTGTGAGAGTCCACAGAGAAAGAGCTGGAAGGTTGCAGTGTGAGCCGCTCAGTGAAGTGTTCAGCACCCATGAGAGGGGTAAGAGACACAAGTATATGTGTTGAAGAGATGGGGAAGAGGAATTTCCCAGGAGCTTTTACTGTTAAGGTACCAGAAGAGTCCCTTATGCATAAAAGCCCCCCAGCAGCCATTAAAGGGGGGTCACTGTGGTAGCCATTCCTGTAGGATAGGGATGGGCGGCAGCTGAGAGTCTGATAGCTGCAATAGAAAAGTCTGTATATTGCTGTCCCATGTGAAAGAAAAGGGGAGCAGAGAGATGCAGACTGTGTATGAGACACTCTGTATATTGTCTTAGAAGAGACAAAGGAGAGGCAGAGTGCAAAAGAAGTTATGTGAGATGTGTGTGAATCTGTGGAACTACAGGCACCAGCCAGCAAAGGGCCAGGTGGACCTGCACGTATGAACTGGAGAACTACAAGCACCAGCCAGCAAAGGGCTAGGTGGACCTGCACGTATGAAGTGGAGAACTACAGGCACCAGCCAGCAAAGGGCTAGGTGGACCTGCACATATGAAGTGGAGAACTACAGGCACCAGCCAGCAAAGGGCCAGGTGGACCTGTGTGGGTAAAATGCAAAGCATTCATTGTGACTGTGCTTAAAGACTGTGCTGGTGAAGAAGAGGGTGATGTAATGTAACCATATCCATAAGATTGTCATACACCATCTGACATGCCAAGTATATGAGCTGGAGGGAGAGGAGAAGCTGGGGGGGGGAGGTGAGGGGGGGGGGGGGGCAGGTGAGCAGAGGGAGAACACAAATTTACCGCATCTGTAGGCAGTGCTGCGCATGCGCTGGTTTTACAGATGTAACAGTGCATGCGCAGCACTGCTTCCAGCTGCGGTAAGTTAGAGCAGGCAGGGATAACTATCTACTTCCCGAAAAGCTGTCATCGCAAAAACGGTTATAGGGAGGAGGAATGATGAATTCCATCGGTAATTAGGTAGAACTCCATGTGAGTTCTAAACCTAATTACCTCCTGGGAAACTTTAGTTATGATGAATAGGCCCCTGTCTCTCTCTATCTCATATCTATCTATCTATCTATATCATATCTATCTATCTATCTATCTATCTATCTATCTATCTATCTATCTGTCTGTCTGTCTATCTATATATTGTATACAAATTATTATATGTGTCAGTGTGGCATAAACTTTGCAAGGGTGGGGGGTGTTGTTTTGTTCTCTATAATGTCCATGTGTGTGGACTTAATGTGTCTGTATGTATGTAGATCAGGGATGGGGAACCTCCGGCCCGCGGGCCGTATACGGCCCGCAAGAGTATTTCATCCTGCCCGGCCAGCTGTGGCACTCTCCCCCTCAGCCGCGCTCTCTCCCTCAGCCACGCCGGCTTATATTGCCTGCTCACAGTCCACTGCCTGCTGGAGGATTTTGTCCGGCCCGCCCAGCTGTGGCGCTCTCCCCCTCAGCCACTCTCTCTCCCCCTCAGCCGCATCCTCCCCCTCAGCCGCACCCTCCCCCTCAGCCGAGCTAGCTTAAATTGCCCGCTCACAATTCACTGCTGACCCGGCTTCCGAAATATGCGTTCCACTGTGGAATGTAACACGGAGATGGACCACCAGGACCGGCTGCTGCTGACACTGACCGTCTCTACCCGACGTAACACAGCCGCGGCCGCTGCTGACACTGATTCCTCCCTCACTCTTCAGGGGAGAGAGGAGGACTAGGCATCAACACCTGCAGGAAGCCTAGAGTGCTTGGATCCAAAGGCTGTGGGCAAACTACGTAATCTCCATAGGGCAGTACCACTGCAAGACTTACCTGCCCGGTAAGTGTCCTAATAGCTCCATTCCCTCCCCAGTACTATTTAATTGCCAGCCCACTGTCTTTGTCACATCTTTGCAGCTTTATCCTATAGTAGGAGCTATATGTAATCTCCATTATCTACCCTGTCTAAAGTCAGAACTTCTGCATCTTTTTTACAAGTTATAAGTAAATAATTTTTTTTATCACGTGAAGCCTTATGTACATTATGTTTTTTTCCTGTGGGGGCCAATGTGCTTTATTTTTTTCCCTGTCATTGCCAATGTGCAAGTTTGTATAGCCCGCGAATGATTTTCTAAAAATCTAAATGGCCCTTGGCAGAAAAAAGGTTCCCCACCCCTGATGTAGATATTAGTGTTCCCACTAGGTACTTTTAGCAGGGCACTACACTCTGCCTGTTTTGCTAGCTGTGAAATGCCCCCTGCCCATTTTGTAATTGATGAATTTTTTTCCCGCCTTCTCCGGGTCAGACGCACACACTGTGGGATGGCGCAAAAGGGGAAGGCGGAACAAAGGGTACGGACGCAGCTGCACAACCCAGCCCCCAGGAGACGCACACAATAGATGGCATTTATTTATAGCTCTTTGCATACTTGCCTACCTTTTGCTTGTCCTCACCGGGAGAAGCCTGGGGGGCTGTGACGGGGGCATGGTCTGACGGGTCACTCATTAAGCCCCAACCCCTTCGGGGGTAAATTGCCACTAATGGCTTAAATTTAAATAGGGGGCGGGGCTAAATGACGCTATTCATGGAGAATCGGATCATTAAGCCCTGCCCCCTACACGGGGACCCGCGATCACTGCGGAAATTCTCCCATTCTGCCCACTTCACTAGGAAGTGGGCAGAATGCGAGAGGAATGCCTACCCTTCCGGGGTTGCAGGGGGTTACCCAAAAAATCGTGAGCCTCCCGCGAAAACCGGGAGGGTAGGCATGTATGGCTCTTTGTCATAACAATTTTACCCTCATAGGCATAATTTGCTATTTAAACCACACGCACATCACGAAGACCATGCCGCCAGCATAATTGTCACGCACATTTTTACATTGCATTCGGTAGTAGAAAAACTGGGCCACTTGCTTGTGTCTGCCCCCAAGGCTGAAAGTTGCCAGCCAGCCCCACGCTGCAGCAGCTGTCATAATACCTGTTATTAGCAGGGGGAGGAGATGATGTATAAGTGAGGGAAGGAAAAGCACATGAGGGAAGAGGGCCCTGCTTGTGAGAGCTTACAGTGCCTTTCCACCGTCTTGGAAGAGAAAGTCCAAAGTCCTTGGGCCTTGGGAGGATTTATGTCCTTCCAAGTATACTTAGCTTTCAGACTTCCAATTTCAGCATAAGGGGCCTATTAATCATAACTTTAAAATTCTCTGGGGGTAATTAGGTTTAGAACTCGCATGGAGTTCTTCCTAATTACCGGAGGAATTAATCATTCCTCCTCTCCATAAGTATCTATTCCGTAAAGCTGTCATTTTTTGCGATGACAGCTTTTTGGGAAATAGTTATCACTATCTACACTAACTTACCGCAGCTGGAATCTGTGCTGCGCATGCGCTGTTACATTCGTAAAACCAGCGCATGCACAGCACTACCTACAGCTGCGGTAATTTTGTGTGTGTCCCCCCAAACCCCCCCTCCCCCCTCCACAAACTCCCCCCTCATCCCGCACTTATCTGCCCGCTGCAGCGCCTCCGGCTCCGGTGTCTGCTCTGACACGTGTTCTCCCAGCAGACCACAGTACAGTTTAGAAAAAAAAAAAAAGTTTTTTTTTTTTTTTCTAAACTTTATTGTGTTCTGCTGGGAGAACATACTGTAGTGTCCGATCAGCCACCGATGCCAAAGGACGGTACCAGAGCGCCGGAGGAAGATGCGGGGACTTCACCAGCTCGAAGCAGGTAAGTGTCACCTGCTATTCGCCCCCTCACAGTGGCGGATAGTAACTTCATCAAATTCCGAAAATACATAATTTTCAGAATTTGATGAATTCCATAATTTCCATATCCTCATACTAATGTATGGGGAGTGTGGAAATTAACGCAGGGGGACTTAACCAGGAGATATCAGTGATAAAATAACGGTATTTACGGAAAATGTCATTAAAAACTTTATTTTAGTGTTAATGAATAGGCCCCTTTGATACTTACACATAAGGCTATCAACCAAATGATTACACCAACATACTTATATCTTTACTTATCTTAAAATATCTCCCAGCTCTACCCCTCCGCTCTGCACAAGATCTGCGTCTCTCACCAGCTGCTCTCACTCACAGTTACAGGACTTCTATCAGGCTGCACCCACTCTGTGGAATTCTCTCCAATACACAAGCCTCCAAACTTTCTAGAGTTCCCTGAAAACGCACCTCTTCCGCTAGCCTATCAAAGCCCAGAACCACCCACATAACCTCAATAGACTATTCTACTAATTACCTCCCCTTTATACAGCCCACACATAACTTTACATTTCTCATTCTACACATATCCCACTGACCTCTGTCCAACATTGCTGAGTGACTGGATCATACATCCCACCAAGGACCTCTGCAATCTGGCTGGAACAATTTTTGCAATATGTAGCATTTATTCTTCTGTATCAAATTCCTATTTCCCTATAGAATGTAAGCTTGCGAGCAGGGCCCTCTTACCCTTTTGTCTGTTATTATCCAGTCTCATTTTATTACTCTTTTCTTCCCAATTGTAAAGCGCTGATGCTATACAAGACAAGTAACTGTTAATAAATAATAAGACATCATTTTAGTACTTCCTTTCACCCACTGGCACTAAAATGTTCTTTAAGATATTTAATATACGGTTACCTTGCTTGGGGCCTCACTTATCAACCACGCTTAGCACTTAGCTCAGGAATGGTGTTTTTTTTTATGCTGACTTAGTTATTGTACATGTATAACTCAGTATATAATCTGGTTTCTAGGGGAGTATTCTGGCATCACAGAAGGATATTTAAGGAATGCAGAGCCTCTCAATGGTATTTATACCAATTAATAATAACCTGCCTCTCTTCATGAGTTCTCCATCAAGCAAGGTTAGGTGGGAGTGCTATGTGCGTAATACGACTTTGGCAGGAAAATAGCTACAGAAATGCAGGTTATAAGTGAATATTTTGCTCTTTTATGCAGTTAAAATGTGTTTCTCTGGAACTTGTAGGCCAAGTATGCTTTTAATTACTGTCAGGGTTTCTCTGAGCCTGGAATACCAATACACCTATCTGCTACAGTTTACACAATGCATTAATTCATACCTCAGCATAAGCACACTTTGTAGGGGCAAAGAATCAGTAATAACGTATATAGAACCTCTTTTAACAATATACATGTCAGAAACAATTCGACAGGTTGACATTACTTGATCTTATCTGCATAGAATCCAGATGTGAATTTGGCATTTTTGAATTAACCAAAGGCTACCGACTCTACATTTAAATACATCATTCTAAGAACTTAATTGCTCATTGCGGGTTGCTATGGTCACAGTGAATAGTCAAAAACATTCTACTGTATTTCTTTATTGGTTTGTTTAAAAAAAAGATACTTGACAGGTGTCATCGCTTGATGTAAAGAGTAACATAAAAGTAGAAAACAAAAAAAAAACTGTTTAGCTATAATGACACAAGTGCACCCATAATTTGAACACAGTGGAGGCAGCCATTTTGTGGCCTGGACCAGTGCCCATGAACTTACAGCCCAAGTCACCAGCTTTGAGTGACATTGGTAATAATAAAATACATTGTGATATTACAGTTTCCCAGTGAATTGTTGGTATTCTCGTGAGTATAGGTTCAACCTAGAAAATGGCAGCTCTTACCGTGTGTACAGGACATGTATGCAATGGGATGCTTGCTATTGTATAGTCAAAGCAAGAGAGGTTTAGTTTATGCGGCCATGGAAGAAGAACGATCTTTTACACAAGATAAGTGTTTTTAAATACAGAATTGTCTTCTTTGTGTTACAAAATAATATTTGTCTGTACATTTTCTTTATCTGCATATAGATATATAATGAACCAATAGAAATGTATGTGTGATTCAGAGTTGCATGTAATGCTGGTGTTTATGGTGTTGAGCGATTGTTATTGCTACTGGAGCGTGCATGAAAAACCCCTAAAAACTGGGTGTACGCACAGAGGCGCAGTTGCGATCGAGACACATGGGGGTATATTTACTAAAGTGCGGGATTTTAGAAGTGGAGATGTGGCCCATAGCAACCAATCAGATTATACTTAACATTTATCTAGCACCTTCTAGAAGATAGTAGCTAGATTCTGATAGGTTGCTATTCTAAAAACCCGAACTTTAGTAAATATACTCCACTGTATCACAAATGAATTGGAAATGCGCCGTCCTTCCTGGACGGTGGCTATTCAGATGCACAGAGATGGTCCGTCTTATGGGCGTGTTATAGGAGTGTCGCTACAGTGTGTTTGTACACAGACACTCAATTGTACACATTGGGGGACATACTCGGATGGAAAATCGGCACCTAACATAGGGCAGGTGCAAGTTTTGGTGGTGCAACCGATGGTGGCACCTCTGTATGAATTAATCGGCTGCAGCATTAGCATAAAGTCGGTAACACGCTGCATAAAACGTCAACATTAGTGTCCACCTAAATCAGGCCATTGTGTCATATTGTATACTCACCCAGTGTTCCATTGTTCCATATTATTATTATTATTATCATTTATTTATATGGTGCCACAAGTGTTCCGCAGCGCCTTACAAAGTACATACACAAGTTGTAGACAAGCGACTTACAGAACAATACAATACAGGACCAGGACATGGATAATATATATGGCTACATTAGCGACCATAACACCCAGATAAGCAACAGAGCATAAGCAACCGAGTGTTAGGTGCCCTAGTGGTGAATAAGAAATAGATGAAACTAAAGTAGGGAGAAGCACAAGAGGATAGAGGGCCCTGCTCGCAAGAGCTTACATTCTAAAAGGGAGGGGAAGACAAACAGAGGTGACACAGATGGGGCAGATGGGGAGGAAGGAGCATGCAGCAGGGAGTTAGAATGATAGCTGGAAGGCTTTGATGAAGTAGTGGGTCTTAAGAGCCCCGTTCGAAGGACTGCAAAGAGGTGGAGAGTCTGATGGGTATGCTATACCCACCCAGTGTCACATTACGGAGGAGATGTACTAAGCCTTTGAGAGTGATAAAGTGGAGAGAGATAAAGTACCAATCAATCAGCTCCTAACTGTCATTTATTAAACAGCCTGCAAACTGACAGGAGCTGATTGGTTGGTACTATAGGTTAGCCTATAGTATCTTATGGGCTACTGTTTCGCAAACAATTATCAGAGCCCGTCTCCTTTCAAAAGTACAAAATGGTATTCATCTTCACGGTGCAAATTAAGGAGCAAAATATTTATCAAATTCACATTAAAAAATGTGGATTTTGATAAATATGCCCCTCACAGAGAGCATTTAATTATCCTATCAGTATGTTTTTGGATTGAGGGAGCAAACTGGAACACCTGAAGGAAACCCATGCAAACATGGGGATAACATACAAACCCCACACAGATATGCCCTGCACCATGGGATGCGGCACCGCTTACCCATCCCTAGTTATGGCCCTGAGTATAAATCAGAATTCACTCCTTACAGTATGTCCTAGTAAAAGCAGAAGCTGTCATAAGAACCTGTAAAATTCTACCTAAAATTGTGTCTACCATACCCCTGGGTTGACATTGGGATACAGTCACAATGTTGACAAAAAAATATGCCAACAATATTATTGTCGACACCACAATATTGACAGTTATGATGCCGGCATGGAACACGTGGTCACCTGCAGAATGTCGACGTGACCACAATGTCGACGTGTGAAATCTCGCCATTTTGCAGGGGGTTAAGATTGGAGGGTTACAGTTAGGCTGTGGGAGGGGAGGTCAGGGTTGGGTACAAGGGTTAGGCTTCAGGAGCCCGAGGGTTAGAGGTTAGGATTAGGATTAGGGCCGTTACTGCTGGAACCGCTCCATCACAGCCCGAAGTCAACGTCAGGCCTGGAAAACACAGTTGGAGCCGCCAGATCAGCTGAGCAAGGTAAGAAACCACTGGACCACCAGGAACATTTTGTCGACATTCTAATCATGCCAATATATCAGCATGTCAACTTTACAGCATGTTTGCCTACACTCCTGGAAGTCGCGGGAGGCTCCCGATATTTCGAGTAGCCCCCCACAACCCCGGAAGTGTAGGTAGATCTCCAGCATCCTGCCCACTTCCTAGTGAAGTGGGCAGGTTGGGGAAATTTAATGGGGAATTTGCGGGTCCGCGAGGAGGGAGCGGGGCTAAACAGCGTGATTTGCATCATTCAGCCCCGTCCCCTCCCCACGGACCTGCGAATTGTTGACTTTTCCGGGAAAGGGCCCCAATTACGTCACCAGTCCGGCCCTGCCCCCTGAACCGGCCTGCAGCAGCAGCTCTCCGGGCTGCTCCCGGGAAGGATGTATACAAAGTCGATAAGTATGCTTTACGGGATTGAGTAAGAAATCCCGGGTTCAGCCACTGGGTGAAATGCGGACGCCGGAAGCCCGAAATACCAGAATCCCGACGGAGCAGGTAAGTATACTAACCCTACCCTTCTCCCCCCCCCCAACCCTCCCTTAGGGGTGCCTAACCCTAATACTCCCAAGGTGATGCCTAACCCTAAGTCCCCGCGGGGGTGCTTAAACACCTAACCCCCCCTCCGGCACCATAACCTCCCGGGGGTGGTGCCTAGTCCTAACCTCCCCCTGGTGGTGCCTAACCCCCCCTTCCCCTAGCCTAACCCTCCACGGGGGATGCCTAACCCTATGTCCCCCTGGGGGTACCTAAACCCTCCCCCTACGGCTAAAGCTAACCCTGTCCCTGCTTACCTTCGTTTGGGAAGCCGTCTGTCGGGATTCTGTTGTCGGGCTAAAGAAAGGCGTCAGTATTTAGACACCTATCTTTAGTACTAAGTCGGTATTTTGACGCCGGGATTCCGCCAGATGGCTTCACGTGCATCTGTATTCTAACTACATCCCTCTATACGACCATGTCGACATTCTCATGTTGACAAACTATACTCAACCTCTTTGAATTCTGGTGGATTCCTCTACCTGAGATCCTATTCTCTCACCTTGATATTGACAATTGGATAGAACTTGCCGTATTCTGTGCCCATCAAGCGTAAGAAGGGGCAGGTGCACTGTCTGGATCGGCCGATGCGGTCTGAATGACATAAAATGCTCTCCAGTAGTAATCCTTATAGCAGAATCATGTATTTTACTACTTTGCATTATGGTACAGTATTTATATAACACCCCATTCATCTAACAATTACATACATCAAAACAGCTCTTGCTGAAATGTGCTTTCTTACTAAACATTAACAGAAATATTCCAGTGTTATTTTAACCAGATGTTTTTTTCATTATCTTTTTACACTGCCATATGGAAAACAGTCATCTAGAGATAGTCCTTAAAATTAATTGATGAATGACTAATAGAAGAGAAAAAGTGATACCCCGAACCTCGCCTACGCTCCTCATTTCTACCACTGACAGTCGCCTGGTTAAACCCAAACACGCCTTCCAGAAAAATGTTCTCAATTTCCTCAGGAAAATATGATACTCTCACTAGGATATCTTATTATACAATTAATCGTATCATCATTTGGAATCCAGTGTAAGAGAACACAGATAATTAAATACCGTACTAAAAAGAGATGTGCGCCAACCCCCGTGTTTTGGTTTTGGATCTGGATCTACCTTGGTTTTGGATCTGGAATGGTTTTGCCAAAACCTCACCTCCGTGTTTTGTTTTTCGGTTTTGGCTTTGGATCTGGAGTTTTTCTTAAAAAATCATAAAACCAACTAAAATCACATAAAATAGGCCTATTTTTGTTCCTACAGTATTATTATTAACCTCAATAACATTTATTTCCACTTGTTTCCATTACATTTTGACCACCTCACAACTCACTATATTGTTTTCATCCAGTTAAGGCCCAAAATTTGCACAAAGCTAGCTGGATGACTAAGCTATGCGGCAGCAATGGGCGGCACAAAAATGTGTCAGTTCAACTTCCAACATGGCACATCAGGAAACAAATGTTTTTATTCAAGAGAGACCTGAGGGAGTTGGAGTATGTATGTATGTAGTTGAAGGCAAGGACAGGAAGGGTTCGGTAGTAAATTTAATTTAATTTTTTTATTCCGAAGTAAATTTATGAGTGAGAAGGTGATGGGAGGAGGCATTTACATAAAAATATTTTACTCATTCACATGAGTCCTTGCCCCAGAAGAATCCTTGAGCGCCATGCCTGCTGCTGGGAGTGGATTTTCTCATCCCAGAAGGGGACCAGGAAGACTTCTAATTGTGCTTTCCACATGAAAAAGCATTTCCCAACCTGTACAGGGACATTAAAAAAACATAGTTAGTTAGTGGCCTCCATACTGCCCCTTAACCAGCACAAAGATATTAAGGGGTAAATTTAATTTACTAAAGTGAGAGTTTTTAGAAGTGCGTTTTAGAAGTGATGTTGCCCATAGCAACCAATCAGATCTATTTAACTATAGCTAGAATCTGATTATTTTCTATGGGCAAACAACATCACTTCTAAAACTCACTTCTAAAAACTCTCACTTTAGTAAATTAAATTTACCCCTTAAGGTCTTACGTTGTGTCTTTCTTGAGAACTTATGGTGCTAGGAGAGGATTTTCATCCCAGAAGGGGACCAGGAAGACTGCTTTCCAAAACAATTGACTGTAAAATAATCCTTTGCAAAGCTTCCACATTGAACATTTCCCAACCTGTACAGGGGCATTAAAAATAACATAGTTAGTTAGTGGCCTCAAAGTGCCACATAACCAGCACAGATATGTGGACAAGAGTAAGATCTATGATATAAGGCAGGGGTAGTCAACCCTGGTCCTCGAGAGCTACCAACAATGCATGTTTTCCAGGTCTGCTCACAGAATCACAAGTGTAATAATTTAAATTCTTTTCAAATGTGTTGGTGAGTAATGAATACACCTGTGCACCAGCTAGGTGGTCTGGAAAAACTGAACTGTTAGTAGCTCTCGAGGACCGAGGTTGGCTACCCTTGATTTAGAGCCTTACACTGTGTCTTTCTGCTTCTGCGGCTAGGAGTGGATTTTCATCCCAGAAGGGGACCAGGAAGAGTGCTTTCCAAAAATAATTCACTGTTAAATAATCCTTTGCAAACCTTCCGAAAAAGCATTTCCCAACCTGGACAGGGACATTAAAAAAATATAGTTAGTTAGTGGCCTTCAGTTCAAACTGCCGTTGTACCCACTGTCCACTTATCCGGAGCAGATATTGTGGACAAGCGGAACTGAGTAGCAAATGCAACATTTAAGATTTAAGGTTTAAGTCTTACGTTGTGTCTTGAGCGCCATGCCTGCTGCTAGGAGTGGAGTTTCGTCCCAGAAGGGATGAAGACATTGTTTTTTCTTCCCAACGGACACAGATCTGAAGAGATGTAAATAACTACTAACAGGAAATAGAGGCAATTTGGAGGCCCTTACACAAAACTGCCTTTGCTTTACTTGAGCTGCCCACCTTCCAGTGTGTACTCAGAGTTTTCAGCAAACCCAGGAACCTTGTCAGTGATCGGCCTGAAATTACTTCCCCAAAATGTGGAAAAGATGACGCCCATCAAAATTAACTACAAATTCTACGAGAAAGACCTTTACCGTCAATTAAGTGCAAAAATTACAGAGGCACCTGTAATGGTAGATTCCAGCAGGGACAAATTAATATTGTGTGAAGAAGATGATGTATACATCACCCCAGATTATACCATCACCCAAGCCTATATCGTCATCCCAACCTGTGTTGTGTATAAATTACAGCTGCGCTCCCTGTTAAATTGGGGATTCATTGTCCACTTTAGTGGATGTGAGCTCCATTTTAGTCCATATCATCACACCCGCTACACATCTTCTGACCTGGGCTACAGGAGGAGCAGCTGCACTCTGGAATATGGTTGCATGGAGTTGCCCCTCTGACTCACTGAAATTCAGGTAGAGGGGCCATGGGTAGGGAGTAGGGACACTATAATCAGAGAATGCAGTTTTAGCTACTTTATTCCATTTTTTAAACCATATTCTCTATTTTCACGTTTGAAAATGTTTATACAAACACCGGTGGTGTGGCAGGCTAACACGCACACACAAAAATATTTTTTTATTTTGTATACACTGGGGGTGAAGAAGAGCACCCCTGATGGACAGAGCACCCCCTGGACAACACAGCAGAACAGCCAGCCAGCCCCTATGGATAACAGCCAGCCAGCCCCTATGGTCAGGACAACAGTCAACCATCCCCTATGAACAGGACAACAGCCAGCCAGCCCCTATGGACTACAGCCAGCCAGCCCCTATGGATTGGACAACAGCCAGCCAGCCCCACAATTATTATGCACAACAGCAGCGCAGCACAGCTCCCTCTTCACTCTCCACAGTCGGAAGGAAAAATGGCGGCGATCGCGGGGCCTTTATACAATCCAAAACCCACGAGAATCCGACAGCGAGATGATGACGTTTTGCCATTTTGAGATCCGAGTCAGGTGGGAAAACCCGAGCCGACTCGGATCTGCCTCGTATCTGCTAAGTTCGGGTGGGTTTGGTTCTCAGGGAACCGAACCCGCTCATCTCTACTAACAAGGCAACAATAGGTCAATAATTATAAATGTATTTACCAAGTCCATCTGTAATGGCAGCCCATAGAATACAGTATGACCTAAAGTCTGATGCAAAGAGCAGGGTGTAAAAGTGTGTATACTCGTGCCCCTTGGTACTATATAGTTAGTGCAGTAACGTGCGGGGAGGTCAATGGCTGGGAAGGCACACGTATAAAAACACAGTTTTTATATCAAAACTCTGGAGCATGACAGGGAGTATGATAGGGGAGGGAGTATGACAGGGAGGCTCTGTCTACCCTGATATCGATACCTAATTTAAACCTCTATGCGATCCTGCCTATACCTTCTAGAATTGTCACAATTTAGCGTAGTGAGTCGCACAGTAAATAAATGCCTTCAGACTTTGAATGTGGTTCCAAAGCACAAAAAGTTATTATTCAACATAAAAACAGATGGTTACATGCTGTGATCTAAAGACAATTAGCGCAAACAAATCATACAGACCCAAGGTACAGTTGTTACTGTATATACGCACGCGCTCTGGTCCCAGATACCGGCATCAGCAATAGAAACCTCCGTCAACAGCACAGCAAGAAGACTCTCGATTTAGGTCAGAGAGCGCACATATATACTCTTACAGGGGTAGGCAATACAATAGGCAAGTTTGGCATGATTCCATTGGTTCTCCGTCACGATGCTTCTGTTACAGGACAGTTAACAGGTCAATTCAAATGGACACAGGTCAGCCTCCGACAGCCTTTTGTCTCCTTTTTCCCGCTGCATGCAAATCTAAGCTGCTAACATTACAGAGTACATTTTAATGTTTTAACTCTCTATAGTCCATAGTTTGCAGACGTCTGTTCCGATCTTCTCACCGATGGTACCGGAAATCTGTGGAGACACAGTGGATCAGTACAACACCAGATACGGTCTGCTTACCACGTACTAAACCTTAGATATTAAATAACCTTTATTACACAACATTAATAATTACTGAATAAACCTTGAATATTACACTTTAATACTACAGAACCTTTCATGTAAGTGTGCAGTGTGTAAGTATTGGGGAATTGGGAAAAGATGCAAGTTAGCATTGTGCGACTGTGTTTTGTGGAGTATACTATGGTGCGTGTCTTGCAGGGATAATTAGTTTATATGTTTTAGCGACTGACTGTATTTATGTGGTAAGGACTTTTAACTTTCTATTGTGTGGGAATCTCACAACGCTAAATAATAGCATCGCCGTATGTACATATAGTGGCGAGTTTCATTAAAAATGGCGCTGGGCGGTCAGTCGCAAAATGGTGTCTCATTGCCATTCGCAAAATGGCGTCGCACAGATCTGATTTTAAACCGATCCTGTCTCAGCCAATTATCCGGCTTCGACAGTCCACCCTTTGATAGCAAACAACATGCTATCATACTCTGACTGTTAAGATTAATTTTAGGCTTACATTATGACATATTATTTAATGTTATTATGAGATGGAACAAGGTGGTTCTTAATCCATCACTAATGGGTCTCTAGGAGGGGACATAAAACTACCCTTATACGCACACCGCTGATGTTGGGAGAAATGTGGGGATGCATCAATCCTATAAAGGAAGTCTTGAGGGGGAATAGAGATGTTTTAAAATAACATTTTAATAATACAATTTTATGCATGTCTAAACATAATACATTATACGCTGGTATTTCCTAGTTCAGGGTTGTAATGCAGTTCTACATTTACCTCAGTATTCATATTGTCAATATTGACCACCATCATAATTTCATTCCTTTGATTCACCTTATCTTTACATTTTCCACACTTCAACACAGTAGGGACACACCTGACACATATGCCAATTACTATGATGACAACCAGTATAAGGATCAGGAGTTTACCTATGCTTGCAATAATTTCCTGGACCCACTCTCCTAGACCTGAGAACCATTTCACTGGGTTCAACCATGAAACCCATTCCTCTACCTTCTCCTCTACTTCAGCCACTGAAGCATTATGGTTCTTCCGAAATTCCCATTTTAACTGCAGAATTTCATCCATCTTCCGGTCTATCACCTCCTTGGGATCGCTGGTATCGTTTGTAATGTAACTGCAACATTTTACACCAAATTGGGTGGCCAATACCCTCCAGTGACAGCTGTTAAATAATTTAACACTAGTCTGTGTTGCACCAGTTCTTTCTTGTACGCTTGCAACTCCCTACCTGTATATCTGAATGTGTCATCATACATCTCGGTGATATTATCTATTAATTTAGCAAGGTCTTGGATATACTGTATCTTAAATTTAATGTACCCCGAGCGATCCTGGTGGGATCCAGTGCTACTAAAACTTGAAAGCCAGTTGTCTCACTAATTAACTGTGTGGCTTTGTGCACATCACCAGGTATCATATTTCTCTTGTCTCTGTGTTCATACTGTGTTTGAAGATATGGTGATGGTGTGTCTTTATGAATACCAAGCATTTCACCATGTGTAAGGGTCATAACCTCTGGGACTACTCTTCCCAGGTAAAACAAACCTTCGGAACTGGAACGCCTCCGTTTGGCCGGGCACGCCCCCGGCCTGCCCAGCAAACGGGGTGAGCTGTCACTCAACATCGACAGCTCGCCCCGTCTGCTACGAGACCCCTAGCGACGGAGCGCCCGTCGCTAGCCGGGTCTCGCGCATGCGCATGATGGAGCCGGCTCCGTTGTGCGCATGCTCTGTGGGGACCATCAACCCGGTTGCGAGCGCATCGGCGCTTGCGACTAGGTCTGAATTAGACCCTAAGTCCCGTAATGGCAAGGCCAAAATAGAAAAACTTGGGATCCACATTCTGCAGTATCCACACATTCCCAAGAAGGTACGAATTTGCTGTTGGTTCTGCGGCAGTGTCATTTTCTGTATGGCCTGGATTCTGTCATTTGTGAGATGTCGTAACCCCTGAGTTAGGCAGTGTCCCAAATATTTAACCCTGGACTGGCATGGCTGTGGTTTGTCCTTAGCAACCTTATGTCCTGTTTGCAAGAGATGAAGCAACAAAAGTTTAGTATCATTTAAACATGACATAAACGAATTAGAACACAACAATAAATCATCCACATATTGTATTAGAACAGATCCATTGGCAGGTTGAAAAGATTGTAAACAGTTGTGTAAGGCCTGGGAAAAGATACTGGGGCTGTCTATGAAACTTTGGGGCAATCGTGTCCTTGTGTATTGTACACCCTTGTATGTAAAGGCGAATAGGTACTGATAGTCAGGATGAAGAGGCATAGAGAAGAAAGCAGAACAGAGGTCAATGACAGTGAAATGGGTTGCATTTGGTGGGATCTGCATGAGAATGACAGCTCGGTTTGGCACTACGGGAAATTGGCTCTCTACCACCTTATTAACACCTCTAAGGTCTTGTACCAGCCTATAACCCCTCCCACCACTCTTCTTTACAGTAAAGATGGGACTGTTGGCTACACTAGCTGTACAAACTAAAATTCCCTGTTGTAGCAATCGCTCAATTATGGGATAAACCCCTAATTCTATCTCCTGTTTTAATGGGTACTGGGGAATTTTTGGAGCTTGCCTACCGCTTTTTAAATTTACCATTACGGGGATTACGTTTGCCATTAATCCAGTGTCCTGTCCATCCTTGGTCCAAAGTGAATCTGGAATTTGGGATAACATTAGATCTACCTGAGATGGATTTTCATTTAAACTGGTAGAGTGATACATTATCCTTCGGGGAGTGTCCAACATATCCCTCACCTCGTGCGCAACTCTGTCTGGGATATCTAAAAATACACCATCAGGGTTGCAATATATGACACATCCCATCTTACATAACAAATCCCTTCCCAGTAGGTTAGTAGGAGCCGCTGCTGCCAGGAGGAAAGAATGCCTGGTACGCAATGGCCCGATAGTGACCTCTGTGGATTTTGTTAAAGGATAATGTTGCACTTTACCCGTTACGCCCATTGCTGGTACTGTCTCGTTGGTTACCTGTAAATTAACGGGAGATTTTATCACTGACCTGATTCACTCTCTTTTTGTTTTATGATGAAAATTTTGCTCCAGTTAACTACTACTGGAAAATATACACCCAATTGTGTTACAATGCAGGAAATGTTACCTTGGTTAACTTCGTCTGTTGAGGGAACATCTCCATCCAATACACAATCCGTGATAAATTTTGTCACGTCGGTATTGCGTGGAAGACAAGCCCTTAACACCACTCGCCAATCTTTATTGGTTGGCTCGTGAGAACTACCCAAATTTTTCAAAAATCTTTGACATTTGGCTAATTCCTTTTTGGGATCGGGGAAATCATTCATTATGGAATTTAGCTCCGCTCTTGTCCAAGGACAATGCATTGCCACTTCCCTTGTGGGCACTACACCATTCGCATCCGCATTCCCATTCGAAACAGTTATTGTCCGGATGGGATGCAGACCGGCCGCACTGCTACTTTTGACCTTATTACCTGGCTGGGGGTTTAGTCTGTTACTGCTACGTATAGGGTTAACAACTTCCTCTACGGTTGCAGTGGATGTTAACACTTCCTGTACTATCACTGATGAAGATGGCGGCACCACTTGTGCTTGTCGTGGTGGAGCATCTAACATGTGTACAGCATGGGAAATGGCAGACATAACAATAGGCTCATCATCCGTATCATAAACATTTTCCTTATGATTACTTAAGAGAGGGTACAAATTACTTTTTTCAACAACTGTACCTGCACCCCCATCCACAGAGGGCGGCGGTGGTGCGTGTGAACCCCTGGCAATACCTTCCACAATGCTACCTTGCTTTCCGGTAATGTGCTCGCGACGCTAGTTTGCGTCGCTTGCACACCTTTAAGCCACACATCCCCTTCATGCTGCCATAATTTTAAACATTTGTTATATTTTACCTTTTTCACTCGAGAACGCACCATACTGATGTTATCTCGGACATTGTTCAATACATCCTTATCAAAGCTACCAATTCTGGGAAACGGTCTAACACTCTTCATCGTGATCTTAAACCATACATCACAGTACCTAATTGCATAAGCACCGTACTTAGGGGGTCATTCAGACCCACTCGCGAGAGGCAGTATGCTCGCAAGTGGGTCGATGGTTCCCACTGCGCATGCGCACGACGGAGGGAGCTCCGTCGTGCGCATGCGCGAGACCCGGCGAGCGAAGGACTTTCCATCGCTCCGGGTCTCACACCAAAGGGGGCGTGCTGTCGATGTTGATTGACAGCACGCCCCCTTTGGTGGGCGTGCCTGCCAGACGGAGGCGTTCCCATGGGAACGCCTACCGTCTGAAGCCGGCCCCACTGACATCACTAGTGATGTCAGTGGGAGTGATTTTGGCTCTGATAGAGCCAAAATCACTCCAGGGCTTGTGGTTGAGAAACCCGACCACAGGGTTTCACTCGCAAGTCCGATGGTCGCGATGGTCAAGACCATCGCGACCATCTTGTTGCATGCTCGTATATGCTGTGGGTGGTGACCCACAGCTATACGAGCGTCCAGGAGGACGCTCCATATTAATGGAGGAGGGCCCTGATTCAGAGCGAGCGCTCTGGTCAGAGCGTCCGGCTCTGAATCAGGGCCTTAGTATGCATAATACGGCGTGCCGAACCAAGCGGCGCTTCCATTAGCAGCACATCATTGCCTAACATCTCTACTGTTTGCGTGGCTCCCATTCTGGGACAACCCCTACATTTTTCAATAAAGATTTAAACTGGTGAAAGATACTCAAGACACTTTCACTTACCTGTGGACATCTTTGAAACAGGGCGTATCCACCAACCCTATGGAAGAACTCTAGATGCCTCTACGCACCTATGGAAGAAGCTGCTTCCACGCAGAAATCCCTTTTTGACTACCTTTCAACTGCTAGGGGGTAATACTTACCCTTTGTTTTCCAGTTGATTTTGTCCACCCTCTCATCAGTTCACAATCACAGTTTAGCCAAAACTATGCTGTTCAATTACAGTGCTCAAATAAGCCTAACCGATTACTGAATACTGTAAACACACTGAGAGCCGAACCCTAACAAAAATAACAACCCATACACCTGCTTTGTGTATAGTAAACGGTAAGCTGCTACCGAGTCACTAGGCCGCTCCTTGCGCCTAGCACTTAAGGGTCCTACGATACCCTTAACATTTAGGAACCGTGTTACACCCTAAACCAACAAATGCTCACTGTTACACACTGTTACACACTTCTTTCCTGCGCAGAAAATATACGTTCACCCAGCTATTGGCAACACTTGATAATGCAATTCAACGGCTTTGTTTAAAACATGTGGCAGCAAGACCAGAAATATGTATACGCTAATGTGCGACTAGTCGCATGCACAATAATGCGACTACTACACAACACATATTATGACTCTTACGCTACAATGCGATTTAGCCGCATACACAGTAATGCGACTTCACTTTTTTAACAAACAAAACAAAACACCAAAAAAAAAAAAAAACTTTTTCCTTCCTCGTCCCTGGATTCTCAATCAGCGCTCCTACAGTCACAATAACAGGTAGTGCACTCTCAGCAACATCATTGGTAACAGAGTTTGAAGGCACAATGCATTCTCCTGTTAGGCGCATCCACCCTTTTGCTGAGAGATCGCTACCGAGTGTTACCAAGTGACCGGTGGCGTGATTCACACTGCGAGCCCCCAACAATCGATACCTAATTTAAACCTCTATGCGATCCTGCCTATACCTTCTAAACTCTGCTTATACCTTCTAGAATTGTCACAATTTAGCGTAATGAGTCGCACAGTAAATAAATGCCTTCAGACTTTGAATGTGGTTCCAAAGCACAAAAAGTTATTATTCAACATAAAAACAGATGGTTACACGCTGTGATCTAAAGACAATTAGCGCAAATAAATCATACAGACCCAAGGTACAGTTGTTACTGTATATACGCACGCGCTCTGGTCCCAGATACCGGCATCAGCAATAGAAACCTCCGTCAACAGCACAGCAAGAAGACTCTCGATTGAGGTCAGAGAGCGCACATATATACTCTTACAGGGATAGGCAATACAATAGGCAAGTTTGGCATGATTCCATTGGTTGTCCGTCACGATGTTTCTGTTACAGGACAGTTAACAGGTCAATTCAAATGGACACAGGTCAGCCTCCGACAGCCTTTTGTCTCCTTTTTCCCGCTGCATGCAAATCTAAGCTGCTAACATTACAGAGTACATTTTAATGTTTTAACTCTCTATAGTCCATAGTTTGCAGACGTCTGTTCCGATCTTCTCACCGATGGTACCGGAAATCTGTGGAGACACAGTGGATCATACAACACCAGACACGGTCTGCTTACCACATACTAAACCATAGATATTAAATAACCTTTATTACACAACATTAATAATTACTGAATAAACCTTGAATATTACACTTTAATACTAGGGAACCTTTCATGTAAGTGTGCAGTGTGTAAGTATTGGGAAATTGGGAAAAGACGCAAGTTAGCATTGTGCGACTATGTGTTTTGTGGAGTATACTATGGTGCGTGTCTTGCACGGATAATTAGTTTATATGTTTTAGCGACTGCCTGTATTTATGTGGTAAGGACTTGTAACTTCTTTCTATTGCATGGGAATCGCACGACGCTAAATAATAGCTTCGCCGTATGTACTTATAGTGGTGAGTTTCACTAAAAATGGTGCTGGGCGGCCAGTCGCAAAATGGCATCTCATTGCCATTCGCAAAATGGCATCGCACAGATCTGATTTTAAACCGATCCTGTCTCAGCCAATTATCCGGCTTCGACACTGACCACACATCCCTGATTTAGTGTACAGATGTGTCTTGAAGTGTCATATATACATATAGAGGTACAGAGGGAGGTGGGTGTGTACAGATTACTAGGCCCGGACATGTCTCCGGGGCCTGGGCCAGCCAGGGAGATGGAACAGTGGCCCTGATTCAGAGTCGGATGCTCTTTCAGAGCGCTCGCTTTGAATCAGGGCTGCATTTTTTTTTTTTAGCCAGCCTTCTGGCTCCGACGTGCGCATGCGTAGTGGGGGACCATCGACCCGCTTGTGAGCCCAGTGTCCTCCTCGTGTAGCAGTGGATAATATGCCACACAGACCGGGGCCCATAGCAACACAACACACACGCCGCCACGTTTGGCCATGAAATCCAATCTAGTATGGGGCCGATCTGATGTTTTGATATCCCTGCATGTACACAAGAGATAAATGTGTCTTGATAGCTATTAGTAAATTCAAAAGTTGTATTTTCAATATAACATGTAATAAATACAAATACAAAATGTAAATTAGAATAAAACACAAACATCTGTTGCTTTCACCTTAAATATCTACTGGGAATTTTTGTTCTTGCACTAATTCACATGGGAATTAAATAATGTGAATAGATGGCGACAGCTACATAATATAGCCATCAACGAGGATGGTAATGAGGGGCTGAGGATGGTGTTCATGGGCTGAGGATGGTGATGAGGGACTGAGGACAGTGATAAGGGGCTGAGGATGGTGATGAGAGACTGACGACAATGGCCAGGGGCTGAAGACAGTGCTGAGGGGTTGAGGACAGTGATGACGTGCTGTGGCCCAGGTGAGGGAGTGGTCAAATTTTCAACCCACTGGTCTGGTCTAGACTCTCTGGAGGAAGGCACTCACTGGTCTGGACTTTCTGGAGCAAGTGGAGGCATTCACTGGTCTGGAGGCTGATCTCCTGCAATTAGGCTCCAGCGCCAATCAGTACTGCAGCAGATGTTCACAGGACATAACCCAGCAGCTGGGAGAGTGTGAAGTTACTGACACTGACTGACGTGACTGACTGCATAATGGATGTTGCAGATGTTCTAAAACACAACCAGTGCTACCAGGGAGAATCCACTGCCTGCCTCCTGGCCACCAGGCATGCATCTAATTTCTACTGGCCCATGGGCCAGATGGCACCCTGGTCCAGCCCGCCTCTGCGGGCCATACATATACCGCACGATTCCCTGTTCTGCTGGCGCCCGTGACACTCCTATAACACGCCCATGAAACAACCTCTTTATGTGATCACTTTAGGTCACCTCTTAGTCTCTACTCTGAAACGAAAAACAATAATAAAAAATGCTGAGAAACTTGCGCTTCAACTCAATGGTGCGGCCCCAAGTGCATTGAGGTGGTCACATACTTCTAATAGTCATGTAAATAAAAAAGTACTTGCAATTGTGCGCACCCTCCGGGGTATCAAGGCTCCAGAGTAAAGTTCTTTATGGAACAGACTTCCAAAGCAGTGTTCTTTAAAACCAACGATATTCAATTATTCCACGTTGTCTTCGCCTTTGTCCTTCGTAGTCACTCCTGATGTTTTCTCTGAAATATAATCCACCTTTTTCTCCTCCCTGTGAACATATAAATCAGAAGATAAGGGTGTATATAGTAAAGTATCATTTATTAATACACATACAAAATATCCATAAAATAGCCACAACAGTACCAAGTAGAGCAGCGTACCAGAATGAAACGTACGCTAATATAACACACCTTAACAGGCATATAAGAATTTTAACCAGTCACCTCCCAGGTATAGGCACTTGGAATACTTCAGGTCCACACTCCTCAGCTTACTCCACCTGGATTACTGCCCTCCTTCGCTCACCAACATGTTTTGGCTCTATATGAGCCTTCATAAAGCATTTTGTATGTGTTTTAATAAACGATACTTTACTATATACACCCTTATCTTCTGATTTATATGTTCACATGGAGGAGAAAAAGGTGGATTATATTTCTGAGAAAACATCAGGAGTGACTACGAAGGACAAAGGCAAAGTTGGTTTTAAAGAACACTGCTAAGGAAGTCTGTTCCGTAAAGAACTTTGGCCCTCATTCAGACCCACTCGCAAGCGGGCGCACGTACGTTAGGCGTACGTACAAAAATATTTAAATTCAATGGCTCGCTCGTATTTTCGTTCGCATCTAAAATTCCTCCCTAAACTCTGACGACCCCTCCTCTAACTAACGAGCGTACGAAATAGCGAGCGTACATCCCCGAAATGGCTTGAAAGGAACGCACGCACAAGTATAAACAGGAAGTGGCCTTGTCAGATGTCGATTACCTGCTCCTTTATTCTGCCTACCTCCATCAATCGTATCATGCCAATCAATGTATCAATTAGCTTAATTGTTTGTTTTTTTTCAACACAATGCAAGAAACTTTACTCTTGTCCGTGTTTGTGTTTACCCGCAGAATACGTACGGATGAAACATTCGCTTTTATTGTTCAAAAAACATGTGAACCACAATTAAACAATTGTACTATTGCTGTGGATCCCCGCATATTTCCCTGGGTTCATTTCTTTATTTAAATTTGCTTACGCATGTCACTGCATCAAGCCTATCCTAACTCTCCAGAGATTTCTGGCCCTGTCGAACACATGACTCATACACTAACCAATAAAATTGCTCCTGTTAATTTCCAAAATACATTAGCCAATCAGAAAATTTTAACACACTTTATCAAAAATGATTTTTAAGAAAAACACCATTGCCATCATGAGAGCCTCCGCATTCACCAGGCGTGAGCTGCTGGTGCTTACGGAGGTCATGGATCGCCGGATCACCAGCCAGCCTCAACCCATGACCAACCGGCAGAAGCGCTCCGCGTATGCGGAGGTACGGTCCCGCCTGCGGTCCTTCGGCTCACGCCGCAACATCGGGCAGCTGGAGCGCAGGTGGTCCGACCTGCAACGGCGAACGCCCCGCTTGCTGGCATGCTTTCGCATGCAGATCCTGGCAAGTAAGTGTTATGTATTGTGGTTTTAATGTTTGTGTTTGTGGGGCAAACTGCGTGTGCATGTTTTCCTGTCTGTTCTATTTATTATTTGTACTCATATCTGCGTGTGCATGTTTTCCTGTCTGTTCTATTTATTATTTCTACTCATATCTGCGTGTGCATGTTTACCTGTCTGTTCTATTTATTATTTGTACTCATATCTGCGTGTGCATGTTTTCCTGTCTGTTCTATTTATTATTTGTACTCATATCTGCGTGTGCATGTTTTCCTGTCTGTTCTATTTATTATTTGTACTCATATCTGCGTCTGCATGTTTTCCTGTCTGTTCTATTTATTATTTGTACTCATATCTGCGTCTGCATGTTTTCCTGTCTGTTCGATTTATTATTTGTACTCATATCTGCGTCTGCATGTTTCCCCTCTATTTCTGTTTTTTTAATTCTACTGCTACTTTTTTTTTTTTTTTTTTTTAGTTTGGTTGCCCGGATTTGTCCATAAACTAAACGCAATTTCTTTGACATATTTTAGGGGGACAGCCAAGACTCCGCCGTCACCGTCCGTCCAGACGGCGTTCCCGCCCACTCTCCCCAACCCCCAGCCAACACTCCACCCCAAATCTTTCCCCTATTCCCCACTCCTCCCCATCCTTCCCAGACCCTCTCCCGGAAATGTCGGGCCTCCTTCCCCTCCGTCCCACTTCCCCCTCTCCTCCACCCACCCCTCTTCCAATTACCCCCTCCCCGGAGTCCAGCATAACTCCGCCCCATTCTTTGGGGAATGACGGATCCTCCGAGGAGGATCATGGAGGTTTGGCCGGAGCTCCCGTTTTGTCTCCCGGTATGTTTTTGTAATTTTTTTTTTAAAGCACAAACTGTTTGTATGTAATCATGTGTCGTGCCTTTCTTCGTGTTTTTGTGGCTTGACTTTTGTTGATTGTGAAGGTTTGCCTTTACCTCTTCCTGGTGATTTAAACATACACATATCATACCTGTGGGAATTTGTACCTAGGCCTTGTATTTTTGCCAGCCCACCCTTTTTATTTTTGTTTTTGGGTTTAGGAGTGATTTGGTTCTTTTTTTAAATTTTTCTGTGGATTCCCTATTGTTGTATTAACCCACACACTTTTCTCACCCACAGAGGAACAGAGGCGTCGGCAAGAGGTGGCGGATGTTGTGGGGCAGATGCGCCAACATGTCATCGGCATTCTGGTGGCCCTCGACCGGCTGTCTGGCCTCCTTCGGCATTAGTTTTTTTATTTTGGTTCTATTTTCCAATTAAATTTATTAAGACAAATATACGTTGTGGCTCATTTTTAAAAACCAAAACCAAGATAGTTTAGCCTGACATAAGTAGACTGTTCCTGCAAGGATTTCCCTTTTTTAAAAGTTAGATTGTGTTTTGTCTTTGTATGTCAAACAGACACCAGAAACACATAACAGTAACAATGTCATTTCCCTTTTTGGGTGTAGTGTCAATTACCGATTTCTACATTTTCCAGGTTCCTACTTGGTGCGCAAGCTGCTTAGGCCAATCTTACAAATCCCAAGGTTGGGCCAGGCTTCCTTTTGGTGTGGATTGGGAAGCTGAAAACATATTTCAGTTTTGCTCAACTGGCGTCAGTACTGGTTTACCCCTTAGTCAAATGTAACTTGTGTTAACCTGGTTACACTTGCTGTTAACGTCCCAAAAAAGGAAGACCATTTCACTCTTCAAACATTTATTCACAACATAACAGAGAAAACAAAGTGGTCACTCCCAAAAAAAATACACAGTGATAAATTCAAATACAACACATACCAAGAAATAATTAAATAAAAACACAAAATCAAGAACTGGTTGACGAAGGACCATGCCAACATGATTCCACAAACATGGCGTTGCGATATGGGTTCCAGAATATATGCCCAAAAGGACCAGATCCAGGTTTGGTAAGGGTAGCAGGAAGTAGTGAGCGTTGGAGTGCCAAAGATTATGTGAACAAACAGAAGATGGTGAGAAAAATAAAAATAAATTAGATGTTCGGCAAAAAACACAAACACATTAGGTATAAACACTGGAGTTTTGTTCAAACTTACCTAAAAAATCTGGCCACCACATCATCGCGTATGGCCCCCCCACATACTGACCTTCGACCAACCTCGGGGGGGCCATCCTCAGGTAAGGCATCCTCTGGCTGCATTGGGACACCACTCCTTATGGCAATGTTGTGAAATATCCCACACAGGACCACAATTTTCGACACCATATCCGGCACATACATGAGCTCGCCACCAGAGCGGTGGAGGCATCTGAATCGGCCTTTTAAAAGGCCGATACAGCGCTCCACCACTTGCCTGGTGGCTGTAAGTGCGGAATTATACGCACTTTGTGGCCCTGGTGTGGGAGCCAAATAAGGGGTGAGCAGCCAGGACATGCAAGGGTATCCACTGTCTCCTGTGAACAAAAATAGACCACATCAGGAACACTGTGTATCAAGCTTAACATTGTTATGTACTAAAGGTCTCCACTTACCCAGAAGCCACGCATCACCAGCTTGTAGGTTGGTTAATTTCTGCCATATCCCTGATTGCCGGATGACAAAGGAGTCATGAGCACTTCCGGGTAATTTAGCATTCAGGGACAGGATCTGGAGGGAGGCATCACATACCACCATTACATTCAGGGAGTGATAGTGTTTCCTGTTTCTAAATATTGCCTCCAGCCATGCTGGAGGCTGAAGTGGTATGTGAGTACCATCCACAACCCCTATGATGTGTGGGAAGCCAGCTATTTGGTAAAAATTGGCCTTGGCCACACTAAGGGCACCCATATCCAAAGGCATTTTAATAAAATGATGGAGGTGCTTGAAAAGTGCCTCCATCACTGCCCTCAGGATCCGGGAAAAGGAGGATTGGGAGATGCCCGCCACTATTCCCACCGTTGTTTGAAACGATCCTGAGGCACAGAAATGTAACACCGCCATAAATTGCGTCAGTGGTGGTATTGCTGTTGGACTGTCAATTTGCCGCTCAAGATCACTTTCTATTAATGAGAGAGTGTCTATGATGATTTTGGGAGGTAGACGGTAGCGTCTTAAAACCTCATCATCGGGCATTCCAAAAAGGGTGACACGTGTTCGAAATATCTGGGGCCTTGCATGCCTACGATGCCTACGCCTGGGACGAGTTTGAGGTTGGTCGTCTTCCGGGAGCAGGGCCAGAACAATTCGCCCCAGATCTACCTGAAATTCAAAGTTTACAATGTAAGGCTTTTGACCCACCCCAAAAGTAACAATAAACAACTTAGCTTTCTGATACCATCCATAGCTGCTTACATGCCGGGGTATTGTCATGATACGTATAAACTGTAAAAAAGCCAACAATGAGACTTCAAAAATTTAGAGGGTGTTTTTTTTTTAATTCAAATTGTTGCAAGCCAACACAGAAAATAGCGGAAACACACATTTGGCCATCGATGAAAACGACATTGCACACCGTACGTCAAATAGGGTTCAAATGGACCCAAAAAATGGAAAAGGGAAAAGCAAAACTGGATTACATGATGAATAAGCCGTCAAAAATGCGGTAATTAATTCGCAAATGCAAGTCACTACACCAACAGTCAAAAATGCGGTAATTAATTCGCAAATGCAAGTCACTACACCAACAGTCAAAAATGCGGTAATTAATTCGCAAATGCAAGTCACTACACCAACAGTCAAAAATGCGGTAATTAATTCGCAAATGCAAGTCACTACACCAACAGTCAAAAATGCGGTAATTAATTCGCAAATGCAAGTCACTACACCAACAGTCAAAAATGCGGTAATTAATTCGCAAATGCAAGTCACTACACCAACAGTCAAAAATGCGGTAATTAATTCGCAAATGCAAGTCACTACACCAACAGTCAAAAATGCGGTAATTAATTCGCAAATGCAAGTCACTACACCAACAGTCAAAAATGCGGTAATTAATTCGCAAATGCAAGTCACTACACCAACAGTCAAAAATGCGGTAATTAATTCGCAAATGCAAGACAAAAAATGGACTTAC
Organism: Taudactylus pleione; assembly: GCA_031769625.1. Taxonomy (NCBI): domain Eukaryota; kingdom Metazoa; phylum Chordata; class Amphibia; order Anura; family Myobatrachidae; genus Taudactylus; species Taudactylus pleione. The sequence goes on from JAUIMM010000205.1 coordinate 4,801,071, forward strand.
CCAACTCGAATATATAAGATTTCCCAAAAAAACTTCTTTGGGTCCGAAAACCAAAAAAAACTAAAAAAGATGAAATGAGTGTTAAAAAAATTAACTAACCACAAAACAGAAGAATACACCAATTGGCCACAAATTTGACTGCACAAAACTTACCAAATCAGGAAAGGATGTGGAAAAAATGAAAAAAATGCGAACGGAAAAACAAAAGAAATGTAGCAAAAACAAACAAAACACCAACTCTGCCAAATCCTCCAACCGCAAACAACCAAATCCAAACAACTTAACCGACAACACTCCAACAACCCCACCTCGACTCCACACACACCAAGCCATAAATAGTGTTTATTTTCCCGCACAAATTAAGGATGAATCATAGGGACGCACAATCAATGATGCGGCCGCAAACTAAGGACGCATGTATAAATACGTCACGAAATCACATAGAATTTCTGGATGATTTCATGCTGGAAGCAGAGACATGGCTTCAAACCAGGGAAACAATGGTCAAAATTCCGGCGGTAAGGCCTTCATGCATTTTGTGTCAATGATTCTTTTAAAACATAATATTGTGCAAGTTGTGAAGTGGCTAAATCTGCATATTTACCCAAATAGGTGAGGAGGATGACATGGAAGAGACTGCTGGCCCCAGTCAACCCGCCAAAGCTGCCAAAAAAAAAAGGCAGCCACATTTCACAAGCAAGGAGATGGAGGTTTTGATCCAGAAGTGCGTTGACATCCTGCCCCAGGCAGCCAGGAATATGAGCCAAAGCCAGAAGTGGAGAATGTGGGAGGAGGTCGCCGTTGCTGTCAATAGGGTGGGTGATTATGTCCGTCTAGCCCGGGATGTCAAACGGCGGTAAGTAAACACTTTCCCATCCTATAAACAAACCCCATTGTAAAAAAAAGGATAATGGTTCCAAATTCATTCCACAGATGGGCAGACTTCAAATATCGTCTCAAACAAAAACTTGCCGACAGGGCTAGGCATGCAAGGGGGACAGGTGGGGGTCCCACCCCTGTGTCATTGGAGTTGACAGACTTAGAAGAGATGGCACAGGGGTGTGTGCAGGCTGTGGAGGTGTTTGGCGTGTCCAACATGGATACGGACATGCCAGACTTTGCGGCTCCTCATGTTGGCCAAGGTAAGTCTTGTGATGTCACCAACTCTGAAATGCTATTGTGCCAATATGTAGATTCTAATGTGAGTCTTTTCTCCAATTTCCTAACAGAGACAGAGGCGGATGAGTCTGCTCCAGAGGGGAGCCTTGGCCGCAGAATTTCTGCTGGCTCTGCAGGGGAGGAACCAGTACATCCGGCTGAGGACCCTGCAGAAGCCAGTCCAGGGCGTGCCCCCTCGCAGGCAGTGGGCCTCCTCACAGAACTCAATTTTAAATCGGATTGCCATACGGAGATTCTGCAGAGGATGGACGCCAGTCTGATACGGGTGGCTGAGGCCCTGGAGCAAAATGCTGCGGCCAACGTGACCATTGCTCAGGCCCTGGCGGAAAATACCAGGGCCAACATCCGCATCGCCGATGCCCTGGAGCAGCTCGTTCGCCAGCACATGGTGGAGCCGACCTTCCTTCCTGCCGGAACATCCGGATCCTCCACCTCTGGCACAACATCAGCCAATCCTACAAATGTGCCTAGCCCTGTGCCTAGTCCAGAGGCCACAACATCTGCCTCTGGACAGGCCAGCCCGATGGCATCCCGGACCCGGTCTGGCGCCCACCCTCACCCAGCCAAACGGGCGAGAAAACGGTGACAGCAATGGCGACTTTTCCCACACTCCTTCTGTGCTTGGCTCATATTCCTTTCTGGTCAAAACTTCCCTCTCCTTTCTTGTGAAATGTTTTTAAATTTTGTATTTACGCTTATGTTAGTAGTTATGGTTTTTTTTTTTTTGGATCAAATATCTTGGCCTCAAAAAAAGGCAACAAAATATTAGGCCAATTTGTTTGTGTTTAAACAATAAATTAAAAACAAAACACTGACATTGTATTGTGACATTATTGTACAAATGGGTTACATTTAATCCTGGCCCTAAAGGCAAAAACTGACCCTCTTAAAAAAAAAAAAAGGCCTCTTTAAGGAACGTTTCAAAAATCACATAGCGATGCAAATTCCACAGTAAACCAAAAAAAAGGGGAGCTAATTAAAAGATGATGACATTATTGTTACAATAGGCCATAACCAACAAATTGTGGCCAAAATAAAACCCCAAAAATGTACGCTAATTGATTGTGTAATCATGACATTAGCAGCTCTGATTTCCACCTGCGTACGCTTTTGTGCTATCCCAATAAACTGCTTTCCAAACACATACCAAGCCGGATTTCAATCCAACACTAATTACTTTACTGACCAGCCGCGATTAATCGCTGCACCATCGTGGAGTCCCGGGACGGAGGAGAAGGCCATCGCCAATGTGGTCGAGTAATCCTGACCCTAAGCTGTGCGAGCATTTTGAAGGGAAAGCGGATGTTTCAGTGACGTATGAGACGGTCCGAACACATTTGACGTTCGCATCTGCTAATGTATGTACGCCCCAAAAACGCCTCGCCACGCCTGCGTTTTTTCATCTCCACCCCCGTCAACACCCAAAAACGCCCTGTTCTGTCAATCACATTTGACATGTCACTTCCTGTACGCTATTTTAGGAACGAGAGAAAAAAAGCTCGCAATCTGCCGTACGCACATGCGCAGTGTAACACCGACGCATGCGCGGTTAGTCAACATCGGAACGCAACGAGCGTACTGTTGTTAACGTGCGGCTCTGAATGAGGGCCTTTATTCTGGAGCCTTGATACCCCGGAGGGTGCGCACAATTGCAAGTACTTTTTTCTCTACTCTGAAACGCCCAAGGATCACAAACCCCTTCTCAAGTGTTACTAATACCGTATGCAATTGTGAACAGCATAGGACAGCTGGTTTTGCACGTGTGCAGTACAGAAGTTCTGGACCTTTCCTGCATGCGCACTAGCAAAATGTTGCTGAACTGCGTAAATATCGGCACTGCGTCCTTCTCTGGATCAGGGCCTAGGTAAACTGGGCAGCACAGATGGTGTAATGGTTAGCATTACTGCTTCACAGCGTTGAGGTTGTGGGTTCAATTCCCACTACAGCCCTGATTGTGTGGAGTTTGTATATTCTCCCTGTGCTTGCGTGGGTTTCCTCCGGGTGCTCCGGTTTCCTCCCACACTCCAAAAATATACTGGTAGGTTAGTTGGCTCCCAGCAAGAAAATTAACCCCTAGTGTGTAAATATGTGCGTGTACATGTGGTAGGGAATATTGGCCCTCATTCAGAGCCGTTCGCTATTTGCGGTCGTTCGTTCAAAAACAAGGGGTGGCTATTCAAATGATCCGTACGCACATTGCAGTCTGTTCACACCTCTAAGTCTGAACGAGCGAGCAAAACATACGCTCGTTTATTTGTTAAAAACGCCCCCTGGCCGCTCGCACCATACGTCATGTCCGCTATTTATTAGATTAATCGAGTACATCGACCAGCGTATGAACTGCTCGCTATTCTTGTGGTTGGTGTTTGCTACCACAAATTTGCGAGCAGTTCTGGCTATAAAATAACCCAGTGACGTGGTCAATGACGCTGCTGTATTAATTATGCACTCCCTTAAAACGCCCGTTTTGACCTTTAAGCACGCCTGCGTTCGGATCTCCACTCCCCGTTTTCAAGCACCTTCCCCTGTTACCACCCACATACGCCTCATTCTGTCACTCAAAATAGCAGGCCCTCGCTATATTGCGTACCAACGATTTTCGGCCGCACTGACTGGTTCGCGCATGCGTACTAAAATCCGTACGCATGCGCAGATGTGCAAACATCGCTCGGAACGAGCGTACTGCCGCTAACGAGCGGCTCTGAATGAGGGCCATAGACTGTAAGCTCCACTGGGGCAGGGACTGATGTGAATGGCCAATATTCTCTGTAAAATGCTGCGGAATATGTGTGCACTATATGAATAAGGGCTATTTCACACATGCCGGTTTTCGCCGGCCGGCAAAAATCTGTAGGTTTTTTTGCTGTGTACTATTTTTATTGACGCAAATACATGGGTCGATCAGACGCCACAGACACGGCACAGTCGCTGTGTTACAGCCGGGAATATCCACTGACAAGGACGGCTGCCATCCATGGTTTCAATGTTAAAGATTGAAAAAAAAAACATTACACGCGGTAAAACCAACAAACACGGCACAAAACCATTTGTGTGAAAGGAAAATATCCACCAGAAAAAAAAGCCTGGATTTTTGCCGGCCGGTACAAACTGGCGTGTGTGAAATAGCCCTAACTGGTAATAAATAAATAAATAACTAATCTGTAGCCTATTAGGTACTGTAGGTGAGTGCAAGACTGTGATTACTTGAGGAACCCTTAAAGCATCATCGCAGGTCAGGTGTGCCCAGGTGAGTTTTGTCCAAACAATTGGATCTCAGCTGCAAAACATTTTAATCCCTAATATCATGACATTTTCGTGTTCAGCGGTGGGAAATGGTTGATTTCCATGACAATACCTATATAATCAATTATCTGTTTTAGCTGTATTTTTTTCTGCATTATAGAGTGTTGTGTGCTGATCATGTTGAGATGTTTGTACTATTTTCTGGTGGACACAGTTTATAAATAGTAGACACCAGCACAGATAATATAGTGTAAGGCACAATAGGCAGATTGAAGTTAACCAGGAGCTTTGGTTTATTGCAGTGTAAGAGATATTGGGCCTGATTCAGCAGCAAACGCAACTGCGATTACGCACGCAATCGGCCGATTGTTGCATACTGCGTATGCATCGCAGTGCACGAACACACCACTGCGATCAGTGACTACGCAGACCAATCGTAGAGTGATTGCCAGGAAGTACCATTTGGGGGGATGACGGGGGGTGGTCGGCGAAACGCAGGCGTGTCTGTACATTTGAAAGCTGTTACAAGGGCGTGCATAAATTATCCACTGTGATGCCATACGCAGCTTGAGCTCCCACTGCGTGCAATGAGGTTAGCAATTCCTGAGTAAGGTCAGAGCTTGTGCAAGTGTGCGTGAGGCTGCGATGATGCTCGATGTTACCGATGGTTTTGAAGTCTTGCTAAGTATTACGGATGTGTGTAAGGTAAGGTGGACGTCCTTATGTTGTGCTGAGACGGCATAGCGATCGGATTAGCATACTATCGCAGTGAGACTTCGCGTGTGTTCGCTATCTCAATCGCAGTTGCAATCCGTAATGAATCAGGCCTTAAATGTGGTGGCCGGTTATGTCGCAGACATAAGCATATCTTTGCAGTGGACCTACGTACGTAATCGCTATTGTAATTGCAGTTGCAATCCGTACTGAATCAGGCTCATTGTACAGTCGTACTCACTGTCACATTACAGGCAGCATAGATAGAGCGGAGTATACAGAGGACCAGCCGGTCATGTATGCAGGCAGGTATAGCGAGGATTTACAGTAACAGGTCCCCCACGGTGCTAAGTAGTACACATCCATGTACCACTGTGGCGCTGAAAAGCACAGTGACTCCAAGATGGTGCCGTGCATGGGGATAGGGCCTGATTCAGAGGCGCTCGCTGTTTTGCGAGCGATCGCTCTGAATCAGGGCGTTTTTGTTTTTTTAGTTTTGGCCTCCAGGCCGCTCGCAAAGCTGTGGGCGGCCTTCTTGGTAAAGGAGATGCTTCGCTTATGGAGCATCATGGAGTTAGTACAGTAGCACAGTCCGTACCAACAGATCAGTAATAAGAATTCTTGAGTATATGAATTTTAATTTTAAACCAATTATAAAATAAACTAAATGTGAAAATTGTTCTCAGCTAAATAGAAAGTATTTTTTTTTACATATTACTCATTATTAGGGAACAAAATAACACAAGGGGAATACTGTAGTTATTTGAGAATTTTAAAGCACATCATTAGTGGTTCTTTAAGTTTTCATGGGATACACTGGTCTGTTGTCTGCTGATATTTGAAATACCTAAGGGCCCATTTAGAATTTGATGCGCATTTTGTGTGTCCTAATTATGCATGTCATGCAAAGTTTCACTATTCGCCACACTTGGCGGCCATTGTTTTCAGCCACGCATATCTGACACTTACACTGTTACAGTTCCTCAAGCTTGGAGAGGGGGATCAGTTAGTGGACTATAGAAGGGGAGTCTAGAAACATATAGTTATGGCCATGCTTCTGCATGTGTGTTTTGGCTTCTACATAATGTTTGAAAAAGAGCAAATTGTCTATAAGGCAGGTGCAAAGATTGAGCCTTGCAACAACACAGCTCGCGCCTCTGCTCAATGTGCTCATACTGTACTTTCCTGCTCTCTCAGAACTTCTAGAAAACTTCTGAACTTTGAGGAATGGAGTTTCCATGACGCAGTTATCAGCAAATCGCATCACCTGTGAGATGCCGCTATTGCAACGTGGAGTCAGGGCTAAAGCCGGGTACACACTGAGACGATGTCGTTACGATGTGGCCGATTTGGCCAAATTGTAATGAATTATGGTGCTGTGTGTATGCACGATATGCGCGCTCCCATGCGATGTCTTCAGGTTTGATGTGCTGCACGTCAAACCTGACGTTACTGCATGCAGTGCCATGTAGTGTAATGAAAGACACGAGTGATTGTTCCGTCATTCATTACATCGTTCTAATGCATACCCAGGATCCGATATGTCAGCCTGACAGGCTGACATATCGGCTCAGTACAAACCGCTCGATGTAACTAATGTCACCCTGCCCCCATTGACTGCCTTCATCTCCCCACTGGGATCTCCCAGGGAACAATAAAACAGGTAAACATGTCTCTACATGATATTAATTGTTGCAGTTTTCATATGATGCCGCCTACTGAGAGTACAGACTATCAGAAGCATATACACAAAAGGTTATCTTTTAAGTCCTACATTTTAAGCTCAAATCATCTTAATTAAAAACACATGCATTGCTGTCTTATCTGTCATTAAAAATACTGTGTAGGAATGAAACATGATCCTGCTATACCTCATTTGGATTTTTCAGGGACAACTATAGTCTTTTTTTTTTTTTACTAAAATAATGTGAAAACGGGTGTTCTCACACCCTTTTCACATTATTTTAGTTTCACTGAAATGTATCAAAGGGCTTTTGGAGCAGTTTTCGTGAAAAACGTCTCCAAATCCTTTAATTTGCATTTTTTTAGTAAGCAGTTCGCATTTCCCACACTTGTAATGGGAATTATGATCTGCTTGAAATGTTCTAAGGGGGAATTGTGGAAAAATACTGGGTGGGAGCCCTGCTATGACGCCATCTGAAGTTGGCGTTAAGCAGGGTTCCCCCCGTTTCCCTGACTCCTGCTCCGCTCTAACAGGCAGAATAGAGGCAGGAGCCAGCCCCCTGTGAAACAGAAGCTGTGTGATAGTATTACACTGTCACGCTGCTTCCAGCTCTTCACAAGGACAGACTCTTAGCGGAGCCCGTCTTCTGGAAAGAGAAAGTTAGTAAAAATTAATTTTTGCTTTGCAATTTTATGCAAGAAATATTAATCACTTCTGCGTTAAAAATACCGAATGTATCTTGGAACCTTTTTAGCTAATCTGTGTGACTTAAGGGGCCCATACATCTGCGACAGATTGCCGTAATAGCCTGTTCTGCCGACGTCGGGGCCAGGGGATCGATGATATTCAACATGTTGAAAAAATCTTGACTCCCGACAGGAAAATGGTCAGAATCGGCGAGTCGGGCCTTATTAACATGTTGAATTTCTCCAATCTGCGGACGGATCACTGATCATCGATGTCTGCGGATGGCGGTTTTGGTCATTGTCAGTAGGTGTATGGAGCCCTTTAGATATAAATTGTTATAATTCATTGAGTTTTTTTCCTCCTCTGAATCTTAAAGAAAACCAATCTACCTCTAACCCGTCTTCTAGTGGATTTTTCAGGCAGCTCGGCACAGAATGTTTCAGTATGTAAAACAATGGCTGGCAGCAAATCAAACAGGAATTACTGAACCTCTGTCACAAATGTATGAGAATTGTTACTTTAAAACAGTTCCTTTGATTTATCTGAACCACTATAAGATTTAAAACAAAAATGCTGTTTATTTTTCCATTATCTCGTTACCTCTTGTCAAAGCCCCATTATCTGTAGCACACATTATGCCAGTGGCTCCCAAACTTTATTGAACCACGGCACCCTAGAGTATCAGCATTAATGTTTTCATGGCACCCTATAGCCAAAAATGTGTCATTGAGAAATTCAGAAATGTAGTAAAGAAGTAAGTTGTGCTGATCTGTCATCCTTAGGGTCAGTTATGTGGTGGGGGACAGGTTTGTGCTTCTGTTTGTCCACATATTTACATTACATTGACCATAAATAATTTGCTTTGGTGCTGGACCACCAACCTGAGGCACCCCTGCAAGTGTCCCGAGGCACCCCAGGGTGCCATGGCGCACAGTTTGGGAACCACTGCATTATGCGATTTTTCATTAGACGTTAGCAATTTTCGGTCACACCGCACTGATTTTGCATATGTCTATTTACATGGAGGATGACGTAGTCACTGGAAAGCGTAGGAAATATGGGCAGACTATCGACATCGGGTACACACTGCTCGATATCGGCATACTGAGGCAGAGATCTCCTGTCTTGGCCAATCGCATAATAAAAGAATTGCGTATATGGAGGGTTTTTTCCTGTTTTATTGGTGAAACGCCAAAATGCTAATGCCTACCCACTACGCCATAAATCAGGCCAATCAGCAGATTATTGGCAAATCAGACCAATAATTGTATATTGTGTGCCCGGCTTAAGAGTGAGGATTCTTCACTAAATTTAATTTACTAAAAACTGATAGTCACACAATATGACATTTTCTAATGCTTCCAAATGTTGTTTTTATATTGGTCCCTCAAATAGACTGCATTATGGGCCTCATTCAGAGGCGGTCGGATGATGCAAGCGGTCGCTCAGAAACTGGGCGGCCGCTTGCATCCTGACCGCCCGCCTCTGTTTCGGTCGTTAGGCTGTGGGTTTACACCCACAGCTCTAACGACCGCTAGGGTGATGGTCGCGATGGTCATTGACCATCGCGACCATCAGGGCTTACGATGAGACCCTAGGGTAGGGTCTCAGTTGTCTTAAGCCCCGGAGAGCTTCTGGCTCTGTCAGAGCCGGAAGCTCTCCACTGACATCACTAGTGATGTCAGTGGGGCCTCCCCCAAACGGCAGGCGTTCCCATGGGAACGCCCCCGTTTGGGCTGCCACCCCCCCGGCCCGCCTTCCAAACGGGGCGAGCTGTCAATCAACATCGACAGCTCGCCCCCTTTGGATCGAGACCCGCTACAACCGGCGCTGTCGGTCGTAGCGGGTCTCACGAATGACCCCCCATATGTAGTGAAGCATGGGATTGTTATATTGTTATACACCCCAAAATGCAAATATTTGAACCTGTGGCTGGAAACCCGACCCACAAGGCTAAAATGGTCGCCACAGCACTGAACGGGTTAACCCTCGTGCTGCGGCGCCATTTTTAAAAGGCAAATCGGTGCTAGGCGACACTTTTAAATGTATTGCCGGCACCAGACGCTGTTTTTGTTTTTAAAAATTTCATTTTTTTATTCTTTGTTAAGTGCCGCAGCCACGGTTCAGCGCCGGTGGCTGTGGTGGAAGGCTGTTAACCACCGGTGAGCTGCACCATGGGAATGTAAGTAGTAGTGTTACTGCAGCCGGGACAATTTCAGGGCTACAAGCATGCACAGAGTCGTGCTGTGGTCCAGGAGCACCGGCTTCCGGTACCCCAGTGCAGAGAGGGGATAGCAGCTGGCGCTGCAGCCTGGACTGAGACCAGCAGCTGCAGCATTTCGGGCTGTTAACCCCCACTGAGGAGCACCAAAGCATTACCCAGGCTGTGGGGTGGGGGGAGCCAGGCTGTTGCAAGTGCACTGGGGACCGGGAGAGTAGCTCCTGGTACCACCAGCAGGAAAATGGTTGGTGTGGGTGCTGGGATTGGTATTGCAAATATATATGGAATAAAAGTGTGTGATATATATTGCTGTAAAGCACTGCCGAACATTAGTATGAAAGCCTGATGCAGGGCACCAGGCACAAAGAATGCAAATATGTTACAATGTATTTTAGGCTTAAAAGTATATTGTGTAGCGCAGATATTGGGAGCGTGATTTTTCTGCCCCCTGAGTGGTCATCTGCATCTCCTTTTGGGGACAAGAAAGAAAGAGTCAGAAAGTATGTTAATATATAGAAAATACTTTGTATTAGTGAGTCCCCTATTTTATTTTTCACTTCTCTGATTCAGAGGGAGTTGTTTCTCTAAAGGTGCTCACTCACTAGGCGTTCAGGTCATGATCCGATGTCGTGTCCGATTTCTTCCCCTGCAGTCGTGGGCACAATTTGGTGTTAAAAACAATCCAAATTGACCCACGATCTATCATGCATCCTATACTATTCCAGTGCATCGTGATAAGATTTTTCAGATTTTGCCTGCAGCAGGCAAGATCTGCAGATGCGATGTACAACCAGCGGGTACGCGCATCGGCATCGTAATCGTGAGTAGAGACTCACGATTAGAACATATTTTACACAATCTGTCATCCCAATGCGTTGGAATCGGGCTGATCGTGTAAAATATTGGCTAGTGTGTGGGCACCTTAACACAGCAGACACAGGTGACTGACCTCTTGGCAGACTTGTGGGGATTGTTTGATTCATACACTGTAGTGTAAAACATTTTCTGCCATTGTTAGATCCAATTATGTCTAAAGATGTGTCCAGATACATCTATCCTCCGTGCGCTACAAGTCGCGTTCCACATAATGCGTGAACGCCGCGTGACTCGGTGGCGCTGTCTTTTCTAGCAACTTTTTCCATTCAAATGGGTCTTATTTGCACAGCGAGGGCGAATTGGATGACCAACCAGCTTCTGCTAAATGATATGTGACATGCCTATATTCTGTGTGCGACTGCGGGTGCATCTGCATGCAAAATGCTATGTTACAGTGTCAGCGAAATGCTACATTGCAGTGTCAGCGAAATGCTACGTTACAGCATCAGCGAAATGCTACGTTACAGTGTCAGCGAAATGCTGCATTACAGTGCCAGCGAAATGCTGCATTACAGTGTCAGCGAAATGCTACGTTACAGTGTCAGCGAAATGCTATGTTACAGCATCAGTGAAATGCTGCTTTACAGCGTCAGCAAAATGCTACATTTCACTACAGTGTCAGCGAAATGCTACGTTACAGTGACAGCGAAATGTTGCATTACAGTGTCAGCGAAATGCTACATTACAGTGTCAGCGAAATGCTACGTTACAGCATCAGCACAATGCTACGTTACAGTGTCAGCGAAATGCTATGTTACAGCATCAGTGAAATGCTGCTTTACAGTGTCAGCAAAATGCTACATTTCACTACAGTGTCAGCGAAATGCTGCATTACAACATCAGCGAAATGCTACATTACAGTGCCAGCAGAATGCTATGTTACAGTGTCAGCGAAATGCTACGTTACAGTGTCAGCGAAATGCTACGTTACAGCATCAGTGAAATGCTGCGTTACAGCGTCAGCGAAATGCTGCTTTACAGCATCAGTGAAATGCTGCATTACAGTGTCAGCTAAATGCTACGTTAGTGTCAGCGAAATGCTATGTTACAGTGTCAGCAAAATGCTATGTTACAGTGTCAGCGAAATGCTGCTTTACAGCGTCAGTGAAATGCTGCATTACAGTGTCAGCGAAATGCTGCATTACAGCATCAGCTAAATGCTACGTTAGTGTCAGCGAAATGCTATGTTACAGTGTCAGCGAAATGCTGCTTTACAGTGTCAGTGAAATGCTGCGTAACAGTGCCAGTGAAATGCTGAGTTACAGTCCAGCGAAATGCTACATTACAGCGTCAGTGAAATGCTATGTTACAGTGCCAGCGAAATGCTGAGTTACAGTGCCAGCGAAATGCTGCGTTTCAGTGTCAGCAAAATGCTACGTTACAGTGTCAGCGAAATGTTGCTTTACAGCATAAGTGAAATGCTGCATTACAGTGTCAGCGAAATGCTGCATTACAACATCAGCGAAATGCTACATTACAGTGCCAGCAAAATGCTATGTTACAGTGTCAGCGAAATGCTACGTTACAGTGTCAGCGAAATGCTACGTTACAGCATCAGTGAAATGCTGCATTACAGCGTCAGCAAAATGCTACGTTACAGTGTCAGCGAAATGCTGCTTTACAGCATAAGTGAAATGCTGCATTACAGTGTCAGCGAAATGCTGCATTACAGCATCAGCTAAATGCTACGTTACAGTGTCAGCGAAATGCTATGTTACAGTGTCAGCGAAATGCTGCTTTACAGCATCAGCTAAATGCTACGTTACAGTGTCAGTGAAATGCTATGTTACAGTGTCAGCGAAATGCTGCTTTACAGCATCAGTGAAATGCTGCGTAACAGTGCCAGTGAAATGATGAGTTACAGTCCAGCGAAATGCTACGTTACAGCATCAGTGAAATGCTATGTTACAGTGCCAGCGAAATGCTATGTTACAGTCCCAGCGAAATGCTGAGTTACAGTGCCAGCGAAATGCTGCGTTTCAGTGTCAGCGAAATGCTACGTTACAGTGTCAGCGAAATGCTACGTTACAGTGTCAGCGAAGTGTTATGTTACAATGTCAGCGAAATGCTACGTTACAGTGTCAGCGAAATGCTACGTTACAGCGTCAGCGAAATGCTACGTTACATTGTCAGCGGCTGTTACACTGTACCATAGCGTTTCGCATAGGTATGCCGCATGTCTGTAATAGAGTAATAGAGTCACTGATTCAGAGACGGACAGTAATGCAAACGCAGCTGAACCCTCTCTCGGATCGCAGTTGATGAAATATGCTAATGTTTTCCAAAGCCCAGCCGTGCATAGGGATGATCACCGCTGCCTTCTCATATCCATACAATGGCGTACAACGGGCAGTTGCAGTATGTAAGTCAAGTCTGGCCAGCCGCAAACACTGCAGCTCTCAAGACAACCAGAAAGGTCTCATGCTGTACAATAATTTATTCACGCCAACGAAACAGGGTTTAAACAGTCAGACACTCCTGCATTTGTTTCTAAACCCCCTCCCCCCCGTTACCACCCCCAATCGCTGACTATCTGTCGCTCACTTTGCGAGTGGGGTCCCTGTGCGTGCATGATCGCAATGCAATCACTGCACGTGCGCAGTGCCGTGTTCCCGCATGCAGATTAGCAAATAATCGCCATTACGTCTGTCTCTGAATCAGGCCCAAATTTGGAAATAATTTACTTTGTAAGTGGGCTGCAATGGAGTATCAGGTTAAGACTAATTAATGTATATTACCTTCAAAGATAATGCCGGAAAAAATGCAATACATGTGTTTAATGGTCTTTTAAGGAACCCACAGATTAAAATAACCATCTCAACCTCATTTGCAGTAATTCAGTCATTCTCAGATTCCTGCGTGCTGTCAGATTGCAGGGTCAGACTCATTTTATGGGATTGTGTGATAGCAGATTGTAATGTGTAGGAGTTAAAGGAGAACATGTTAGGTGCCAGGGACTGTTTAACAAAAATATAGAGCTCTAGTGTTCAGGATGCCAGTATTTTAGGAGTTGTGTTTGTTTCCCACCAGGAAACAATACAGTTTGATCTAGAGACGTGCGCCGACCCCTGTGTTTTGGATCCAAATTCATCTTCGTGTTTTGGTTTTGTAAAACCACCCTCACGTGTTTTGGTTTTGGATCTGTATTAAAAAAAAATAAAAAAAATTAAATGATGTAATTTTGACCTGTGGGCACGCAATCCAAAACCCAAGTTTGGTTTTTAAATCTGAGTTCTGAACTGCAGGAAGATCCGAACCGGGACTCGGTTCCACTCGGTTGTTGTCGGTTCTTTGAGAATAAGACCCTCGCATCTCTAGCTTAAATATGCTTAATTGCATTGTTTTTATTAGAGATGAGCGGTTCGGTTTCGACTCGGGAGGCACATATAGAAACCGTTGTAATTCCTACACCGTTCACCTGATTTGGATGTAATTACCCTCAAATTAAATCTGAAAGTCTGCAGTTAAAGCACATCTTGTTTGTTTCATTTCAAAGCCATTATGGTGGTGAATAGAGGCCAAAATATGAAAATTCTGTCAATGTCCCAAAATTTATGCACTTGACTGTATATAGCGGGTCATTCAGTGTCAAATCAACACACTGATTTTACATCACCAGCTCAGATTTTGTTCAAATTTGGTATATGGAGAGTATATATGTATACTAAGAAAAATACAAAATATTATTTAAATATATTATGCCGTTTCCAATATATGGCTATGTAAAGTTTTCAAAAATCGGTCAAAACGCACAACCAGCATATTTTCACCATAGCAGCTCTCATGATTAAGCTAGAGAGGTGGAACTGGTGTCATTTTACTGTGTTTTTTCTGCCCTTTCCTATGATATATAACACAATAGGGTTTGTGAGGAAAACCTTTTTCCAAATTCAAACTGAAATTTTTGATCATGATTATCTCAAAAAGTGCGTCAACAAACAAGTTCAAAACAATTCTAGAAATAGTCTATACTAATGTTAAATGTTTGTCAACATTTAAAAGCGGGAGGATAATGGGTTCATAGTTAAAATTAATTTTAAAGCAAGGCAGTTTATTCAAAAAGCCTGGTGTATTACAAGTATTAATAGGTATAATAGATTTGATAGATTCATTAGTTTAATTTATATAAATCAAGTTGAATAGAAATACTTGACATTGTATTAGTCAGTCAACAATGTTAGCTGAAGATAGTGCGACAATGCCTCAGTGATTTTTAAAGTGTCATCAGGAGACATTACATAAATTCTTCCAGTTGGAGTTCTAGGGTCGACTTTGCATCTATTAGAGGTATCCATAGTACATCAGGCTTCCTTGGATAGAAGAATGATGGTGAAGCTCCAGCTGGATGAAGGAAGGTCACTTTTATTTCGTCTTCATCTTCATTCTTGTCCATCACATAAGCAAGCCACCATTTCTTGTTATACACAACGGAAAATATACTGGTTGTGCGTTTTTGACAGATTTTTTAAAACTTTACATACTTTGGAAATGGCATAAGATATTTATATAAAATTTTTGGTATTTTTCTTAGACTACATATATACTCTCCATATACCAAATATGAACAAAATCTGAGCTGGTAAGGTAAAATTTTAACAAAAAGTGTGTTGATTTGACACGGAATGGCCCTAGTGCACACATATTCCGCAGCGCTTTACAGAGAATATTTGTCCATTCACAACAGTCCCTGTCCCAGTGGAGCTAGCAATCTATATTCCCTACCACATACACACTAGGTTAACTTTTGTTGTGAGACAATTAACCCACCTGTATATTTTTGGAGTGTGGGAGGAAACCGGAGTACCCGGTGGAAACCCACGCAAGCACATCAAATGACCCTCTTAACAGCAAGTGTGTCTGTGCACTGCTCTTCGACAATGGCCACCTAGGGTGAGAGCAGACGTTGCGTCCATGAAGCTTTGTCTTCAAAGACTAGGTGTCACTTGACCACTTGTTCTGCTTAGGTTATGCAATCCAGTTTTGACCATTCATAGCAAGCAGCCATTTCTGAAATATATACTTTAGGGGAATTATAATAATACACTTTGCCCAGGGCACGCAAAATACATCCAGTACTGACACGTGGCTTTGATGAATCGCCGTAACCCATGGCGATGGTCACAACCCAGTAGAAGCCTATGGGCTCCTGGTCGCACTTCCATCTGAGAGGGATGCAATCGGATCCCTCCCAGCACTCCCCACAGTACATGCGTCGCTCGACGCATGCGCAGGACTCCCGGGTCCTAAACCCAGATAACCTTCTATCGCAAAGGACAGCTCTTACCGGGTGAGCTGTCCTTTGTGATTTCCTTCAAGTATACGGCTTTAGTAAACGCAATGCGTCATGTAATCCCGCCCTCTAAGGGGTCCATCCATCCTGTTAATTATCGGGCCTTGCGGCATATCCAACTCGCTGTGAATAGCAGCGGTGGATACTTAGGGCTCTATTTATTAACATTATTTTTACTAAAATAAAGTGAAAAAGGGTGTTTTCACACCCTTTTCACATTATTTTAGTATCACCTATAGTTATTACAGGGCAATTGGAGTAGAATTCGTAAAATTCTACTCCAACCCCTAAGTATCATTTATTTTTAGTAAGCAGATCGCATTTCCCATAATTGTAATGGGAAATGTGATCCTAAACTACTAAAAATAAATTGTAATAAAATACCGGGGAAAGCCCTGTGATAATAACGCCACCTGGAGGTGGCGTTATCCAGGGTCTCCCCCAGTTACCGGGCTCCTACTCTGCTCTAAAAGGCAGAGCCCGGAGCCGGTCCCAGTTATCATCTGTGTGGTCTAAACAGACCGCAAGCTGATCTCTGCTAAAAAAAAAAAAATTACTTACCTGACTCCATGGACCGGTGGTCGGGGCTCCAGTGATGACTCCCCTCCAGTCAGCTGGTCTCCCATGGTGCACTGCGGCCCGGTCATCATGTGATCGGGTCCCAGTGCAGTATGGGCTATCGGCTAACCGGAGGCATGGAAGACATCACCGGAGCACCGATGACTGCAGGTATGTGCTATTACGGGAGGGGGGGGTCAGTGATCGCGGGGGGCAAGGTTTAGTGCCGGGGGGTAGCAGCGGCGGCCGGTCGGCGCATGCGTGGGAACTTTGTCACAGTATTTTTTGCGAATATACCGTGACTAGTGTGCGGAGAGGATTCGCAGGGACAGAGCTTTCTCGCAAGCTCTGTCCCTGCAAGGGATTTGTAGTAATTCCTTGTGATATTCCCTGATTTCGCAATGCGAATTCAGTCGATAATATCACACTACAATCTGCATTCAATATGCGGATTGTAGTAAATAGAGCCCATATTCACCGGAGCAATTCAACATTGCTTCGGTGTGGAGACAGCTGATCCGAAAATCAGCTGTCACCGCGATTTCTTTCACTGCTTCTTCTGTAGCAGTGACAGTTAGCAGTGCCGCGTCTGACTAGGCAGTGCTAGTGCGCCTGCAATAACTAAAGTCTACGCAGGCACACAAACCCCCGGCGTCCAGCCGAAAGAGACGGACAGGGGCAGAGGGAACCCAGTAAAATCCCTCTTCACAACCCGGTACTCCTTCCCATGGGGATACAGAAGCAAACGCCACGCCATCTGAAGATGGCGAATGCTCCCGCAGTCAAGCTCAGAAAATATGATATTTTTTGGATGAATTTAGGTCTCCATCAATTGTATGGGGACTGCGGTACAGATCGAGGCTGAAAGGTAAGCAGGAGATATTAGTTACATCTCCTGCATTACCTTTATATGGAATACCCCCGATCCTTAATTTCTACAGAAGTAGATGAAAATGTTCATTTTCACCTGCTTGTGTAGAAATGAAGTGATAATGAATGGATCTCCAAGGGGCATATTTATCACAATTCACAACAGATGGGGATGGGATAAATTTGCCCAAAAGTGCAATGCGATATTTGAATACATCACAAGGTTGTATCATATATCGCATGCAAGAACTGGCTTGCGAGAGAGCTCTGACCCTGCAAATCTTTTCTCCTGCACTTGAAAGTGTGACCAGTCATGGGCCACCTGCAGTGGTTGTGAAATATCCTTTCCCAACCTTTTGCAGAGAACACCTCTTCAGTCATTTGCAAATGTGAAAGATGTCCCCTTGTTCTCATCACTCTGCACATGCGACAAATTAATTTCGGGCATTCATGCACATCAGTGTTACTCCCATTCTAGTGCCCACGGCCACCATTGAACAAATTGACAACATTTTACACTCCTCATTCTGCATTTTATGGGAATGAAGATATTGTTACAAAATGGAAGCAGCAACCAGTTCTTTGTCTTGGAGTGTGAGGTGGGTGAATAGGGGCTTTGGGAGTGTAGAACTCAATTACTTACCTTTAGGTTCCGAGATGGACTGGTCCGGTGGTGCACATCTGCAGAGGAAACTCCCTCCTGGGTTATGGTCCGGCAAGCTAGTCCCGAGCCTCAGCTCTGCTGTGGAGGAGGCCGGTCAGACAGGAGGAACTACAGAAAAGATCCCTCTGTAACCTGCAGAATCCTCAAAAGTAACAGCTTACTCCATCTCAAGATGGTGTTAGCTATGAAGTGCAAGCTCCTAAGGCAAAAAGCTTTTCGGAATTTGATACGGTATATCGCAGTTCCCATTACGGACATGGGTATTGTGACAGTGCGGTTGCAGGAGATGTTGCTAAATCTCCTGCATTAATACTTTGATACATCTTGGCGCCACTAAAAAAATAAACAGGATAATGATGTGAAAACAGCTATTTCCACATTTTTTCCCAAAAAAGTTTGGTTGATAAATAGGCCCCTAAGGCACACAAGTGTACCTTTCTTGTGATCTGTCCTTAATATTCTTTCACTTCCCTTCCCATCACCTTTTGGGGCATATTCAAGATATTAATTATAGAGGTCCGAACGGACCCCGATAATTAACACACTGACTCGCTGCGGATCATTGCTCCGGCGCCAGATTAAAAAATCAGCTGCCCCAGCGAGCGTCTTCACTGCTCCTTTCGGGAACAGTGAATCTTTTCACTGCTCGTGAGAGCAGTGCACATGCGTGACACGCATGCACACAAGAACCCCGACTTCCGGGCGGAAAGGAGCCGGACAGGGGCGGAGGGATCCGAAAGGTAGCAAATGCCATCTGAAGATGGCGAATGCTACCGCAATCAAGCTCCAAAAAAATTATATTTTCGGAACTTGATGAATTCTGTCTCCATACTATATGTATGGGGACAGCGGGCCATTCCACAAGATGAAGGTAATTAGGAGATATCTGTGATACTAGTGTATGGGGACAGCGGGCCATTCCGCAAGTAGAAGGTAATTAGGAGATATCTGTGATACTAGTGTATGGGGACAGCGGGCCATTCCGCAAGAGGAAGGTAAGTAGGAAATATCTGTGATACTAGTGTATGGGGACAGCGGGCCATTCCGCCAGAGAAAGGTAAGTAGGAGATATCTGTAATACTAGTGTATGGGGACAGCGGGTCATTCCGCCAGAGAAAGGTAAGTAGGAGATATCTGTGATACTAGTGTATGGGGACAGCGGGCCATTCCGCAAGAGGAAGGTAAGTAGGAGATATCTGTGATACTAGTGTATGGGGACAGCGGGCCATTCCGCAAGAGGAAGGTAAGTAGGAGATATCTGTGATATCTCCTGCTTTACCTTCGTGATGAATGGCCCGAACACTTAATTTTTACAATTGCAGTTGAAAATGTGTATTTTTCACCTGCTTTTGTAAAAATTAAGTGATGATGAATAGGCCCCTGTGTGTTATAAAAGTATTACAAAAACATGTCCTCATGTGCTGCGGTTTCACTCTTTCAGCAGCGTGACGTCAAGTGCGCCAGCTCACAGAAAATAAAAGCTTTATTGCACACCCGCGGCGTTCGGAGACGGTGCGGCGGTAGGAGGCAGAGTGGCGGGCACCCTTATCACTCACGTTTATTGTGAGGTGCGGGGTAGTAGCGGGCAGTGCGCCAATAGGATCAGGGCCCCCTGTCGCTTTTAATTCAAGGGAGTAGTAGCGGATACCGGTAGGAGTGGGAGGGCCACCCCCTCTCACTTTATTGAATGGCGCAGGGTTGGTAGGAGCGGGCGCTGGGCGGTAGGAGTAAGCATCGGGTGGTAGGAGCAAGCGGGCCCCCGCTCTCTGTCTGTTTGTCCAGGCCCAGGATGCCGGTCCCGGCAGACCCCCTGATGGTGGTCTTGGTGGGGAATAACAGGGGAAATGTGTCAAACCTTACAAACCAGTGATAGGTAACCTGATACTCTTCAGGGGCCGTACTGGGCAACGTTCCAACCTTCAAAAGGGCCGCACATTACCCTTAATTTCAGTAGTAAGTTAAATGAATATATTATATAAATAAAATAGGATACCTATATGTAATAATATATCAGCAGGCCCAGTATGGCCTCCTAAGCGAGCGGTTGAGCGTCTGTGTGCGCAGTCACTTTCATCGACGCGCCTGCGACACTCCCATATGTGCTCTAAGCCACCTCCCTTTCACCCCCCAGAAACGCCCACTACAGTTTCATTCCTAAGATTGTGCATCTCCCGTGCGCCTCAATCGCACCTCCGGCTCCGTGCGCACGCTATCTGGATACATACGCAGTGTGGCACAGGCGCATGTGTGGAAAATAAGCAAATTGCTCCACTTATTGTGCCCAGCGCTGTAACAGGGCTTTACGGCGCCCTGTGTCGGTCACGGCCCTGACCGCATGGTGTCATGCCAAAGGGGGCGAGCGTGATGGGAGGAACAGCAGCACCATGGGAGCATCTTCAGGAGGCTCCGGGGTGCTGTAAAGGCTGCAGGGTGCATGACTGGAGCGTTCAAAGGACACTGGCTGCAGGGAGCTGTGGCAGGGGCCTTTCCAGGCACCCTGCTAGCCGGATGCAGGGACCGTGGGACAGCAACGGTGCTGCCCACAAAGCCCGGCACTTTGTGCAACGGCGACACTCGCACACCCCTAGTTATGGCCCTGATTGAGCCTCACATTTCTTAGTGCATTTTGTTGATTGTAAAATGTTTGTACTTCCCAGTCAACAGTTGCACCCTGTGCCGGCCCCGCCGCCTGGGCCCCCAACGTCATGACATCGGCTGCATAAGATGTGTAGGGTGCCCATCTGAGGCGTCCACAGGATGCTCCGCGAGTGCTGCAGCGGCAATCCTGGCTGGATGGTGCCGTTCCAGGCAACCTGCTAGCAAGGGGCATGGGGCGACAAAGGTGCCACCCACAGAGCCCATAGCTAGTTACGGCCCTGCTGTAACACGGAGCACCTTTTCTGATTTTTCATGCTTGATGATCGCTGGGCAAGTCATCTGTGCCAACCAGTGCACATCTTAGGAGTGTTATGGCAAGCAGCAAGCGTTCTTTGTAAATTAGGCCACTTCTGTGCAATCCGAGGGGTGTCCATCCAAGCACAGGTGATTGCCAAGCACCACAATTCCTGAATGCTGTTCCATCAAGTTTTCTGATTTTTTTTTTTTTGCCTGCTTCAGCTACAGAACAAGCAGAAGCATAATGCACTCAGTGTCTGAATAATTTATAAGACGATGAACCCATGCTGCAGAAGAGCCTCTCATTTTCCCTGCCTCTCACATTGCATGAAAAACCATTCGCGGTCAGCAGAAATAGATGCTGGTCCAGCCAGGCAATGAAGAGAAGCTATTTAAACTCTTTGGCTTCTTAGCAGAAGCCAGTAGTAGTTACATTGAGATATGAGCCTTATTTAATGCTGCACAGTCACTTATACAACATATATATTATTACTATTCTTTTGCATTTATATATTTTATATTGTATTTTCAACCCTATTTTGCTTTTTTGTTTCAATCCCAACTGTCCTGTGGTTTTCATACTATACAGTCCTGCCCCTGCTAGGGCTCTCCATTACTTATTAGTAGAGTTGTGCAGTTCGGTTCTCCAGGAAACCGAATCCACACAAATTTTGAGAATCCGGACAGATCCGAGTCGCAGTTCTGATTTGAGAAGATCCGGACAGATCAGAGTAGCAGTTCTGATTTGAGAAGATCCAGACAGATCCGAGTAGCAGTTCTGATTTGAGAAGATCCAGACAGATCCGAGTCGCAGTTCTGATTTGCAAAGATCCAGACAGATCCGAGTAGCAGTTCTGATTTGAGAAGATCCGGACAGATCCGAGTAGCAGTTCTGATTTGAGAAGATCCGGACAGATCCGAGTAGCAGTTCTGATTTGAGAAGATCCGGACAGATCCGAGTAGCAGTTCTGATCTTTCCGCGGTTTGGAATTCGGATTTTAAATCCAAATTTCATGTTTTGGATTGCAAAAATTACATGATTTTAGCTGTTTTTAAAAACTTTTTATCAATTAAAAAAAAAAAACAAACACATCCAAAACCAAAACACTTGAGGGTGGTTTTGCAAAACCAAAATTAAAACACGAAGATGTATCCATATCCAAAATACAGGGGTCAGCGCACATCTCTAGTAATTAGCTCTCCTGCTGGTTACTGCCATGGATGGGAAGGTGAAATATGATCCATATATTAGGGTAGCAAAATTACATATTGCTAAAGTTAAGTACAAATGAACTAGAAGGCAGGAGAAATTGAACATGGCGAGGGACAAACAAGTCATTATTATTAATGATATTTGTTATTGTTAATGCTATAAATTATCTATTTATTAACCTGCTCCAGTGGAGTCTAAATGATCTGCCACACAAACACATAAGGGTCAGTACGATGACTGTGGGTGGAACCTGGAAGAAACATGCATTAACATGGGGACTATACAGTAGTTCCAGCAATCTATAATGCGTTATATGTTCACATTGTGATCATTTTCAGTGCAAAATACACTATGCCAGCACTCGTAGTGCCCACTTACCAAGTTCTAGAAGTGTAGAATAACCTCTATAAATTGCCTCTTCTGCAGATTCCTGTACAATAGCAATGTTGTATTTCTAATTTCTATTGCATTCCTATACTTAATAATGTGCCCCATGGGTTATGGATATTTTCAATTGTACTCCTGACCCTCTTTTTCTTGGAAAAGAACTGTGAGTTCCAAACTCCTCTGGCTTTGCATTATCATACAGTAATCTGTGCCTATGGGATATCCTGTTGACCTTGTCTTTAAATCAATAAATGTTACATTTATTTGCTTTTTACTCTATTCCATATATATTTCACATTGGGAGTTTCAGTATTTAGCAGAGACACTGGAGTTTGAGTTTGTCTTTAGTAAGAGGATGAGTGACATGCATGTGTCCGTCTAGTAGTCTGCATTCTATTCTGACCGGTGTATGCTCCAATGGCTTCGCTTTTGCTAATGGAATTATAGATTGACAATGCGGCCGGAAGCCTGCAGACAGAAAAGCATAACAGAGCCACAAAGCCCAATGTAGAGAAAAGGAAGCACAGCAGATAGGAGCCGGCAATGTGATGACAGGGTGCAGACTAGTATAGCACAGATTGTGAAACACTTGGCAAGTTTTCTTATGATACGAATAGAATGTGTAGCTTTAATCCTGGGCTATTTCTGTCATTTCGTTAATTCACTTTTGTTAAATATTAATCCTTGAAATCCACAGGCATTGCATGGCATAATCTTTCATTGGGGCACGTCTCTCTCCCGTATTTAGACTCTGTCCCCGTGTGACCTTAATATATCCCCCGACCTCCAAAGCAACCTCGTGGAGATGACAGGCAAATGTATTTCGACACCAAGACCCCATACCTGCATTCCAGGCTTGTATCGTAGCTGTATCCTGAATGGATTCCTGCCATGTAAAACAAAGGGACTCCGGCCTAGGACTCCTATAGCTCTCTCAGTTGTAATCGTATGATATCTGTAGAGTTATCAGTGGGGCTGTAAGTCCGTTTGCTGAGCTTATTTTGCATGTTTTCACACAGCACCTGCTCCGTGGCCGAGCGTATGCAAGTACAGGCGGAATTGGGGAAGGGCAATAATATACCCTGAGCCAGCCACGTCTACTGCGCATGTGACATTATGAAGTCACAATGAGGGGGCGGGGCTGTCTGGACCAGGAGGAAACTGAGTACAAGGAGCATCCTAAAGACATGCAGGGTGGCTCTGGAGAGGTTCTGTGGTCTGCAGGGTGCTGATCCAGTCATCCTGCAAGCCACATACAGGTGCCACAGGGCAGTGGCCGGCACACCCCTTAGGCCCTGCTCCTGGGCGACAGCACCACTCGCACACCCCCAGTTATGGATATGAGTACAGATAATGCAGAGTCATGCCAATTCAGTCACATCTCTATTTGCAGGAGAAGGGGCGCAACTGGGCTGTAACAGGCCGTTCGCACATAAGCAAAGTGCAGTGAGGCTGTGTCCCCTCAGCTGGAATGTATAGCAAGACTCAACTTGAATAACACAAACAGAGCCGCCAAGACATCGTGCAGGTCCTGGGGGGCATGGCCAATCACCCATCGTGGTGTACATCCCTATGGTGCGAGTCAGGGGGCCATGGGATGGCAGGTGGGGCATGGTTACCCTTCCCCTGCACTTCCCGACCCTTAAAGAGGCCTGAACCAAGCCCTTTGATACATTTAAGTGATATTAAAATAACGTGAAAAGTTTAGCAAAAAAACATTGATAAATAGGCCCCTATGTGATTGTATGTTCTTTCCTTTTATTTGTTCTGTTGAAAATTGAAACTAATTTAATAAAAAAAAAATGTCTGTTTTCAGACCAATCTTTTGCATCTCGTAGAGCAGGGATGGGGAACCTCCTGCCCGGGGGCCATATAAGGCCTGTGAAATAATTTGGTCTGGCCCTCGGAGCATTTTTCTGCTAGCCTTATCTGGTTAGCATGGTGCCTAGAATGGCACCCTGCAGCCAGAATCTATGCAGCAGTGCCACCTGGAGTGTTCTTAGAACACTTCAGACGGTCACGCCGATGCCCTTACAGTTCCCTGGATCATCCTCAGGATATTCCAGGCATTGCTGTAATCACTGGCGATTGTGGCCCCGCCCCGTGTGACATAACATGGAGGGGGCGTGACCTGCATCTGGCCCGCGAATAATGTTATATATATCAAAGTGGCCCTCGACAGAAAACAGGTTCCCCACCCCTATTGTACAGGGACTGATGCAAGTTACTGAAGATGATGTCACATACAGTATGGATAGGTGCTCACTGGGCGCAGAGATGGAACATGGGAAGGGAACATACTATATATGCATTTACTCCCATGCACAGAATGTGGGAGCAATTGTGGCAAACTTCTATTCAACTCTGCATTGACTGCTATGTATACATAACTAGAACAAGAATATATATTTATTTTAATAACCACTAGTTATCTTCTAATCTTCTAAAACTGAAAATAATAGAATAAGGTATAAACTTTTTTTTTCCCTGAAATAGCTCATTGTGAAGGGGTAGATATTTCAGTCCTTACCACGAAATAAGCTGATATGAAACGTTTCATTACACTGTGTAACTCAATAGATAAGAGCCTGTATACTGTATAATACACAACAACCCATGGTCGTGACAAAGGTCCCTCGTTGACTTTCAATGCAAGAACTGTAAATACAGAAGACTGCTAACAGGTGCACAGAACAATGATGAATAGATTCTCTGCTACTCCGATATAAGAGAGAATCTAAGAGACAAAGACACTATTTATGCCCGTGAAGAAATTAACATGCATTTTGCGCTTAGTACAAAGGCATACTAATTATATCGCACAAGTTATCATCACATGGCAATTATAAAGCTCACTTTCTTATAGTAATAAAAAAAAAACAGTCCTTTATAAAGTGAATGTTACTCAGTCTCTATAAGTGAAAATATAATAATTTATTCTTAAAAATAAATAAATGGGTGAGCGATTTTATGACAGACACAAGCTAATGGAAGCAATGGGCAATAGCCCTGGGCAGGATGCTGATATTTAAAGAGAATCCATCACTGGCTTCATCCAAAATGGTGGAAAGGAGATCTGTGGAACAGACCTGTGAGATCTGCCCTTCTGCTCCACGGGAGGTTTCTGTCCTCCATGAGCTCGCCTTAGGACACCTGCGTTACGGTTTGACAGGTGTACCGTCCCAGTCAAACTCCCCACCTGGTTTTTATTAGCAGAGTATCGGGATGACAGCAGGCTGAGTATCACCTGATAGCAGACTGGACTGTCACTATAATGCGCTAGCCGGTTGTGCTGGGAGCAGTAGTCCTCCAGACAATAGATAAACCAGGGTATAATGTGCTCGGACGAGATGCATGTGGTGTTAGGTATGTAACGCAGCTGTTGGTGCTGGTGGTGGTTAGTCCACATGTGGTACAGCTTAACCAGTTCTTAGATTGTGGCAGCAGTGTCACACATCAGGCTCTGAGACCCTGTTACCTGACTCGGCACTGCCACTTCACATCTTATGGGGGGTCCCATGGGTCACTGCAGTCAATGATTCATGACACTTGTGGTTGCTAACCTTCTCTGAAGTTAGCACCTTTCCACAACTTGCCCAGTCCCAGCGCTGCCATGTTGGTTACAGTCCAACCAGATGCTGCTTTCCCTCCAGCTGACTTATCAATAGCACTCATGCGTGCCCTACAGTTACTCTAGCTTGCTGTGCTCCCTGCTTGATTTCAGTTCTATTGTGCAGTAATCTCCAAGTGTCAGCATTCTACCTGCTCAGCACTCTCTTCAGTGAACACCTGGGCACCTGTGCGGCAATCTGCAAGCACCAGCAATTCACCTATTTTGTGCTGTCTCCAAAGAACACCTGTCTTTCTGTACAGTAGTCAGCAAGCGCCAGCATCTCACCTGCTAGGCGCTCTCTTCAGAGAATACCAGTGCTTCTGTGCAGCATTCAGCAAGCGCCAGCATCTCACCTGCTAGGCGCTCTCTTCAGAGAATACCAGTGCTTCTGTGCAGCATTCAGCAAGCACCAGCATCTCACCTGCTAGGAGCTCTCTTCAGAGAATACCAGTGCTTCTGTGCAGCATTCAGCAAGCGCCAGCATCTCACCTGCTAGGAGCTCTCTTCAGAGAATACCAGTGCTTCTGTGCAGCATTCAGCAAGCGCCAGCATCTCACCTGCTAGGAGCTCTCTTCAGAGAATATAAGTGCTTCTGTGCAGCATTCAGCAAGCGCCAGCATCTCACCTGCTAGGAGCTCTCTTCAGAGAATACCAGTGCTTCTGTGCAGCATTCAGCAAGCGCCAGCATCTCACCTGCTAGGAGCTCTCTTCAGAGAATACCAGTGCTTCTGTGCAGCATTCAGCAAGCGCCAGCATCTCACCTGCTAGGCGCTCTCTTCAGAGAATACCAGTGCTTCTGTGCAGCATTCAGCAAGCGCCAGCATCTCACCTGCTAGGAGCTCTCTTCAGAGAACACCAGTGCTTCTGTGCAGCATTCAGCAAGCGCCAGCATCTCACCTGCTAGGCGCTCTCTTCAGAGAACACTAGTGCTTCTGTGCAGCATTCAGCAAATGCTTACAATCCCCCTGCAGTGTGCTTTCATTAATATCATCATCTCTACTGGGTGTATACCTACTGTGCACACTCCTCAGCTGCTCCAGCAGGTATCAGCATTCCTCCTGCAGAGTATCACACCAGTTACTCCTATCTTTTACTGTGCCAACACGCAGTGCCCCTCACTATCTATACTGTACATCAGCTCACCCCTTTGGCGAGTTCCCTATAGGAACTATTGAATGAGGAGGAGTATTATCAGACTATCTAAATTCGTACACTCCGCCACCAGTCAGACCAGACCAGACAGCTGTTTTTCATCCAAAGTCCACACATATCCTGATCCT
This sequence comes from Taudactylus pleione, assembly GCA_031769625.1. NCBI lineage: Eukaryota > Metazoa > Chordata > Amphibia > Anura > Myobatrachidae > Taudactylus > Taudactylus pleione. The sequence continues at coordinate 4,828,445 of JAUIMM010000205.1, forward strand.
TGACAAGTAGTAGGCAGATTATACATATTGGCAGCCTGGAGTGTTGCTGGGCCTTGTGCGCCGGGCATGGTAGTGACTAAAACAACAGCGGATGGTAGCTGTGGTACCCTGTACTATAACAGTGGTGGGGTTGGGTACATTATCTCGGTGGTCAGGATGCCGGCAGTCAAAATACCCACAGTGGCATCCCGACAGTCAGAATCCTGTCGACCAAAGGTAAATTGCCTATCCCTAACCCCTAACCTTCCCTCTAAACATAACTCACCTTTTCCGCAGCCTAACCTTTCCCCCCCCCGCAACCTAACCCTAACCCTTCCTCCCACCTGCAGCCTAACCCTAACCCTCTCCATAGTGCCTAACAGTGTCGTAACTAGGGCAAGGCGAGCGGAGTACGTGCCCTGCTCGCATAGTGCCTAACAGTGGCGTAACTAGGGCAAGGCGAGCGGAGTACGTGCCCTGCTCGCATAGTGCCTAACAGTGGCGTAACTAGGGCAGAGCGAGCGGGGTACGCCCCCCCCTGCACCGCTGGCCACGGTACCGAGCGGCAGCGATGTGTGTGTGAATCAGCAGCCAATGAGGTCATCCAGACTCTCATTGGCTGCTGCTGCTGCATGCACATCACTGCCAGCGCTGGCGGCGATGTGTGTGTTAAACAGCAGTCAATGAGCGTCAGATAGACGCTCATTGACTGCCGCAGCGCCCACTGCAAGAGCTGGCTCCTGCAGTGGGTAATGGGAGACGTCATGACATCTCTCCCATAATGCAGAGCGCGCCAGCCCGGGAGGACTGACGTGCGGATGGCGGCGGGAGCGTGGATTCAGGTAAGAATTTTCACCTTATTGTTTCATTTCAGTGTGTATTTATCGGGGGGGGCTAATGAGGGGACTACTACTGGGGGCACTGCTTCGGGGGGGGGACCACTACTGGGGTCTACTACAGGGGGCACTGCATTAAGTGGGACTCCCAACTGGGGCCACTATAAAGGGCACTGTGTAGGGGGGACTACTACTGGGGGCACTGCATTGGGGGGGCCTACTACTGGAGGGGACCACTACTATTTGGGGCACTGCATCAAGGGGGATTCCTACTGGGGCACTATATAAGGGTCTTACTACTGGGGGCACTGCACAGGGGGGACCACTACAGGGGGCACTGAAAAGGGAGAAGCACTACAGGGGGCACTGCATAGGGGGGACAACTACTGGGGGCACTGTATAAGGTTCACTACTGGGGGGCTGCATATGGGGGATCACTACTGGGGGCACTGTATAAGGGGAACTAATGGTGGGCTGCATAAGGGGGACTACTACAGGGGGAACTGTGTAAGGGGCACTGCATAAGGGGGATCACTACTGGGGGGCCTGTATAAGGTGAACTAATCGGGGCACTGCACAGGGGGCACCACTACAGGGGGCACTGAAAAGGGAGAACCACTACAGGGGGCACTGCATAGGGGGGACAACTAGTGGGGGCCTGCATAAGGGGGACCACTACTGGGGGTACTGTATAAGGGGCACTACTGGGGACCTGCATAAGAGGGACCACTACTGGGGGCATTGTATACCAGGGGTACTATATAAGGGGGACCACTACTAGGGGCACTGCATAGGGGGGACTGCATAAGGGGCACTGCATTAAGGTGCAAATGGAAAAATGTTCCCAGTGACAAGAAAGGGGTGTGTGTCATGTTGACACGCCCCATTTTTCAGTGACCACGCCCCTTGTGACCACGCCCAATTTTCGCACAAATAGGAGGGGGGGCGCTCCATTTTCAAATTTGCCTTGGGCTCCAAATACCCTAGTTACGCCACTGGTGCCTAACCCTACCCCACGCAACCTAACTGACTGAGCTCCGGCAGATCCTAGTGACCGCCATGTCAGTCCTACCTGACAGATGCTGGAGGGAGTCAGTGCAGGAGTGCATTCCTTCCAACAGAGAGACCACGAATGGAAGGACTATTGGCTAAAGTAAAAACAAGCCACAGGCTGCTCAGCACAGGGCAGATGCCCATGGGTACCCGCAGGGACATTTTCACACGGCAGGCAATACTATATACATTTGTGTGGCCCGGCCATGGAGAAGGGGGGAACCTAACAGGCATACTGCATGGTGTGTCTAGTGCTGTAAAAGTACTAGTCTGCCATCCAGTAACCTCCCCCCTTCATATATCACATCAGTGCCATACACCAATGCTTTGCTGCAGCAATTTCCTTAGTGTTGCTCTATATTACTGTACATAGCAGAGCAAAAGGAGAGACTGTGCGGGACAGCAGACAAGTTCCCCATAATCAACATCCCCCTCACCACGCCATGCATGCACAGAGGGGAGCTGGCCAGGCCGGCAATGTGGTCTGTTCCTTTAGTTGTCAGCCAGAAACATTGGAGAGCTGAGCATGACTCAGCTGCCTGGGGAACTTCCATTGCTAGATTAAGGCAAAAGAAGACTTTCTAATACTGTGATAAGTGACTATAAAATATCTCTACTGCCACTAAAATGTATAAATACACCCCATAAAAATGATCTAGGGCACTTCCTCAGCTCATTTGCTGGTGAGCTCTGTACTAACTGATGCCGGTCAGATTACTGTACTTGTCCATTGTCCTTTCTCTGGAAATGTTATTATTAACGACAATTTATGTTCTAGATCAGGGCTATCCAACTGGTGGTACACCAAGAGATTTTGTAGCCCCATTACCCATGACAACCTCCATATCCACCCTGTATAACATCATTTAAAAAAAATATATATATATATCTATATATATATATATATATATATATATATATTGAACCCATAAATGCGAAGTGAGGACATATTGGGCGGGATGTTCTAAAGGAATAATGCTGTAAAAACCCTGTTTTCAGAGTTCTTACTGCATTTCCATATGTACTAAGCCCCGGCCACCCTATTATCGGTTCGGAGGCTAACGCCAGAAAAACCTGACATTACCCTATAGAAGCCTATGGGCTTCTTACCGCATCCCGCACCCGATGCTTCGCCGCCCCTCAGTCGCCCAGCACTGGCCCTTACTCACCTGAGTCTCCTGGTCGCCGGCCCATGCTTCTCCTGGGTCCTCCGTCTCCTCCTCCTCCTAATCTTCCGGGAGCAGCAGGAGCCCGGGCCTTCCTGCACAGGTCACCAGCAGGAAGCTCTTGGGGCTCGGAGGGGGCGGGGTCCCACAGAGACCCCCTCACCCGGCGTTGGGGCAGTTCTTATCGCAAGTGCTGTCCTTTGGTATACTAATCGCATATGTTAGTACATATGTGATTAGTAATGTTGCGGTGACTGGCGGGATGTACACCGCAACCTTAGAACATCCCGCCATACGCTGCCCTCTTCTTGTCATTCCTTGGAAAGCACTAATATAGATGTAGGGCTGTGTAATTTTAGCGTGGAGGCTTCACAAACTCTTATCACTTCAGGGACAGCTAAGTCCATTATACACTAATTACTACTCTAAAATGGCATAATATTGATTTATTTACTTGTGCATTCAACTTAGGGCAGAACTCAATTAGCCACGAAAAGTCCTTTTTGCCTGTTGTACTTTCCGCCACCTTCGTCTGTTTGGGAGGCGAATTCACGGCATGTGCGTCAGAACAGACGAAAACACAAATAGGCAAATGCGTAACAGGCGGAAAGCACTGAATAGAATGGGGGAATCAGTGTGTACCCCAAAATAAGATACACTGACACTGGAAATCATTACAGATGTGTACTATTAGCCCTAATAAATGTACTTTGTGTCCTTAAGTTGTGTTAAAAGCTTTCTAGAAGCTTTTTTGTAAAAGTGGTGAAGAATGATAGAAAACAGTATTTTTTGTAGGAAATAAATAGTCCAGTGAAATTTGGGGTACTTGAAATGGGTGCTAGCATATTTTTATGTCTCTAAAGTGCACTTTTAAAAAATTTGAAAAATCCACCTGCTGCAGGCGCCTGCAATCGTAAAACACCTGGTATATCCAAACAGCCCCCAAGAAACCTATTTCGCTAGTTTTTAACCTTGTACCCCCCACTTTTTTTAGTTTTCGCCCCAAACATGACATGTCTTTTATGGGGTGTTCTGCGGTTATTTTTTTTTCCGGCTGATTTGACCTTTGGGGGGGTGTCCAAAGGGTTCCAAATCAATTCCCCATATTTGCACCCCAAAGTAGAGATTTTGCACTTTGGGTCTCATTCAGACCCGCTCGCGAGCGCTGAGCGCTCGCAAGCGGGTCAATGTTTCCCAAATGCACATGCGCACGACGGAGGCTGCTCCATCGTGCACATGCGCGAGACCCAACGAGCGACGGGTAAGCCGTCGCTCGGGGTCTTGCACCAAAGGGGGCGTGCTGTCGATGGTGAGTGACAGCACGCCCCCTTTGGTGGGCGTGCCGGGGGCGTGGCTGCCCAGACGGAGGCGTTCCCATGGGAACGCCTACCGTCTGGGTCTGGCCCCACTGACATCACTAGTGATGTCAGTGGGAGTGTTTTTGGCTCTGATAGAGCCAAAAGCACTCCGGGCTTGCGGCAGACGAGACCCTACCACAAGGGTCTCGTCGCAAGCCCGATGGTCGCGATGGTCTTGACCATCGCAACCATCTTTTTGGCCGCTCGCATAAGCTGTGGGTTGTCACCCACAGCTATGCGAGCGGCCAGGAGGCCGCTCCAATTTGAGCTAGGACGGCCCTGATTCAGAGCGAGCGCTCTGGTCAGAGCGTCCGGCTCTGAATCAGGCCCTTTGTCTGCCTGCCATTCATTGGAGAAACTTTTCCACCTGTTGCAGTGCATTGAGTTTCCGCTTAGGCGAAATCATCCTGGAATTGAATTTGGAGATGAGTCACGGACAGGCAAAAAGCGGCAGTAGGCAAAACTTTTTCGCCGATTACAGCTTTTCGTGTCTAATTGAATCCGGCCCTGAGTTCAAAGCATATGCCCACAATGGGGCTCATGCTGAGTTGGGCATTAATTACGTCTAAATCCCCATTGCAAAATATGCCTTAAAAAATGTGTATTTTGCTAGGTTTGCTGCACTGCTACTAATAACTGATAGTAAAATCAATATACACATCTCACCTTCCAGTTTAAAAGATTACAATATAATATTAATATTACGGAGCAACTGCTAATATTGCTGTAATAATGCATGCCTTAGCATATATGGGAGGGATTCAGATGTATTCAGCCAATCAGAAGCGGCTGCCACTTGTCCTCATCAGTTTGCATTCTGCACTAAGGGTCACAGGACCTGCAAGTGATCCACCTCTATACAGGGGCATATGCATATGTTTGCTAGTCACCATGGCATGCATTTTGTGTGAACATGACCTTACTGTATTTTGGCTATGCCTGCATGCTCCCTCCAACCCCTGTCCTGGCCCGCTTGGCGCAATGAGTCTTAAACGTGAAACGCGTCTCAGTTGACACACGTAAGAATGTGTAAGAATTTATTGTGCTCATGCGCAATACATTAAAGTGCAAGTTGAGGCTCAAAAATTATTTTGGGTCCAACTCACATGGGCCCCAATATGTTTTGCACACAGAGAGGTGGATGTGCTTACAGGCTTTGTGCACCAAGTTATAAACGTATCACATCAAAGAGAAGGGAAAATAAGTGGAACCTGTTTTCTCAGCATTGCAACTCGATCAAGTCATTTAGCAGGTGAGACCAAGCCTTCAGAATAATAGAGAACACTCATGTTGCTCATGTACTGGGAAACAGGAGACTTTGAACCAATGCTAATAGAGGTAAAACCTTTTCACATGAGAGAGACCACTTCTCAGTCTTTAGTCGCCATGGGTCATCTTGTGTTAATGGGTTGGTTCTCTTTATTATTTGTTGAACCACAAAGCAGGCATTAATCTAGCACGCCAAGGCAATTCTCTAGAATGAACCAACCACATGTGTTACACTTTCAGCAACTTGCATTTTGGCTTTAGTTCACATTTTCGTTGAACAGAAAACTACTACCTTTAATTTGGTCAATCCACAACAGCAGATAATTTAATCTGTTTACGCAAGAAAGCATAAAAATAAAAACATTTTATACTGAAAACATTCAAATTATTTTAAAATGACAACATTTTTCAATGAAAAATATAAACTGGTGCTAAGTCCCTGTTATATCATGCTCTCACAATCAATTCCAAATTTCTGCCACGGCTAAGATTATTTAAATCATGAAGCCTTATATGATTAAGCCAAACCCAGTTTCCTTTATCCAAATAAAAATCTGTATTGCAGATGTAATGGGGGGCATCGACTAGACGATTTTATCCCTGTCCAACCTCTTAACGATTTTCCCTTGAAGTTTCCCTTGAAATATGATCTTCCTCTCTGAACAATTTGCAAAAGATTTGCAAAAGATCTAACAATAAACTATGTTGTTTTAATCTGTGACTGAGAGCTTTCAGCTATAGTGGGCAGACAGTGGTTCATCGTTTGATCGTTCAGCGTGAACGATGTGTAAACGATTTGTAAGCAATCAAGTGAAATTGACCTGCATGTTCAGTCGATGGAGGGGACGATCAAACGACCAGCGGGAGCGCGCATCGTACATCGTTAGAAACAATTACTGCACGATTTGCAAACGATGTTCAAATGATGTTTGAACGATTATCGAATGATTATCGAACGATTTTATCATTATCGTTCAATCGTTCAACTTTATCGTCTAGTGGATACCCCCCTTAAGGCTTATACCAAATTCACAGGCACGTGAATTCATAAGAACACAGAGACTTAAAATGTATTAAATTATGTTTAATATGAGAAACTACTTTCAATGCTTAATGGATACTCAAAAACAAAACTTTTGGATACTTCTAGAAATCTGCTCTGTAGATTATGGCAATATAAACCCTAAAGACAAAGCCCAACGAGCTTGTCTGGGGCTGATTTTGATGTTTTCAATGTCCAATAAATAAGTAAGATCTGTAAAAAACGTAACACAATTGCTTGGGCCTTCCAATCAATGCTGCTGCTCTCCAAAGTCCAATTGTATAGCCAACAATCCCCTGTTCCCTACATCATAATTAATTTCAGCTATGGATAATTTACATGACAAAAAGGCACCATGATGCAATGTATTATCCACCACGAGACAATATGGTTCAAGCCTCTATATCTGATGTATCCACCTAGTATATTTGGGTACGTAACATAAACTAATTAGCAATATAGGCCCTCATTCAGAGCCACTCGCTATCGGCAGTACGCTCGTTCCGAGCGATGTTCGCACATCTGCGCATGCGTACGGTTTTTAGTACGCATGCGCGAACCAGTCAGTGCGGCCGAAAATCATTTGTACGCAATATAGCGAGTGCCTGCTATTTTGAATGACAGAATGAGGCGTATGTGGGTGGTAACAGGGGAAGGTGCTTGAAAACGGGGAGTGGAGATCCGATCGCAGGCGTGCTTAAAGGTCAAAACGGGCGTTTTATGGGTGTGCATAATTAATATAGCAGCGTCAATGACCACGTCACTTGGTTTTTTTTAACTCAGAACTGCTCGCAAAATAGCGGTTGAAAAAACCAACCACAAGAATAGCGAGCAGTTCATATCCTGTTCGATGTACTCGATTAATCTAATAAATAGCGGACATGACGTATGGTGCGAGCGGCCAGGGGGCGTTTTTAAGAAATAAAAGAGCGTATGTTTTGCTCGCTCATTCAGACTTAGAGGTGTGAACAGACTGCAATGTGCGAACAGATCATTTGCATAGCCACCCCTTGTTTTTGAACGAACGAACGCAAATAGTGAACGGCTCTGAATGAGGGCCCTAGAGTGTACATAATGGGGATGTTGCTCAATGTGTCCCAATTTGCCACGTGAATTTTTAAAGTTTGTTTTTCTATAGACACAACTGCTTGCATTTAACGCTAGCAATGAAAACAGAAATACCTTTATAGCATTAGCAGAGAGATTGCTTGCAATCAACTGGAAAATATGGGAACATATTATTTAAAAAGAATACTTAAGGATAAATAATTTAAATAATCCTTTATTGTTTGTAATTTGTCATCTTTTGGCCATAAGGCAATTTTAGATTGACGTTTCAGTCTAAATTTGTCTGGACTTAATTGCTACTTCAAGGCAGGCAGCCAACAATAGCCCATTGGTCACTCACTGAGAATAATTTTATATTTACTTTTATCACATTGATATATTGGTGCTGTAAGACAGTCTCTTCTTCAGGGGCTATAACATGTGGCAGCTCAATAGAATGTCACTACCACACTTGTCAACAATTATTAACCCTGCGTCAGGCGCACCTCTGGAACTCCCAGGTTCAGGTGCAGTGCGCCTGACAGGCGCCTGTTATAAAATAGTCATTAGCACCTAATGAACTCAATTCTAACGCACTTATGGAGCGTACACACGGTCAGATTTGTCAGACTTGTCAGATTTGTCAGATGAACGACTGAACGACTAAACAATTTGAACGTTTTGACCAAAGTTTTGAACGATTTGAACGATTGAACGATTTTTGACTGCATTAAAATGAATGGAATCGTCCAAGTCTGACTGCAAACCCATCAGATGTCAGATATCGTTATCTGACAAACGGGAACGCGCATCGTTGATCGTCCATCGTTCAGGCATGTCAGATATGAACGATTTTCCTTCAGATATGAACGACTGAACGATTTTTAAATCGTTATCGTCCATATCTGAAGAAAAAATCTGATCGTGTGTATGCACCATTAAAGTGATAAGTGACCTTCATTAGGAAGTACAAAGAGAGAATATATGGAAATCTGATTCAGAAAACCACATTTATTAACCTTAAAGCAAGTACAAAAAAAAACAACAAAATTTTAAGAGGCGCAGTGTGCCTAAGAGGCCACCCTGGACAAACCTACATATTTCCACAAAATACCCACAACCTTTGTAATTTTCATTCAAAAATGAGCAAAATATACAAAATTGTGAGAAAATAAAAATAAATACGCACCTTCAAAAGTATTTGAGTTCAGGTGCAATGAGCCTGAGAAGCCACTCCACGCAGGCGGCAGGAAAACTGACTAGGAGGGTTTCAAACAGCACCTAGAGATAGGAAGGTACTAGGAGGGGCAGGCCCCTGCGCCCCTTTGCGGCGGGGGGGTGAGCGAGAACAGCTTTGTGGCGCCTGTCAGGCCAGCTGCGCCTGACGCAGGGTTAAAGGAGAACTCCACGGAAATCCTAAACAGTTTGCAATGGGTCTAGTTCAATCAATTTAAAATAATACTTATATTTAGTAGTAGACAGTTCTGCCAGTTCACAGAAAATGCAAGTGGCTGACGTACAATGCTAGCGGTGTTGCCTTTTACAGGAATCGGAGACTCTGGAAGTTTTGGGGAACAGATCCAATAAATCTTGTTACCTCCGTGCAATATCATGTTTCTCTTTATTTTGGATGGAGTTTATGACTGCCATGGGGCAGAAATGGTGCCACCCCCAGGGACCTGCACTCTGCAATGGCACCACTCGCACACCTCTAGTTATGGCCCTGCCTTTCCCTAAACACAATCAGCTATAGCCCACATATGATATAGACTGTCACAGTGCACCTAGACCCGGTGCTCACTTACCAGGTCTGGCGGCGCTGGTCTGCCCGGGCTGCAGTGCTCCTACTGCGAGCGGGTGTTCAGCCACACCCGCCACGGTGATATGATGGCGGATGGCACTTCCTCCTGCTGGCTTCTCCCCGCTGTTTTACAGGCGGCTGCAGCTCCCACAGGGGCTCACGCAACGACCTGTTCGAAATTTAAAGGGGAATGCGTCGAATGTGACATCACGTTCGGCACCAAATTTGAATCTCCTCCCTATGAAAGGGAGCACTGACAAGCATATGGGGACTACAGCCAACATCGGAGATATCAGTGATCTCTCCTGCATTACCACTGTGATGAATACCTCCGATAATTGGATTTTACAGATGGAAGTGATCATTGGATCACTTAATTTTTTTTTTATTACATATTTGTAAACTAGAAGGCTTTGCATCATGAAACTCCAAGTGCTACATATGTATTGAGTATGGGCTCCAAGACCCAGTTACTAATATATAGTACTGTGAGCCAGGGCCGTCTTAACAGCAGTGTGGGCCCTGGGCAAAGCAATGCATTGAGGCCCCTACCCACCCATTCACGGGAATAACAATTTCAACAGTCAATAAAATTAAACCTTTAGATTTATTAGTGCTTTCAACAAAATCAATGTTTACAAAAAACGATGTAAAGTGAGGATTACGGACTCCACCTCCCTCTTCCCTTCTCCAGCTCGCAGTGCAGTTCCTGTGATTCGAGGTGCCTCCCCCTCCCTCCTTAATCCGGCTCTGTGGCGGCAGACTGGGAGGCAGGTAGAGAATGCTAACAGTAAAAGTCTAAGCGCCAGTGATGGTGTAGTGCACTCCTACCCTAGCTGATATGTCCTGCTGCACACCGACTGGAGGTATGCCACACCTCCAACAATATACAGAAAAAGAAAGAATGTAGGTGGCGCTGAGACACACAACCAAGGGTATTGTTGAAACTTTAATAAAAAGTATGTATCGTAATTGTAACAATAAAAATAGTAAATGTAACTCCCGGGAGTACACAAACAGCAACAATTGAGCGACAAAAAGCAATAAAATAATAATAATGTTACTAATTCCACCAATATAATCCAGTCCAGTTTGTGTTACTCCCAACTATAATATTCCCATACTGTAATAGCTAATTGGGCTAGGGACCAGTTCTTATCTCAGTGAATTGCTGATTCTTGTATATGGATGGTAAGTCACTGAAAGCAATAGCAATAATACTGGATAACCTGGTAGCGCATGTGTAGGTAAGCACTGAAGAGTCTCAATGTTCCGGTAAGTAAAGTGAGTATATCAAACTACTGAAAGTATCAGCTGCTGGGTAAATGGTCGGTAAATGACCCATAGTACTCACTAATCCTGTATAGCAAAGCCGCTCCAGCCGCTGCAGTATGGTGAAGATTCCTCCGGGCGCAGACTGCTGGCGTCCCTCTCCACGAGACTCCCGTCCGCAACTCCTTGGTGTGTCATTTATTGGTACTTTCAACAAAATGAATGTTTACAAAAAACGATGTAAAGTGAGGATTACGGACTCCACCTCCCTCTTCCCTTCTCCAGCTCGCAGTGCAGTTCCTGTGATTCGAGGTGCCTCCCCCTCCCTCCTTAATCCGGCTCTGTGGCTGCAGACTGGGAGGCAGGTAGAGAATGCTGCCTGGCCGCCATGATTGTGTGTAATTCACAATCAGAGTGGCCGGGGAGCACCTTTCTTTGTCTGCCTCTCAGCCAGCTGCCCTATGCACATAGAGAAAGCGGCCACACACTCCATGTAGTTACCCCCTGGTCCAGCCTGTTCCTGCTCGAAGGCCCCTAGAATCGTGGGGCCCTGGGCAGCTGCCCAGTGTGCCCATACATTAAGATGGCCTTGCTGTGAGCAGTCAAACAAGGCTCTTATATTATATGTCATAAACCCCAAAGAATGTGTATGAGGAAGATGCAATTGATTACCCTGGACTATTACGCTGGTACTGCAGTGTGCTTGGCTCAGCCAGAAGCATTTTTTTTAAACAGAGTTGACAGTCAATCGGTGCAAATGATAATGAGCATGCAGGCAGGGAAGACGGCAGTGAGCGCTGCAGCTGCAAGCAGAATGAATGCAAACGTCTCTGACTGTATGTGAGCAGTGAGACGCTGAGCAAAAATAAACCAGGCAGTCCAAAGTCAGTGACTCTATTTTTGTAAACAACCTCATTATACCATAGAAGCCAAACACAGGGCACAGGCATACTCAGGAGGGCGAGGAGCAGACCTGCTATCAGGGGATCATGGGTAACCTAATAGATGACTCCAAAGACTAATGATGGGAATATATCCGGCACTTGATTTAAAAACTGGGCCTGCTCACTGTAGCTTGCTTGTCGCTGTGTAGAAGAGCCACTGGAAAGGCAGACAGCTTACAATGCTTTGATTTTTAAATGGTTTAAGAATGAGGATGTTGCCTATCCAGTGAGTATTGGTGGCCAACTGTGACAATTCAGAGTCCAGGTAATATCCATTATCTACTAGACAGCTCCTAGCAATGATGAAACAGCTGGGCGGCCCTGAGCCAATAGTGACCCAGGGGCCTATTCATCATCACTTATTTTTCACAAAACCATGTGAAAATTAACATTTTCACATACTATTGTAAAAAATAAATGTCAGGGCCATTCATCAAGTTCGGAAAAAGCATTTTTTTCGGAACTTGATGGTGTTACCGAACGCCATCCTGAGATGGAGTTCAGTCCCAATAATCTTCACAGGCTGCTAATTACAGATTTACAGGGCAGCCACAGCTGCAGAGGAATTTTTTCAGATCCCACTAGCTGTATCTCTCTCTTTACCTTTCCCAGGCAGGTCCATCCTCCTGCTGCAGCCTCTACTGCAGGGGCGCCGGGGGACTGTGGCGGCGTGGAAGGGGGGGAAGGAGTTACATACAGCGGCAGTCAGTGGGACGGAGAGACCTCCTGCGGAGATGGGGGAGAGTGGTGAGTGGATAATGTCCGGCGGGGGAAGGTCGGCCGTGGGGGGGACAGACACTGGGGGTGGTTACATACAGAGGCAGTGTCCCACTGGAGAGACATCCGGCGAGGAAGGAGGAGAGTGGTAGTAACGTCCAGAGAGGGGAGGACGGCTGAGGGTGAACAGACAGCGGGGAAGGATTTACATGCAGCGGCAGTGGTGGCCGCTGGGGGAAAGGGGTTTTGAGCTGCAAACATGGCTGCAGAAGGGGGAAAGTGGCTAGAGCAGTAGGGGCGGTTGGCGGGGTAAGGTGGCCGCTGGTGGGCTGGGACAGGTGGGGGAGGGGGGTGTCTGAGGGGAGACACAGGGCTGTGGCTGCAGGCTGGAAGAAGGGTGAAATGGGGCTGCGGGCTGGAAGCGGAGGCAGCATAGCTAAAAGGAGGAAAGTATCATAATTCCAAAAAACTGACTCAGCAAAAAGAGCATTTTTTCTGAACTTTTACTTTAGGCAAGGAGGCATGATGAAGGAGGCATGATGAAGGAGGCATGATGAATGAGGCATGATGAATGAGGCATGATGAAGGAGGCATGATGAAGGAGGCATGATGAAGGAGGCATGATGAAGGAGGCATGATGAAGGAGGCATGATGAAGGAGGCATGATGAATGAGGCATGATGAATGCCTCCGAATGGTTATTTGAACTCGCAGCGAGTTCAAAACATAATTATCACAAGTGATAATTATGTAATGGTGAATAGGCCTGGGTGTGTACATTGTGCGGGAGGACGACTGCTTTAAAGCCTAATTTTAGACCTGTATTGTGTCTATTAGATTAGAGGAGTACTCTGAATACTGGCTACAATATTGCAGTCCTGTTGTTTACACTAATCAACATTAGTCTGATTTGTGTATTATACAACCAACTGGAATCTGCTTTAAACACTAGAAACAGGTCTGCTTTATATATTAGCTATAGTCAGACTTATATTTTACATACAAGAAGGGCCGTAGCTATGATAGTGCGGTCGGTGCCATCGCACAGGGCACCACAGGTCAGGGGGCGCTGTTTGGGCCTGTCATTTCTGTTTATTATCATTCTTGCTTGTAGCTTCCTCTTATTTCATCCCCAACATCTCCTGGTTTCCCCTATCTCTTCCCTGGCCCTTCCCCATGAAGCCATGGCCCTTTTTTGAGTGCATTATGTCCCTTTGAAAAATGAGGGGGCGCCAATGCTCTTTCTGGCACAGGGCACCAAAAAGTCTAGTTACGGCTCTGCATACAAGCCACCAGACGGGGTCTCCTTTGTACACTAGTCACCAACATGGTCTTTGCATTGTACAACTGACTGTTCATTTGTACAGTAGAGAACAGCTTGGAGATTTGTTTTATAACCTAGCCACCAGATGCAAGAATCGCCATGCCGTGATGTTCTTACTTAGCCGTTCCCCTGATCCCTTGCGCATGCAAAAACATTACCTTATCTCACCAGCTGCCTATGCTTCAAAATAATACAGCTCCTATGCTGATCCCCGTATCAATCTAAAAGATCTATATGAGACCACCAATTGGGCATCCCTACTGTAGTCCGAGCTGCATACAGGCTCCAAGTCCTGAACAGGAGGCCAACTAGCACCATAAAATCTTGGCTACCTCCAACATCTAGCATGTGCTGCTGCATAGCAGATATAAATAAAACTAGAGACGTGCGCCGACCCCCGTGTTTTGGTTTTGAATCCGGATTCATCTTCGTGGTTTGGTTTTTGTTTTGCAAAACCACCCTCACGTGTTTTGGTTTTGAATCTGTATTTAAAAAAACAAACAGCTAAAATGACGTCATGTTGACCTGTTAGCATGTAACCCAAAACCCGAGTTCGGTTTATAAATCCGGGTTCCAAACCGCGGGAAGATCCAAACCAGGACTCGATTCGACATGGTACCCCAAACTCGGACTCGGTTAAAATCAGAACCCCTAAATTCGGTTGTTGTCGGTCCTCTGAGAACCGGAGCCGCACATCTCTAAATAAAACAAGTAGACCTGTTGTTCCCTTGTACCCACTGGACCCAAAGTGGTGCCTAGGTCATACTTGCCGACATCTCTGCAGCCCCCTCCGGGAGAGGACTGCCAGGTCGGTCCAGCAGGGAGGGTGGGGGCGGTCCAAGTAGGCCGAGCGGGGTCATGCCGATGCGATCACGTCATCGAAGCAGTCCTGGGAGAGGAGGCAAGTATGGCCTAGGTTGCCAACTGGTGACGCACCCAAGCAGCAAAGAACAGCTTGGCTTCTAAGCACAAGTAAATACAATGTTAAACCACTCACTTCCTGCTATAGTGTGGTGACATTTACATACTTGTTGTTTACTATTATTATCGACTCTCTTCTAAGAGGGAATCGTGTATTAAATATAGTTGGATCATAGTGCAATATAAGACAAAAAATGACCTACAGGTACATACTAAACCAGGGGCGTATCTATAATGGGTGCAGGGTGTGCGGTGCACACGGGCCCCAGGTCCAGGGGGGCCCGCATTGCTCACCTTGCACCCATATTATCTAAAACGTTTCTTTCCGAAGTCCCGCGTTGGGTCTCAGCGCTGCTTAAAACGCAGGAAAATGGCCACCGTGGCCATTTTTTCAGTGTTTTGCGTGTGCGCTGGGAGTAAATCGCTGGGAAAATGGTGGCCGTGACATTTCCCCAGCGATCTGCACATGCGCAGTAGACTTTGGGCACACTCTAGTGCCCAGAGTCTACTGATTCTGCGGTGGCTGGCCAGCCAGGGGTGAGAGGAGGGGACCCGTGACAGTGGATGCACACGAGCCCCCTCCAGTGGCAAATGCAGGATTTTGATAGGGGGGTTTCCAAATCCTTGTTTACGGAAACAATGAAAAAACATCTACCACAAACGAAAAGTTAGATAGACAGATAGATTGATAGATAGATATATAGAAACTGTAAATAGAAACAGCTTACACAGGATTTAGGACCACTACAGTAAAATATACCACTCAGTCTATGATGGGGTACACACACACTGACTGACACAGACACACACCTCTATCACTTAGAAACATGAATGCGCAGGCAAATAAATACAGCCAGCATGATTTATTAAAGACCCCCCTCCCCACAGTAGTGGTCCCCCTTATGCAGTGGCCCCAGTAGTGCCCCTTATATAGTGCCCCCAGTAGTAGTCCCCACCTATTCAATACCCCCAGTAGTGCCCCCAGTAGTAGTCCCCCTTATGCAGTGGCCACAGTAGTGCCCCTTATAAAGAGCCCACAGCAGTAGTCCCCCCTATGCAGTACCCCCAGTGGTAGTCCCCCTTATGCAGTCGCCACAGTAGTACCCCTTATATAGAGCACGCAGTAGTAGTCCCCACTTTGCAGTGCGCCTTATATATAGCTCCCAGTAGTAGTCCCCCCTGTGCAGTACCCCCAGTAGTAGTCCCCCCCTTTGCGGTGCCCCTTATATAGTGCTGACAGTAGTAGTACCCCCTATGCAGTGCACCCAGTAGTAGTCACCCCTATGCAGTTCCCCCAGTAGTAGTCCCCCCTATGCAGTGCCCCCAGTAGTGCCCCCAGTAATAGTCCTCCCAGTAGTAAACCTTATGTAGTGCCCCCAGTAGTTGTCCCCCTTATGTAGTGCCCCCAATAGTAGTCCCCCTATTCAGTGCCCCCAGAACGGGCCACCACCCTATTCAGTGCCCCCAGTAGCTGCCGCCCCTATACAGCGCCCCCAGTAGCGGCTACCTCCTCTATGCAGTGCCACCAGTAGCGCCCCCCCCATACAGTACCCCTAGTAGCGGCCACCCCCCTATACAGTGCTTCCAGTAGCGCCCCCCCCTTACAGTGCCCCTTACATATACACACACAAAAAGTTAAATAAACACAATTTACCTGAATCCCCGCTCCTGCCGCAACCGCCGATGTCCGCTTCTCCCGGCCCGCTCTGCAATATGGGAGAGACGTGACGTCTTTCCCATCATCTGCTGCGGGGGGAGCCGGAAGCGGAGCTCATGAGTGAGCTCCAGCCAGCTCCCTCCGTCGACGCAGCAGCCAATGACAGTCTGGCTGCTAAGATAAACACACCGCCGCCTTGTAGTACGAGTGTACTACCCGGTGCCGGCGGCGATGGTTGTTAGTGTGGTCTACACTACACTTAGTGATCGGCGGCAGGGCGGGTTTCTGGGTACTGAGAAACCCCCCCTCTCTGCGCGCCTGCCCTCCTCTCTAAAGACACCCCTGTACTAAACACTTGCTCTAGAAATTGTGCATTTTCATGTGTTTAAAAATCTAGAATTTCAAGTAATAATAATAGAAAATATATCAATAGTAACATCATTTTGGGAACATTTCATTTTGGGATCATTTCCTGGAACGGTACCCTGCTGCCAGGATCGCTGCTGCAGTGCCACCGGAGCGTACTTTAGATGCTCCAAACAGGCACCCTGCAGCCTGTACTGCTGATCGGAACATCCTCAGGAGGCTCCGGTCAGTGCTGCAGATACCGGTGCTGCCAGCCCCGCCCCCTCTGCGTGATGTAATGACGTTATGTGCGCTGGTGGGAACAGGTCTAAATCAAATATTTATGGTCCATGTGACAGGCAAAACCATAGCTGTGGCCGCCAGTCATAACATACCTGTCCACCACCACATATCTGAACCTAAGGATAACATGAAAGCACAATTTACTTCATTTAATAATGATTGGAGAATTTCTCAATAAAGCCCCCATTGATTAAGTATTCACCTCTTATCACCAGAGCAATTCAGCATTCATAGTTGCTCCGAAAAGCAGCTTTCCCTGCGATCAGTAACACTGCTACTTCTGTATCAGCGTTACTTACATGTCCCATCGCCAGCTTCTGCGTATGCGTGACCGAAGGTTGGGGAAGCAGTGAGGAGGCAGAGGAGGGATCTGCACGGATCCCTCTTCACATCCCTGGATCTGAAGATGCCGTTTGTTCTCGCAGGCAAACTCCGAAAACGTTTTTGATGAATATCGGGTGGTCCTATTGGACCCCTGATGATGAATGGCCCGTTACCTTATATATGAGGTACCGTTAACAAATGCTGATACTCTAGGGTGCCGTGATTCAAGGAGGTTTGGAAACCACTGGCTTAGACTACAGTAACGCTCTCATCCTGCTTTGGACTAATATGTCTGTCTTTTTACAGGAAAGCATGGCTGAGCAAAGTGGGCAGTCCCAGTTCACGGATCGATAGGACCGTATTTGCTGATGAAAAGGAGATCCCCAAGCTTCAGTTTAATGGATTCAGCACCAGATACTGAACAAACCAATAATACATTTAGTGCCTAATAATTAGAAAAATTTAAATAACATAAAGATAACAGAAAAGGTGGTTTTAGTAGAATGTCCGACTGACTAACAAGCTCAAACTTTCCTCAGTGCATTGTTCCTTGGTTAGAAGTCCAGCGTTTATACTTCCATTGCTATGACCTGCAGAATGTATTACCCTAGATTTATTTATGACTTTTAAGCAATGCACTTGTTCTTGTATTGGGGGCAAAATGTAAAATGTATTTGGGCAAATTTATGTTAAATTGAAATATACAAAACGGCATGAGATCCCAGCTGTCAGCGTCCTGACACCCATAAGGGAACTAAGGTAAGACTAATCCTTACCCCTAACCCTCCCTCCCCAATGCCTAACCCTAACCTCCCCTTAGTGCATAAACCTAACCTTCCCCTCCCCACACCCTAACCTAACCTTCCCCCCTAGTGCCTAAACCTAACCTACCCCCTGGTGCCTAAACCTAACCTCTCCCTCCCCACACCCTAAACCTAACCCCCCCTCCCTGGTGCCTAAACCTAACCTACCCCCTGGTGCCTAAACCTAAACTCACCCTCCCCGCACCCTAAACCTAACCTTCCCCCCTAGTGCCTAAACCTAACCTACCCCCTAATGGCTAACCCTAACCCCGGATCCCTAACTCTTCCCCTAATGCCCGATACTTACCTTCGAGATGATGGCAGTCGGGATCCTGACGCTTTCGGAATTTCGACCGTTGGCATCCCGCATGGCGAGATGCTGACTACATCCCATACAAAACTATGTCATGCAAAACTTTATTTTTTTTTTTTGTGGGTGTCGAAGAATGCTGCTTCGAAAGAGCTCTGAGAATTATTACAGTATAAATGCCTCTCAGGGCTACACTGCTGCATAGTGGTCTAAAAGACCCCACTATATTTTATGAGTGATAACAGACAGTGACAAATTTGAAACAGAACAAAGGAAAGCTTGTGACAAAGGGCCTCATTCTGAGTCAGACGGATCCCTCCTCACGGAGGCCGATAGCGAGTATTACAATACAGCACCTGCACAGAAGCCAATTTACGCATTGTTGTAGTCCTACAATTGATTGTGAATCGGGCGGACTTCTGCTGGATCTCGCGTTGTGTGAAATGAGCTGAAAATGGGCGGAAGCTGAAAGGCAACACGTAAAAGATCTGTCTCGTGGGCGTGTAGCTAAAGCTCCATTCTATTCTGATTCAGGTGTACATGGAAGGGACTCCTGCATCCTGCTTGAAGATACATGGATCCTCGACGCATTTACGCTGCATGGAATCTGGCATTAGCATAATGTAGTAAATCGGGTTTTCGTAGCTTCACGCAATTTTGCGTCCATCTCAGAATCAGGCTGAAAGTGTGTGTGTCCATGTCAAATTGCTTAGGTTATATTTCGGAGCCCCGATGTCAAAAAGCTTTTAACAGACACGTCAAATTCATTTTCAGGTCTTGATTTTAACATCTATGAGTAGGCTCCATGAGACTTGTCCAGACCCATGCTGAGACAATGTTTTTGTGAAAAGCAAGATTTGGACTGTGTAGTGTTTGTTCATAATCTGAGTTAACATTAGGGCTCCCTTGTGTACTGGTTATGCAACAGACAACCACACTTGTATTTTACTTTTTTCAAAATTAAGGTGGGTATCCAATTAGCCCTGATAACCCATTTTTCTCCGAGAAGTTTTCACCGGAGAAAACTTTTCTCCAAAAATGGTTATCGGGCTATCCTATTAGTTGCGGTTTTCGCATATGCAATAACTGGTATAGGAATTATCGTGAATTTCGTTTAAGTTGTGCAAAACCCCTATTTTTGGCTAAAAATGTCAGGACTTGGTGCAGAACCATTGGGACACCCTCCTTAATGATTAATTAGGCAAAAATATTTTTTTATTAGCTTAATTTGGCCAATAATGACATGTAATTTTTGGGGTGTAAAAGTAAAAAGTGTTGGAAAATGGGTTTAAACTAATGAGACAGGTATATGGGGGGGCACTGTATGGATGGGACAGGTATCTGGGGAGGCTGTATGGATAGGGACAGGTGTTTTAAACATTGTAGGTGCAAGTGACAGGTGTATTTAAAAAAAAAAAATGAAATGCCCTATGACATAAAAACATACTTACACCCATTTTAATGTACCCCTAATGTAACTACAGCATTTATTTTGCCCCAAAAATATTGTTTTCTCTCATTTTCTCACTGTTAGAGAAAAATGCATATAACAGCCATTTGACACAATTTAAGAACCCCCAAATCCTTGGCTTATGGCCACTAACACACTTCTATACCATTACCTTACATTAGTTTACCTTTTTTTGGGGTACAGGCTGATTTCCCCATTTTCACCTGTACTCATCGCCGGTCTTCCATTCAAGAGCTATCAAGCAAATTTGTTATCTCCAGTTTTGCAACAGGATAGCACGATAAACGGGAGCTTGCATACATGCAATAAGCAGCAAACTCGGGAGAGTGGTCCGAAAAGGTTTTCTCCAGTGAAAACTTATCATTATCTTGGCTAATTGGATACCCCGCTAAGGGGTAAATTTACTAAGATGGGAGTTCTATTAAGAAGTGATGTTGCCCATACAACCAATCAGATTCCAGGTATTATCTTCTAGGAGGTGCTAGATAAATGAGAAGTAGAATCTGATTGGTTGCTATGAGCAACATCACTTCTTAAATAGAACTCCCATCTTAGTAAATTTACCCCTTGGTGCCAGTTGTGTTTCCAACAGTTTTCACCCAAACTGTTGAACAAATATTCACAATGCACAGAAAAACAAGCACAGTCATTGACTGACAGGGTGGGTGGCTGGTAAGCAGAAGGGCAATTACCTTCAGGGCCACTTCTGTATTCAGGGTGATGATGCCTTGTTGCTTAGTATACTCATCTTAGCAAAGTGCTATAACTGTAAATGTAAAGACTCAACTCAAAGTGTCCAATAAGCATCACAAATGATTTAATTAATAGACTACATCACAGGATAAGAGTGATTGCCATCTAGATGACTATCATGCTAGATAAGACAGATGTTAAACTGTCATGTGTAGCTTTCTCAGGCATATGACTAGTTACCAAATTATATTACACATGTTCCTCTCCTACCTGGAGCTCTCCCCTTGTCATACTCCCCTGGCACCCCATCCCTCCTGGCACCTGTAGTCTCCCCTCCTAAGGTGGCAATGAGAAATTGTGTTATTCTCTGATTTGTTTGTAACAAGATGCCTTTAAAATAAAAACAAGATAAACACCAAATTATATGGAGTTTGTGATTTTTTTCACTGATATATTTATTTCTTTGCCTCTAAAAAACACACACATGCAGTAACTGAAAGGACATGACTTGTGTCCAATCTAGGTGTAATAATAGTTGCACGCCTGTCTTCCATAGCTGTAGTTTCTTCCCTGCCAAAACACTAGTGAGGAAGCACCTTTGAATGCGAAGGCAATAACCATAGATGGATAACCCCTCCTACGCCTTAAGGGGTAAATTTACTAAGAATTGTGTTTGGGGTGAGATTAAACTCAAATAGGTTCCCACAAACACGCATGAGTTTTCCCAGACCAAACTCGCAAATTTACCAAGTGCAAATGTGTTTTGTCGTGTGAGTTTTAGGTAAAACACACGTGAGAATGGATGTTTTTATAAAACACGTGTGAGAATGGATGTGTTTATAAAACACATGTGAGAATGGATGTGGTTATATAAAACACACAGGAGAATAGTTGTGTTTAGAAAACACACAGGAGAATGGTTGTGTTTAGAAAACACACAGGAGAATGGTTGTGTTTATAAAACACACAGGAGAATAAATGCATCATCCTAGAAACATGTTCTGATTGAAGCAGTCACATCATGTACACTGCCTAAGCATATAAAAACACCACAAACAGCCCGACCTTTGAGGGTTTTGTTGGTTGGAGGTTGCAGAGGGAAAGTGAGGAGTGTGTTTAGTGGTGTAGGAGAGTTTTTGGCTACTGGAATAGATTGCTGGTTGGTATGTGGAAATTGTTTTGTGCTTAGTTATTGTCTTGTCATATATCTGTTTGTCTCATTTTTCTGTCTTTCTTGATTGTGTTTTTTTTCTTTTGTCCTGTCAGTGTGTTTTGTGTGTGTGGCATGTGTGTGGGTAGTAGGAGAGGAGGTTTGTGTTAGTTTGTCTTTTTTTCTGTGTGTTTTGCATTTGTATAGGGAGAGGGAAATGGATATGTCCAGGGCAGATGAAAGGCAGGGAGAGAGTGAGGTGGAGGAGGTTGCATCTCAAGAGGCCCTATAGGGCAGTACAGGCAACAGTGATGAGACGCCTAGGCAGAGGGGCAAGACCAAGATGGGGCGCAATGTGAATTTTTCTGTGTAGAAGAACATGGTCCTTGTGCAGCAGGTCATGAAATTCCAGCCATATGCAATGAATACCAATGCTAGTATATATTGCCATTTTTGCTTCACACAAATCAATGCAGCTGCTTTAGCACCTTTAAAAAACATCATCATTGTTTTCCCACTAATTGCAATTTGAAACACCTGTGAACACATCCAAACTCACGCAAACACTCATCTCAGGAGGTCGTCTATTTGAAAAGTCTACTTTGTTGAGAGTTTGGTAATTTCTCATGTGAGTTTCGAAACTGGATTCTTGGTAAATTTTTGAGTTGGATGGTTTCCTATGGAAAGTACTTGTTACAGAACTTAAATGGAATAATGAGGCATTAAGAGCAGCATACTGGAATGGTCTCTCTGAGAGGCTTAAAGATGAGTTGGTGACTCGGGATCTTCCTGAGAATTTGGATGAGTTAATTTCATTGACTATTAAAATTGATCTGCATATGCGAGAACGAGGGGTTCAGAGGAGTCGCTCTGAGTGTTCTAAAAGTTCTCTTCCCCAGTCTCGCTCTTTTCATAGTACATCTGATGAGCCTAAGCAAATTAAGAAAGCTAAATTGTCTGAAGTTGAGAAGCAATGTAGGAGGCATTCTAATTTGTGCTTGCATTGTGCATCCTCAGAACATTTCCTGGCTAAATGTCCAATAAGGCCGGGAAATGATCGTCCCTAGTTGATGGAAGGGAAGTCAAACTAGGGGTACTTTCTAAAGTTTCCCCCAAAAAGGATTGTTTAATTTCTGTGAGCATTCCTGATTTTGGTTCTTCGTGTCAAGAGTTTTCTGCATTGCTAGATTCTGGAGCAGCTGCCAATTTTATTTCATTGTCTTTGGTTCAGAAATTAAAAATTCCTGTTGTCAAATTAACCTGTTCTTTTTCCCTTTCTGCAGTTAATGGGACTAGAATTTATAATGGATATGTTACGCATCAAACAAAGTCTATGAAGTTGAGAGTAGGAGCTTTGCATGAAGAAAGCTTAGAGTTATTGGTATTACCCATTTCTATGTATGATATAGTTCTTGGTTTACCATGGTTAACTCTTCATAACCCTCATATTGATTGGACTTGTTTTCAAATTCTTTCTTGGAGTCCTAAATGCAAATTAAATTGTTTGATTCCTGTGGTATGATTGGCTGAAGTGAAAGTAGATGTTCCACCTTCTCTCCCACAGCCTTATCATGAATTTGCTGATGTCTTTTCTGAGCAGGCGGCAGACGAACTTCCACCGCATCGTCCCTGGGATTGTCCTATTGAACTTATTCCTGGTAAAATGCCACCCAAAGGTCACATATACCCTCTCTCTGTTCCGGAGACTCAAGCCATGTCAGAATATGTGCAAGATAACCTATGAAAGGGGTTTATCAGGCCTTCTTCATCTCCCGCTGGAGCAGGCTTCTTTTTTGTAAAGAAAAAAGATGATGGTCTTCGTCCATGTATCGACTTTAGAGGTCTAAATGAGATCACGGTAAAAAACAAATATCCTTTGCCTCTCATTACAGAATTGTTTGACAGAGTTAAGTGGTCTCGACTGTTTACTAAACTTGATCTAAAGGGAGCTTACAACTTGATCAGAGTTAAAGAGGGTGATGAGTGGAAAACTACGTTTAATACACAAGATGGCCATTATGAGAACCTCATCATGCCTATTGGTTTATGTAATGCTCCTGCGGTGTTCCAGGAGTTTGTGAATGAAATTTTCTGAGATATACTTTATCAGTTTGTTATTGTTTATCTTGATGATATTTAGATTT
Source organism: Taudactylus pleione (assembly GCA_031769625.1). Lineage (NCBI taxonomy): Eukaryota > Metazoa > Chordata > Amphibia > Anura > Myobatrachidae > Taudactylus > Taudactylus pleione. The sequence goes on from JAUIMM010000205.1 coordinate 4,852,373, forward strand.
TTTTCCAGGAATCTTTCTGATCATCTTACCCATGTTAAAGAGGTATTAAGTCGTCTTCGAGCTAATAAGCTTTATGGTAAGATCTCCAAGTGTGTTTTTGAAGTCCCAGTGATACCCTTTTTGGGGTATATAATTTCCGGTTCTGAAGGGGGTATCAGTGACATAATGTAGTGGATGGACCATTACCATAGGAGCTTTCACTGTAAGACATTCGATGGAGTTACAGATGCTCTATTTAAGATTCCTTCCCTCCCTTCCCCTATCAACACCCATATGCACCCACTATCTTACCTTGTGTGCAGTGTGTCAGGACTGCGACTATTTCAGTACATAAATATAGATTACTTTTTCCAAAGTTCCTTTGTGGTCGTTGGAGGAGCTATCCTGCTTGCTGGCATTCTTCACATACAGGGAATAGAGAGTTAAAGTGATCATCTGTTTCCAAGGTGTTGTTAGGTTGTGGGATTCCTAGATTGCTCATTATTTCAAACCTGATTCCATTTGGGTCACATGTTCTGAACTTCCTATGGATCACAGACCTCTAGTATAAAGCCTGTTACTAACTGTGTCTCAGTGTCTGTGCAACATTACTTTCAGGTCTTTCTTGGACTCCTGCCAGATCCCTGCTGTGCCTGTGGGTTGCTGTGGACTTTGCTTTATCTCTGCTCATGTTCCAGCTAAATTTCTGATGCCAGTTACCAGCCGCACTACAGAGCTCAGCATAGCCATTGCCTAATTATTGCTTTCTGCTCCACTGCTGTGGTTTCACATTTTGCTGCACTATTAACTTTGCCTGTTGCCTCTCACTCCTGTGGACATCGAACCCATCTTCGTTACAGTTGTCAACTGCACCTTTACAGTTATCATCACCGCATCGCGGGGCTCAACCCGTTCCGGATTCTAGTCACACCGCAGGGCTCAACCCTGTTCCGGAACCACACCGCTTCACAGGGCTCAACCCTGCTTCAATCTTCATTGCATCGCGGGGCTCATTCCCGCTCCGTATTCTAGTTACACAGCAGGGCTCAACCCTGCTCCGAACTCACCGCATCAAAGGGCTCAACCCTGCTCCGACCTCATCGCATCACAGGGCTCAACCCTACTCCGATCTCACTGCATCACAGGGCTCAACCCTGCTCCGACCTCACCGCATCACAGGGCTCAACCCTGCTCCGATCTCACCAGATCACAGGGCTCAACCCTGCTCTGACCTCACCGCATCACAGGGCTCAACCCTGCTCCATCTTTCACCGCATCACAGGGCTCACTCTGCTCCGGATCTCCATCACTACAGGGTTCCACCCAGGTGAAGCTCCTCTATACCATCCTGAGGTGTTAGGCTCATACTGGACTCGGGGTTCCCTACCATATTAACTTTTCTGTGTTAAAGACTATATGGGGGGTTTTCTCCTATACTCGTTATTGCTTATGTGAACCTCAGTGTTGCTGAGACTTTATGTGAGATGTTGCTATTATATTTCTCTTGTGAATAAATTCTATTAACTTTTATTCCGTGCTATCGAGATTTCATGAAAAGGTCATTCCTAAAGCCACCCCAGTTTATTGTGCCTAGTAGGGCTGCCTCCTCCCAGGAGTCTCAAGTGTCGGCAGCCGTGACACAGTGTACCATACTCCCAGGCAGATTAGCAGCCTGCTGCAACAGACCACATGCTAGGAAGCGTTCAGTGCTGTCAGGCTAATCAGCCAATGAGGAAGGGAGTATGTTTCTCTTAAATCCATAGGATGGTTTAGTTCTGTTTTGGGACCGCATTAAAAGATAAAAACATTAAGGGCAGGATGCATGGCGTATCGCATTCAGGATGTGATGCATCCCGATGGTCTTCGCATGTATGCCGGCGTTGGTAATGCCGGTATGCATGAAGAACACCGCAAAGGACCGCTCTCTCGGTAAGAGCGCCCTTCTGTGCAGCACTCTCCCGATAGAAGCCCATAGGCTTCTATGGGTAACGCCATCAGGAAGATGGCATTACCCACCGCAACCTGGTGCATATGAGAAATGCGGTTCAAAGTTAACCAGCATTTTGGGGGTTTGACCATATTTCTCGCTTTGCTGTATCCCGCCCTAAATGTCTGACATAATGTCACTCTTCAGAATTCAATACACGCCTGAAATGAGTGCGTTCTAGGCGACCTCCTTAGTTCATCTAATGGTAACACCGGCACAGGCCCTGATAACAAGACAAATATAATTCTAATAAATTGTTGTTACAACATACGTTCTTACAATCCAGCCCTGCAGTGGATTAATATATAATCTGTACATAACATTAAAAACTGTCCAAATGTGAACGCTTACTGCAATGTATAAACTGCCATAAAATTAGAGTAAAATAAGTGTGATTTAATCAATGGACTGTCAGACATCCAAGAAATCTCACACCATCACATCAAATAGGCATTCCTTCCCCTCACATGTGCCTTATAAAATGCTGGATGATACTGCCGGCATAATGAAATTAGGCAATCAGCACTCTAGTATTCAGGCAGAGGATTAGCTGTGACAAATGCTGCTTTTCAGCCCTGTTCATCTGCTCTATCACTCATTGTTATGAGAGCACATAGTCACAAGTCATCACTTTTGTTTTGAAAGTATCAGCAAAGTGTAGCGGCCTTTTGGAGGTCCAGTATTAGATGATGGGCTTTTCAACTCCAACTGCAGAGACCTTGTCAGCCTATTGGAAGCAGCACTGAACTTCAGAGGGTAAAGTAGCACAGTGCTTATAGGCAAACATTGGAAAATATATGATAGGAATCAGGGCCGTAGCTAGGGTAGTGCGGCCGGTGCCATCGCACAGGGCACCACAGGTCAGGGGGCGCTGTTTGGGCCTGTCAAATTTCTGTTTATTATCATTATCACTTGTAGCTTCCTCTTATATCATCCCCAGCATCTCCTGGCCTCTCCTATCTCTAAACTGACCCTTCCCCATGAAGCTATGGCCCTTTTTTGGGTGCATTATGTCCCTTTGAAAAATGAGGGGGGCGCCAATGCTCTTTCTGGCACAGGGCACCAAAAAGTCTAGTTACGGCTCTGATAGGAATAATATAGTACTTCAGTTAGAAGAAAACAATAGGGATACCGTAGAATTACAGTAGTCCAACAAAGTTCAATTTCCCACTAACATATCTGGGGTGGAGGATAAATTAGCGGCCGTGAGGAGCTGATGTTTCGCTGAGAATTCCCCCAATAGGGGTTGATTCTGAGCACGACCCTGTTTGCTCCTGTTGCTGCAGTCACATCTGCGACTTTATGCTAACACTAGAATAAGACCCTCCCTGGTGTACATCCTTGTGTCTAAATGTGCAAGGACTGGGGGATGCCAACGTTTCCATCTCTAGATGCAACAATCCCGCTGGTTACATCTTTACTCGTAACTGTCGGACGCTCCATCGAAACTTGTGCTGTACACATTTAATTCATAACGATACTGATCGTTGGGCCTCAGTCGTACGCAAAGTGGCTGTAAATGAGGACAGATTCAGAAGCCAGCTCCTGACATGGGAATAACCATTAATTAAATATAGTTATTTAAGGCTAAAAATGTTTTTTTCAACATATTTATTCACCATAACTATACCATAATCATTTCAAAATAAGAATAAATAGTACAAAAATGATGCAAAAAGCACAACAAATTATCTCTAAACCAGCTGTTGCCACGGCCTTGCCCATGATGAAATTGCTTCTGTCAACATTTGTTTTATTTGAGATGTCCTAGTTGTATTGCTTTACATAGGGGCCCTGTCGCCAGAGTGGCCCAGGTGACCAGCAGCACTATACAGACTGGTGGCAGCAGCGCCTTCACCCACCACTCACACCAATGTCACTGTGTGCCCTGTGCACAGACTGCTATGTATCCTATCCTATTCACCCACCACTCACACCAATGTCACTGTGTGCCCTGTGCACAGACTGCTATGTAGCCTCTCCTATTCACCCACCACTCACACCATTGTCACTGTGTGCCCTGTGCACAGACTGCTATGTATCCTATCCTATTCATCCACCACTCATACCAATGTCACTGTGTGCCCTGTGCACAGACTGCTATGTATCCTATCCTATTCATCCACCACTCACACCAATGTCACTGTGTGCCCTGTGCACAGACTGCTATGTATCCTATCCTATTCATCCACCACTCACACCATTGTCACTGTGTGCCCTGTGCACAGACTGCTATGTATCCTATCCTATTCATCCACCACTCACACCAATGTCACTGTGTGCCCTGTGCACAGACTGCTATGTAGCCTGTCCTATTCATCCACCACTCACACCAATGTCACTGTGTGCCCTGTGCACAGACTGCTATGTAGCCTATCTTATTCATCCACCACTCACACCAATGTTACTTTGTGCCCTGTGCACAGACTACTGAGTAGCCCAGTGATTTTCAACCTTTTTTAACTCGCGGCACACTACACAAGATTTTAAAATTGCCAAGGCACACTATCCGGTGATGCGGTGTGCGCGGACTATGAAAAAACACGCTACATTAGTTCCCACAGGAACAAAACACACTACATTGGCCCCCACAAGAATAAAAAACACACTACATTGGCCCCCACAAGAATAAAACAATCCCATTGGCTGGCCTAACAGAAAAAAAAAACCACATTGCTCCCCACAAAAAAAACAACCATACCACATTGCGCCCCACAGAATTGCTCCCCACAGAAAAAGAAACCTATGGCTGGCCCCACAGAAACAAAAAACAAAACAAAACACATTGTTCCCCACTAAATAGGCAAATATATGGCTGGATAACATATGGCTGGTTCTCACTAAAAAAAATGACATGACTGGTTCCCACGAAAAAATAAACTATGGCTGCTACCCACGAAGAAGAAAAAAATGTCTGGTCCCCACAAAACCCACATTTCTTCCCCCCTTGTCACTCACACTGCAGCAGGATCGCGTGCGGGCGGGCTTCCAGGCAGGCTGCAGAGCCTGCCTGGACAGAGCGCGGGCTGGCTGATTGGCGCAGGGCGTTGGCTGGCAGAGCGGGCTGGAGGGCAGTGGACAACGCGGCGTGCGTGACCTGTGATGTCACGCCACCGCATCTTTGCAGGTCACTACCCGGTCGCGCCTGAGTCTCCCAGAGGAGCTCAGCGGCCCGGGATGCTGAAGTACAGTAAAATGTGCCTGGTGGCTCTGACAGCCCCGCGGCACACTTCACAACCGGCCACGGCACACTAGTGTGCCGCGGCACACCGGTTGAAAATCGCTGGTGTAGCCTATCCTATTCATCCACCACTCACACCAATGTCACTGTGTGCCCTGTGCACAGACTGCTATGTAGCCTCTCCTATTCATCCACCAATTACACCAATGTCACTGTGTGCCCTGTGCACAGACTGCTATGTAACCTATCCTATTCACCCACCACTCACACCAATGTCACTGTGTGCCCTGTACACGGACTGCTATGTGTCACGGCCAGGGTATTTCAGCATGGCGCTAGGCGAGTGTTACCTGTGAGGTCATTGTGGCGCGGGCTGTCTGGTGGTGGAGCTGGTGTCTGGCGGGGGCTTTGGCTGCGCGCGTTGTTGTGCGGGCCTGTTGTCACTCTGCGCTGGTAAGGCCTGGTGGCGTCTCCATTCTGTTTGGCATGGGTGCCGCCATCTTGCCTTCTGGCCATGTGATGCGGCTGGCCAATCCTGGTGAGTCACATGTTCCCTCTAGCCAGTAACAGCACGGCATGGGGTATTTAGAAAGGGTCAGTGCCTTACTTCTTTGCCAGTGCAACATGTATCTCAGCCTAGCTGAGAGGGAGTTCTCTGTGCTTATCCTGTTCCTGTGAATTCGCTGTCTGCCAGTCTGCCTGTCAGCTCCTAGCTCCCACTGGACTACCCAACTTCCTCCATCACCCTTGCCCATACCTGAGTGCCTGAGCCTGCTGACATCCTGCGCTTCAGTTCACTACCTGCATACCTGGCTTGTTTATTTTCAGTTCACTACCTGCATACCTGGCTTGATTACTTTCAGTTTCACTACCTGCACACCTGGACAGCTCTAATTGTTTCTACTTGGACATTAACACTTTTACTCCCACCACAGAACTCTTGTGCACATTTATATATTCCTGGACTTTTATTTACTGCCACATTATATGTCTACTCAAGCACTTATTAAAAATCCTAGTTTTATTTTCAAATCTGCTTCTGTGATCGCTCCTGCTACCACCCCGGGTCCACAAACAACCCAGAACATAACAGTTTGCACTGACCCCATGGAGCCGGCCACGGATCAGGAGTCAGGAGTGGATTTGTTCCGGTGCATTTCTGGTCGTTTAGAGAATCTGGAAAACATGCAGCATCAGATGGCTCAATTTCTGCAAGAGATGTCCAAGCGACAGGATAGTTTGCAAACTTCCTTTTCTACCCCTGGAGTACCAGCATCTACATCCACTTTAGCGTCTGGGAATACAGGAGGCAGATCATCTCCCTGCTTACATCTTCCTTTACCAAGTAAATTTGACGGCAACCCTAAACTCTGCCGAGGATTCCTAAATCAGTGTGACATACATTTTACCCTGCAGCCTGACAACTTTCTAACTGCAAGAACTAAAGTGGCTTATATAGTCTCCCTGTTATCCGGCCAGGCCTTGGAATGGGCTTCCCCACTCTGGGAGCGCTCCGATCCGCTGCTGGATAATTACGCAGGCTTTGTGTCATCCTTCAGGAGGATTTTCGATGAATCTGGGCGTACTGTATCAGCATCATCAAACATCATGACACTGAGACAAGGGGTCCGTCCTGTCAGTCAATATGCCGTGCAATTTAAAATTTTAGCAACAGAGCTCAAATGGAATGAGGAAGCTCTCACCTCGGCCTTCTGGCATGGGTTGTCAGACCGACTAAAGGACTCGAGAGCTTCCTACTAATCTGAACGACATGATTTTGTTGTGTATCAAAGTTGACCTACGCTTCAGGGAACGTCAGGCTGAAAAAAACAGAACTGACCGGCAAAGGTCATTTACCCCCTCCATTTCTACCCGACCCATTCCTTCTCCTACTGAAGAGGAGCCTATGCAGGTGAATCATACACACCTCTCCAAAGAAGAACGTCAGAGAAGAATGCAAAAGAACCTCTGTCTGTACTGCGGAGAGTCCGGTCACCTGCTGATCTCCTGCCCCCGTAAACCGGGAAATGCCAAATCTTAACTGACCCTGGAGACATCAAGTTAGGAGTTATGAACACGTCTCCAAAAATGAAAGATTTCACGATTACCCTAGCCTTGGATCTTAAACCGAAACCTGTCTTTGCTACTGCACTACTTGACTCGGGAGCAGCCGGAAATTTCATAACGTCTAGTTTCATAGATAAATTTCAGATTCCTTGTTTGTCTCTCAACCATGCCATCTCTCTGACCTCTATAGACGGACGCCCTCTAACTAACGGGATAGTCACCAAAGAGACTCAACCAGTATTGGTCCGAATTGGGGCACTTCATTCTGAGTCCTTAAAATTCCTGGTGATATCAGAGGCCTCTCAAGAAATTGTTCTTGGTCTACCCTGGTTACGTCAACATAATCCCAGGATTGATTGGAGTTCTATGCAGATTCTGTCATGGGGTATGGACTGTCAGAAATCCTGTCTTCCAAAAATTCGACCTGTGAGGAAGACAGTTCCATTAGTTTCTTCTGCCATTCCCAAGGAATATCAGATGTTCGCCGACGTGTTCTCTGAGCAACAAGCAAATATCTTACCCCCTCATGGGGAATGGGACTGTCCAATTGAATTGATACCTGATAAGATACCACCTCGTGGTCGTACCTATCCGCTGTCCTTGCCTGAGACTCAAGCCATGACCGAGTACATCCGGGACAACCTGGCAAAGGGGTTCATTCGCCCCTCTACTTCACCTGCCAGAGCTGGGTTTTTCTTCGTTGGCAAGAAGGATGGTGGTCTAAGACCATGTATAGATTATCGAGGCCTTAATGACATTACTGTAAAGAATCGATACCCTCTTCCCCTGATTACTGAGTTGTTTGATAGGGTCAAGGGTTCTGTCATTTTTTCTAAATTAGATCTGAGAGGGGCTTACAACCTCATTCGTATCCGAGCTGGCGATGAATGGAAGACCGCTTTTAATACCAGAGATGGACATTTCGAATATTTAGTAATGCCTTTTGGATTGTGTAATGCCCCTGCTGTCTTTCAAAGTTTCGTTAATGAGATTTTCCGGGATCTGTTATATGTTTCGGTTGTTGTCTATCTGGATGACATACTGATTTTTTCACCCTCTGAGGCTAAACATCAAGAACATGTTAAAGAAGTTCTGACCCGTTTGAGATAAAACCACCTTTACTGCAAACTGGAGAAGTGCGTCTTTGGAGTGCCCAGTGTACCTTTTCTCAGCTTTGTAATATCTGGCTCCAGTTTAGAAATGGACCCCAAGAAGGTACAAGTAATTCTGGATTGGACCCGACCTCAGACACTGAAGGCCATCCAGAGATTGTTGGGCTTCGCCAATTATTATAGACGCTTCATTAAGGGATTTTCTACACTGCTGGCTTCCATTGCAGCCTTGACCCGCAAAGGTGCTAATCCTGCCCAATGGTCACCTGAGGCAGAGTCTGCCTTTCATCTTCTAAAACAGGCCTTTATCTCAGCACCAGTTCTTCGACAACCAGATCTGGACAGGCCTTTTTTGTTGGAAGTAGACGCATCATCTGAAGCTGTGGGAGCAGTCTTGTCTCAACGTTATGAGGACAACCGAGTCCATCCGTGTGGGTTCTTTTCTAAAAAATTCTCACCTGCCGAAAGGAACTACGCTATAGGTGAGCAAGAACTACTAGCTGTAAAGTTGGCGTTGAAGGAAAGGAGATATTTTCTAGAAGGCGCCAAGTTTCCATTTACTGTATTTACAGACCATAGAAATCTCCTATTTCTCAAAAACCTCCAATGTGTGAGTCCTCGTTTGGCCCGCTGGGCAATATTCTTTGCCAGGTTTCAGTTCACCCTGACCTTCCGGTCTGGAGCACTTAATCAGAAGGCTGATGCCCTATCGAGATCTCTCCTCTGTGATGATCAATCTGAAAATCAAAGCAATACCCCTGTCTTGGAATTAAGAGTTTTCGCCGCATTACAAGTTCAGCCTCCTACGGGAAAATCATTTGTGGCCCCGGAATTAAGGAAGCAGCTTCTCACTTGGACACATTCCTCTCGCTTCGCAGGGCATTCAGGTACTCGGAAGACCTTGGAGTTCCTGAGAAGACACTATTGGTGGCCTTCTATGAAGGCAGATATAATGGAGTTCATCTCTTCCTGCTCCTCCTGTGCCCAGTATAAATCATCATGACAAGCTCCAGCTGGGGAATTGCTTCCATTACCTACTCCATCATGTCCATGGACGCATCTCTCCATGGATTTCGTCACAGACCTGCCAGTCTCTCAAGGTTTCAACACTATCTGGGTTATAATAGACCGATTTTCTAAGATGGTCCACTATATACCGTTGAAGAAGTTACCTTCTGCCCCTGACCTGGCACAGTTGTTTGTCCAACACATATTTCATCTACATGGCCTTCCTGCTGAAATTGTCTCTGACCGTGGTGTGCAGTTTACTGCAAAATTCTGGAGGGCTTTGTGTTCTGTTCTTCAAGAGAAGTTAAACTTTTCCACGGCCTACCATCCGCAAAGCAACGGCTCCACCGAGAGAGTTAATCAAGATCTAGAGACTATCTTAAGAATTTTTATGTCATCTTCCCAGGACAATTGGGCTGCCTTGCTGCCGTGGGCTGAGTTTGCACATAATGCTTCCTACCACTCGTCAACTAATCAAACGCCTTTTCAGGTTGTATATGGCCTTCATCCTCGTGTTCCCGAATTCCGAAGCCTGCCTGTTTTCGATGTTCCGGCCGTGGAGGACACGGTGCGGAATTTTGCTGCCATCTGGACTCAAGTAAGGTCTGATTTGTTGAAGGCATCCTCTCGCTATAAGACCCAGGCCGATAAGAGGCGTAGAATAGTTCCACGCATGCAAGTTGGAAGCCAGGTCTGGTTGTCCACCCGGAATCTTCGTCTGAGGGTTCCTTCTATGAAATTTGCACCACGCTTCATTGGTCCCTTCACCATAACAGAAGTCATTAATCCAGTGGCCTATCGTCTACAGTTACCCCCATACCTAAAAATCCCTAATTCCTTCCATATTTCCTTATTAAAACCCCTGGTCCTGAATAAGTTCCATAATACTCTACCTGCTTCTCCTCGAGTCCAGACAGAGAGAGGAGTTGAGTTTGAGGTCGCCCAGATCTTGGACTCTCGTCTACGCAGAGGTCATCTACAGTATTTGCTGGATTGGAAAGGTTACGGTCCAGAGGAACGTTGCTGGACCGATGCTCGTGATGTCCACGCTCCCACGCTCATCAGGAGATTCCATTCCGCCCATCCGGAGAAGCCTGGTGAGTGTCCTGAGGCCACCCCAAAAGGGGGGGTACTGTCACGGCCAGGGTATTTCAGCATGGTGCTAGGCGAGTGTTACCTGTGAGGTCATTGTGGTGCGGGCTGTCTGGTGGCGGAGCTGGTGTCTGGCGGGGGGCTTTGGCTGCGCGCGTTGTTGTGCGGGCCTGTTGTCACTCTGCGCTGGTCAGGCCTGGTGGCGTCTCCATTCCGTTTGGCATGGGCGCCACCATCTTGCCTTCTGGCCATGTGATGCGGCTGGCCAATCCTGGTGAGTCACATGTTCCCTCTAGCCAGTAACAGCACGGCATGGGGTATTTAGGAAGGGTCAGTGCCTTCCTTCTTTGCCAGTGCAACGTGTATCTCAGTCTAGCTGAGAGGGAGTTCTCTGTGCTTATCCTGTTCCTGTGAATTCGCTGTCTGCCAGTCTGCCTGTCAGCTCCTAGCTCCCACTGGACTACCCCGCTTCCTCCATCACCCTTGCCCATACCTGAGTGCGGCCCATACCTGAGTGCCTGAGCTTGCTGACATCCTGCGCTTCAGTTCACTACCTGCATACATGGCTTGTTTATTTTCAGTTCACTACCTGCATACCTGGCTTGATTACTTTCAGTTTCACTACCTGCACACCTGGACAGCTCTAATTGTTTCTACTTGGACATTAACCCTTTTACTCCCACCACAGAACTCTTGTGCACATTTATATATTCCTGGACTTTTATTTACTGCCACATTATATGTCTACTCAAGCACTTATTAAAAATCCTAGTTTTATTTTCAAATCTGCTTCTGTGATCGCTCCTGCTACCACCCCGGGTCCACAAACAACCCAGAACATAACACTATGTAGCCTATCCTATTCATCCACCACTCACACCAATGTCACTGTGTGCCCTGTGCACAGACTGCTATGTAGCCTCTCCTATTCACCCACCACTCACTCCAATGTCACTGTGTGCCCTGTGCACAGACTGCTATGTAGCCTATCCTATTCACCCACCACTCACACCAATGTCACTGTGTGCCCTGTGCACGGACTGCTATGTAGCCTATCCTATTCACCCACCACTCACACCAATGTCACTGTGTGCCCTGTGTACAGACTGCTATGTAGCCTCTCCCCCTGCCCCTTACCGGCCGCATGCATGGCACCACACCTATCTCCTTGCATTGATGATGTCAATAAATGTTGTTTTTGTCATTGCTCAGCTTCCCACTACAAAATGATGCAGTTTTCATGAAAATCCAAATTTACATTTTTCAAACAATAGTCACTCTAAATAGTGTACAAAGCAATATAGTAGAGTTACACTCCCTCCAATGAGGTGGCTGCTAAAATCTTCAAAGGTGATTATATTCCAAACAACATGTCAAAAAGTTAGATAAGAATTAGCGCCTTCAGTGTACCAAACCAATCATATAAATCCCATGCTTGTCAGGACTTTCCTCTCTATTCTTTGGTTCAAAATTTATGGATGTTGAAACAAAGACCAAAGAGAAAAAAGCAAAAGAAGAAAAACGATATAGTGTAATTCTGGTATATATCAGATGGGAGGTATTCAGCATCCCGGCGTGCGGGATGCCGACGGTCAAAATATGGCTCCGGAATCACAACAGCGCCGTATTAAGAGAGGAGGGAGCCCGTTTTCACTCCCTGTCCGGGGCCCCCTCCTTTCTCCCCGGCTTCCGTCAGCAAACTGACAGCAGCAGTAGACTCTGGACACTAGTCTGTGCCCGGAGTCTACTGCGCGTGTGCAGGTCACCGCGAAAATGGCACAGCAGCCATTTGTACTGCGCATGCACAAAACGCAGGGAAAATGGCCACAGCGGGCATTTTCTGATTTTTGGGTAGCAGTGCTCCGTGGGACTTCAGAAAGGCAAGTATGAAAAAAGAAAAAAAAAAGATGGATGCAGGGTGTGCCAAGGGGCCCATGTGCACCGCACACGCTGCACCCATTATAAATACGCCCCTGAGCATCGGGATCCTGGCTCCTGTATCTCAACGCAGGCACCCCGAAGGTATCTGGGGAGAGGGGGAGGGTTAGGTTTAGGGCTAGGTACTAGGGGGAGGGTTAGGGTTAGGCACTAAGGGGGAAGGTTTAGGGTGTGGGGAGGGGAGGGGAGGTTTAGGCACTAGGGGGAAGGTTAGATTCAGGCACCGGGGAGGGAGGGTCAGGGGCGTTTTGGGAGACGAGGGGGCCCATGTGAAGACTCAGTGCGGGCCCCCCCCCCTCTCTGTCGGTGGACTGAGTGCAGTAGATTCTGGCTTAATGCCAGAATCTACTGCGCATGCGCGGGTCTCTGGGAGAATGGACAGCAGCACTGCGCATCCACGAGTTACCGGGAAATTGGACAGCAGTACTGCGCATCCGCGAGTCACCGGGAAAATGGCCGCCACCATTTTCCCGGTCGTATTTGCCAGTCCTGCGCTGTAGAGCAGCACTACAGACAGGTAAGTGGAAGATTAATGGGTGCAGGGTGTGTGGTGTAGCCCCCCTGGTTAGGGGTAAGGGTTAGGGTACTTACCTGATGATGTCGGGATACCGACTGCCGGGATCCCATATCAGATATGTGCTCTCATGCAAAACTAAAAAGGTGAAAGAAAAAAACTGAAATACTGTAATGGAGGAGGATAAATAACCTGACTCTTCTGCTGGATGATGGAATATGGCGGCTCTACATCTGCTCTTTACCAGGGAATCCCGGACAGCGCTGTCTGCCCTGCATTAATCCTATCTTTAGATTTCTAGAATATATCTAAAGGATGAGCGGATCTCGGCAAACAACAATTCGGTATGGAGTAAAGAGTGCCTCGGGAGTTGCTGGTGTACGTTTTTATTAATGCAACTTTGAAGTGGTTTTCACTTTTGGTGCATGTTATTAATTTTTTTTTTTTAACATTTTTAAGTTTTTTATGAGAGCACCTATGAGATCTATATTAGACTTACACTATATATTTTTTCGTCTTTCGCTCTTTCCTCCAAGGTCTACAGTATGTATCAACATCCATAATTATCAGGGTTGAGGACCAAAGAATAGAGAGGAAAAGTCCTGACAATCACGGAATTTACATTATGGCTTTAGGGGGCGATTCAGACCCGGACCCAAAGCAGCGCACTTTCACAGCCATCAGGGGCAAATGCCGCAATCGCACGGCAAGGCTTAAGGACGCATTCTATGCCTCAGAGAGCGAAGGCAGAGCAAATGCATGCCGGTCTAAAGACGCCACCTTTTCCTGCGCAGCACACGTCATCTCCAGGAAGTGTATGTAATATCAGTAACATCGAGAGCCATCGGAGCTGCTGGCAGCCCTTGAGGTAAACCCTACCCTGCCGCAAGCACTGCGATCACTGCAGGCTGAAATACAACCAGGTGACGTGTACAATGACGCCTCCATGCTAATTATGCACGCCCATGAAACGCCGTTGGAACACACAGGCACGCCTGCGTTCAGACATCCACACTCCCGTTTACATAGACCTTCCCTGACACCACTCACAAACGGCACTATCTGTCAATCAAAGTAGCGTCCTGTCTGTGTACTTCGAGCGCAAGATTCCCTATCGCAATGAGTGGCTCACGCATGGGCATAGTGCCGCATATGCATGTGCAGACGGTGACAATCGTCCATAGCGTGCGTTCGCAGCTTAGCGTCCAGGTCTGAATCAGGCCCATAGTACACTGAAGGCGCTATTTCTTACCTAACTTTTTGAAGTATATATAGGTAAATATAGCTGTAGGGCCTGATTCAGAAGTGAACGCTAATGCAGACGCAACTGTGTGGGATTCGTATGAAGATGCCCGCAGGCTGTGTCGCTAATCCATCATCAGTCATACCATAGAACATCGCACCAGCCCAATGGAGGTGCAGAATGTCTGTCTGAACATGGGCGCCGACATCAGTGCCACTGCGGAAAAAGGCACATTTGCTGACCGCGACATGCCCGGCTGGGTCTGACTAGCCGTCCCCTGCTACCAGCCACTGAAATTGCCTCTCTCTGAGTCCAAATTCATTCTTATAAGGGTTAATGGGCCTGATTCAGACCCGGTCGCAAGCGCTGAGCGCTCGTAACCAGTTCGATGGTGGCCCACAGCGCTAGCGACGGGCAATCTGTCGCTCCGGGTCTTGCACCAAAGGGGGCAAGCTGTCGATGTTGAGTGACAGCTTGCCCCCTTTGGTGGGCGGGCCGGGGGATGGCTGCCCAAACGGAGGCGTTCCCGAGGGAACGCTTGCCGTTTGGGGGCGGCCCCACTGACATCACGAGTGATGTCAGTGGAGAGCTTCCGGCTCTGTTAGAGCCGAAAGCTCTCTGGGGTTTGCGATGAACGAGAGCCTAACCACAAGGGTCTCGTCGCAAGCCCGATGGTCGCGATGGTCTTGACCATCGCGACCATCATCATGGCCGCTCGCTATAGCTGTGGGTGGTCACCCACAGCTATGCGAGCAGCCAAGAGGCCGCTCCAAAAAAAAAAAGCCCAGCCCTGATTCAGAGCGAGCGCTCTGTCAGAGTGAGCGGCTCTGAATCAGGCCCAATGTTCCAAGACATTAGGGGCCCATTTATCACCCATTTTCAGGGAATACCCCCAAATATTTAGTGTCCCCTGAATGTATTATGGCGGGATGGCAGCAGGTATCTGCGATATTCGCCGCAGTTTCTCCATTTCCTTCAGCAGACGTAACCCCCCATGGGTTTTCATGGGGGATGCGATGATGCCGTATTTACCAAGTCGCATATGGTCCCTACAGCTTACACCATCTGAAGATGGTGTAAGCGGTATAGACTATAGGCAACATATCGCAAAACTGGCCGGGAGTGGGAACGCTCCCTGACAATGGCTGCCGCTCATATGTTGTCAGTAGGCCGCGCATATGTGGTCAGTAGGCCGAGCATGCGCAGGATCCCTGACACAGGAGTGAAGAGACCCCTGACGCGGTCACTTCACTCCCAGCACTTCGCAGTGAGGGGCATCTGTCCCAGCGGGTACGCTTTGTTAAATCCCAGCACTATGATTGCATCCTGCAATGCGCTCATGGGCGCTAATATCGCACCCAGATCGCATTGCAAGTGCGATAATTAATAAATGGGCACCATAGGGTCAATCCTATTAGCTGCGAAGGGGGCAAGCTGTCCTTGCAACGGCGTGGAAATTTAAACTCTGCCTCCTCACAGTGTGATATCACCCTAGACACACAGAGGGTCATTCAGACCCAATCGCGAGCGCAGGACGCTCGCAAGCGGGTCGATGTTACCCCAATGCGCATGCGCACAACGGAGGGAGCTCCGTCGTGCGCAAGCGCGAGACCCGGACAGCGACAGCCAAGCTGTCGCTCCGGGTCTCGCACCAAAGGGGGCATGCTGTCGATGGTGACTGACAGCACGCCCCCATGCTGTCGATGGTGACTGACAGCACGCCCCCTTTGGCGTTCCCCATGGGAACGCCTACCGTCTGGGTCCAGCCCCACTGACATCACTATTTTGGCTCTGATAGAGCCAAAATCACTCCAGGGCTTGCGGTCACCGAGACCCTACCGCAAGCCCTGACCATCGCGACCATCTTTTTGGCCGCTCGCATAGCTGTGGGTGGTCACCCACAGCTATGCGAGCGGCCAGGAGGCCGCTCCATTTTTAGATAGGAGGGCACTGATTCAGAGCGAGCGCTCTGGTTGCGTCCGGCTCTGAATCAGACCCGCAGATTCTTTGTGACACTATAGGGTGCAAGCTGCAGCCTCTATGGGGACTTCTGCAAGTCTTCCTCACAGCTTAGTTTTGCCTTTAAAATGATTGCCACTTTAAAAATATGGGAAGACTCGCAGGAGTTCCCGCAGCAGCTGCAGCTCTCATCCTATTACATAAGCCCCAACATTTAGCTCTAGCTTGTATTAAAGTATTTTTAATTTACTTTCCTAGACAAAGATGCACACAAAGGCCCTCATTCAGAGCCGCTCGTTAACAGCAGTACGCTCGTTGCGTTCCGGTGTCGGTGTAACACTGCGCATGTGCGTACGGCAGATTGCGAGCTTTTTGTCACTCGTTCGGCAAATTGCGAACAGGAAGTGACATGTCAAATGTGATTGACAGAACAGGCCGTTTTTGGGCGTTGACGGGGGTGGAGATGGAAAAACGCAGGCGGGGCGAGGCGTTTTTGGGGCGTACATAAATTAGCTCATGTGAACGTCAAATGTGATCGTACCAAGTCATACGTCACTGGCTGATCCTCTTTCCGTTCAAACTGCTCGCACAGCTTGGGGTCTGGATTACTCAACCACAATGGCGATGGCCTTGTCCTTTGGCCAGGGCCTCCTCGATGTTTCATCGATTTATCACGGCTTGTCAGAAAAACAATCAACTTTGTATTGAAAACCAGCTTGTAATGTTTTTTTGTTTTTTTTCTTTGGAATAGCACAAAACCGTACGCAGCTGAAAATCTCGGCTGCTAATTTCAGGATTACACAATCAATTTGCATTTTTTTGTAGGAATGTATTTTACAATTTTGTTAGTGTTTTTGGATATTGTAACAATATTGTCATCATGTTTGTGTGTATTGTAACCTTTTGCATTGGGCTGGAGTTTTTTTTTTTTTTTACCAAAGTGTTCCTTAAAGTAACATTTTGTTTTAACCCTTGATTTTTTGGAACTCCAAAGCTAAGATTTCGTTTTTTCCTTGTGGGACAGGATTAACTAGAAACCAATTTGAAATTAATGTCACAATACAGTTGAGAACCATTTGTAGGTTTTATTTTCAAAACACATTTTAAAACAAATCATGTGCATTTTCACGTACAATTTTGGGGTCATTGTTACCCACTAATCTTTGGTACATTTGTTTTTTTTAAATTATATTTTTGGTACAAAAAATACAAAAATAAAAAAAACAATTCACAAGAAAGGAGAGGGAAGTTTTGGCCAGAAAGGAATATGGGGCAAGCACAGAAGGAGTGTGGGCAAAGTAGCCAGTGCTGTCATCGTTTCTTTCCCCGTTTGGCTGGGGTAGGGTGGGCGCCAGACCGGCTCCGGGATGTCCTCTGGCTGGCCTGTCCAGAGGCAGATGTTGTGGCCTCTGGACTAGGCACAGGGCTAGGCACATTTGGAGGAATGGCTGTTGTTGTGCCAGAGGTGGAGGATCCTGATGTTCCGGCAGGAAGGGAGGTCGGCTCCACCATGTGCTGGCGAACGAGCTGCTCCAGGGCATTGGCGATTCGGATGTTGGCCCTGGTATTTTCAGCCAGGGCCTGACCAATGGTCACGTTGGCCGCAGCATTTTGCTCCAGGGCCTCAGCCACCCGTAGCAGACTGGCGCCATCCTCTGCAGAATCTCCGTATGGGAATCCGATTTAAAATTGAGTTCTGTGAGGAGTGCCACTGCCTGCGAGAGGGATTACCCAGGACTGGCTTCTGCAGGGTCCTCAGCCGGATGTACTGGTTCCTCCCCTGCAGAGCCAGCAGAAATTCTGCGGCCAAGGCTCCCCTCTGGAGCAGACTCATCCGCCTGTGTCTCTGTGAGAAAAAAGAGAAAAGAGGAACATTACAATCTACATATTGTCACATTAACATTTCAGAGTTGGTTACATCACAACATTTACTTGGGACAAAATGAGGAGCCGCAAAGTCTGGCATGTCCGTATCCATGTTGGACACGCCAAACACCTCCACATCCTACACACACCCCTGTGCCAGCTCTTCCAAATCATTAAACTCCAATGACACAGGGGTGGGACCCCCACCTGTCCCCCTTGCATGCCTAGCCCTGTCAGCCATTTTTTGCTTTAGGCGATATTTGAAGTCTTGCCATCTGTGGGTGAAAAAGTAGGCATTATTCCTGCATTATTTGACCCTGTTTTTTTTGGGTGGTCAAGTTTTTACTTACCGCCGTTTGACATCCCGGGCTAGACGGACATAATCACCCACCCTATTGACAGCACTGGCTATCTCCTCCCACATTCTCCACTTCTGGCTTGCACCCATATTCCTGTCTGCCTGTGGCAGGATGTCCACACACTTCTGAACCAAAACCTCCATCTCCTTTCTTGTGAATTGTGGCTGCCTTTTTTTTTTCCCAGCTTTGCCCGGAATACTGGGCCCAGCAGCCTCTTCCATGTCATCCTCAACACCTATTTACAATAAAATGGTTAAATTTTAGCTGCCCAACTTTCACTATATTCTGGCTCTAAATAATCCTTGATTAGAAATGCCAGAAATACTTACCGGCCGCCTCTTGGCCATTGTTTGGCTGGTCTGTAGCCATTTTTCATGACAAAACAAAAAATACACCAGACCGTTTTTTTTTGGTTGTGACGTATTTATACATGCGTCCTTATTATTCGTCTGCATCATTGATTGTGCGTTCCTATGATCCGCCCTTAATTTCAGCGGGAAAAGAAACACTATTTATGGCTTTGGCCGACTCGAGTCTAGGTGGCGGGTGTTGTTTGTTGGAGGTTACATTGGTCGGAGTGGATTGTTGGCGGGAGTTGTATTTGGCGGTGTTTGGAGATTTTTTCTGTGCGTTTTTTTTTTGGGTTTAACTTTCCGTTCGCTTTTTTTGGTGTGGTTCTTTTAGTTGTGGTGCATTTTTTTGGTAAGTTTTTTACCGTCTTCCGGCAGGAAAAATTTGGCTATCCTTTTTTGTTTTTTGGGTACCAAAAATTTTTTTTTTTTCTCCTTTTGTAGGTTTCTTTTGACTCTGCCCCAACGACTTTTTTGTTCTGTGACTTCTATATCCTGTATTGGTAAGTTTGGATTTTCACTTGTTTGTTAAATGTTCATGACTTTTTTTACGCATCTTTTGTGGACATTACTGTTTTTTTCTGTGTTTTTGTGGATCATAAATGTGCGAACTAATTAGCGCATTTTTGTCGGCTTAATTTCTCTAGTTAAATTGCAAACTAATTAGCGCATTTTTGTCGGCTTGATTTCTCAAGTAAAATTGGTAGATATTTACCGTTCACAATCTTGGTTGTTGTTTGGGGCCCAAATTGTGGAAGTCGGCGCAATGTCGGTTTGCTCTTTGTAGAAATGTGTGTTTATCCCCTTTTATGTTTTGTCTTTTACAAAATTAAGCTTCCAAAATGGACAACACAAATTTTGTCCTTGTTCTGGTCTTTTGAATTTTAGGTTTGGGAAATCATGACAATACCTCGGCATGTAAGCATCTTTGGATTGTATCGTAAAGATAAGTATTTTTCGCTCTTTTTTTGGGGAAAAAAACCTTAACTTCAATTCTTGCCATTTCAGGTTGATCTTGGTTGGATTGTTGTGGCCATGCTCCCGGAAGCCGACCAACCTCAATCTCGTCCCAGGCGTAGGCATCGTAGGCGTGCAAGGCCCCAGATATATAGAACACGTGTCACCCTTTTTGGAATGCCCGATGATGAGGTGTTAAGGCGCTACTGTCTTCCACCCCAAATCATCATAGACACTCTCTCATTAATAGAGAGTGATCTTGAGCGGCAAATTGACAGTCCTACAGCAATACCACCACTTACGCAATTTATGGCGGTGTTACATTTCTGTGGATCCTTTCAAACCACGGTGGGAATAGTTGCGGGAATCTCCCAATCCTCCTTTTCAAGGATCCTGAGGGCAGTGATGGAGGCCCTTTTCAAGCACCTCCATCATTTTATTAAAATGCCTTTGGATATGGGTTCCCTTAGTGTGGCCAAGGCCAATTTTTACCAAATAGCTGGCTTCCCACACATCATAGGGGTTGTGGATGGTATTCACATACCACTTCAGCCTCCAGCATGGCTGGAGGTCATTTTTAGGAACCGAAAACACTATCACTCACTGAATGTAATGGTGGTATGTGATGCCTCCCTCCAGATCCTGTCCCTGAATGCAAAATTACCCGGGAGTGCACATGACTCATTCATCATCCGGCAATCAGGGATATGGCAAAAATTACACAACCTACAAGCTGGTGATGCGTGGCTTCTGGGTAAGTGGAGACCTTTAGTACATACCAATGCAAAGCTTGATACACAGTGTTCCTGATGTTGTCACTTCTTTTTCACAGGAGACAGTGGCTACCCTTGCACGCCCTGGCTGCTCACTCCTTATTTGGCTCCCACACCAGGCCCACAAAGTAATTTTAATTCCGCACTTACAGTCACCAGCCAAGTGGTGGAGCGCTGTATCGGCCTTTTAAAAGGCCGATTCAGATGCCTCCACCGCTCTGGTGGCGAACTCATGTATTTGCCGGATATAGTTTCGAAAAAATTGTGGTCCTGTGTGGGATATTTCACAACATCGCCATAAGGAGTGGTGTCCCAATGCAGCCAGAGGATGCCTTGCCTGAGGATGGCCCCCCCGAGGTTGGTCGGAGGTCAGTATGTGGGGGGGGCCATACGCGATGATGTGGTGGCCAGATTCTTTAGGTAATTATTGGCACAAAATAAGTTATTTGACACAATGTCGAAAGGATTTTTTTTTTACCATCAAATTAATCGTTTTTTTATATCCCATCTTGTGTTTTATTTCATAATCTTTTGGAATGAAATGATGACTACTTCCTGCTCCCAAAAAATGACTTCATGGGACCACATTGGATATATATTCTGGACCCAATTTTGAAACGCAACATTTGTGGAATCATGTTGGCATGCTCATTCGTCAACCAGTTCTTGATTTTTAGTTTATTTTTTATTATGGTATTTGCTGGTTTTTACAGTTTGTTATCACTGTGTGTATTGTTTGTGACCCAACACTTTGTGTTTTTATTTTGTGGTGAATACATTTTTGGTTTTTTGAATCAAAACAATTCTTTTTGACATTACAAGCAAGTGTAAGCAGGTTCACCCAAGGAAAATTTGCTTAATGGCTAATCCTGTAATGTGTCAATTTGCTCATTATTTAACTATGCTTTGTGGGTAAAAACCAACACCAAAAGGTATTATGTAGAATCAGTATGCTTTTGAATGTCGGCCTAAGCAGGTTTACCTAAAAATTTTTACATGTAAATAAAAAATAAAAAAAAAAACATCTGGTAACTCTCAAAACCTATTGTTTGTTAGTGTTAGGTGTTTCATGTGCCTGCTTTAAAAAAACATCATAACACAATCTTAGTGACATTAGTTTCAAATACTTGCTGCAAGAGTCTACTTATGTAAGTTTAAACAATCTAAGAATTTCAGACAAGGAATGAGACTGTATTCAAAATTTAACTTTTTATTGTAGAAAAATAATTTGGTGGAAAACCATAAAAATTAGGGCCGCAGGATCCCCGCCATCCTGTCCAGGACCATCAGCAGGCCGATCACGTGCCCCCGCATCAGTTGGACGCACCCGGCTAGGTCCGCCAAACGCCTCTGGTCCTCTGTGGGTTAGAAAATTGTGGCGCTTACTAAAATGAATCCATAAGTTATGAATCTAAAAAAATACTCAAGCAAAATAGACTTAGCAAAAAGTGACAATAGTGTTGCAAAAACCACATTAAAAAAAAACCTTGAACAATAAAAAAATGTAAAAACAAAAAACCTTTAAAAAATAGCAACCGTAAACCAGAGATACAAGTTTGACTGTTTTGACATGTGGGATATGTGTATGGGGAAATCAGCTGTGAAATGTAAATACAAACAGATATATAACCAACCTTTAAAAATTTTAAAAAAAGGAAAAGGCACAGACAGGATTACATCAACACATTTTCCTTACCAAAAAAGGATAAAAGGGAAACATACCGTTGTGAATGACGGCTGGCCCCGAAACCACTCCATCGTCCTCCTCGGAGGTGGTCACATTTCCCAAGGAGGTGGGAGGGGTTATAACTGACTCGGGAGATGGGGTGGTCAAGAGAGGGGTGGGTTGAAGAGAGGGGGAATTGGGATGGAGGGGAAATTGCCAAGAGGGATGGGCGACAGGGTCTGGGCAGGCTGGGGTGGAGGGGAAATTTGGGGAATTTTGGGGAGAGGAGGTTTGGCTGGGGGTTGGGGAGAGAGGACGAGAGCGACGTCTTTGCCGGCGATGACGCCGTAGTCTTCGCTCGGCCCCTAAATGATGGGAAACAAATTGAGGTTAGTTTAGAACATCACCTTGCTAAACGCTAATTGTTTAACCAAAAAAAAGGAAAACATGCACATGCAGATATGAGTGAAAACAAGAAACAGGCCAAACAAGAAAACATGCACACGCAGATATGAGTGAAAACAAGAAACAGGCCAAACAAAAAAACATGCACACACAGATATGAGTGCAAATAATAAACAGGCCAAACAAAAAAACATGCACACGCAGATATGAGTGCAAATAATAAACAGGCCAAACAAGAAAACATGCACACGCAGATATGAGTGAAAACAAGAAACAGGCCAAACAAGAAAACATGCACACGCAGATATGAGTGCAAATAATAAACAGGCCAAACAAAAAAACATGCACACGCAGATGAGTGCAAATAATAAACAGGCCAAACAAAAAAACATGCACATGCAGATATGAGTGCAAATAATAAACAGGCCAAACAAGAAAACATGCACACGCAGATATGAGTGAAAACAAGAAACAGGCCAAACAAGAAAACATGCACACGCAGATAGGGCCACAAAGATAAACAGGAAAAAAAAAAAAACATAACTTACTTTCCGCTATACGCATGCGAAAACATGCCAGCAAGTGGGGCGTCCGCCATTGAAGGTCGGACCACCTGCGCTCCAGCTGGCCGATCTGTCGGCGTGAGCCGAAGGAACGCAGGTGGCCGCGAACCTCCGCATAAGCGGCACGCTTCTCCCGATTGCTGATGGGGGGAGGCTGGCTGGTGATACGCCTGTCCATCACCTCTGTAAGAACCAGAAGCTCTCGCTTGGTGAATGCAGAGGCTCTCATGATGGCAATGGTGTATTTTTAATAAAACAGTTTTAATAAAGACCAGAAAATAATTTTGATTGGCTAATGTAGTTGGGAAATTAACAGGAACCATTCTATTGGTTAGTGTATGAGTCATGTGTTCGACAGGCCAAAAAATCTATTGTGAGTTATGATAGGCTTGATGCAGTGACATGCGTAAGCTAATTTAAATAAAGAAATGAACCTAGTAAAATATGCGTGGGTAAAAACACGGAAAACAAATGGATAATTGGCTCAAACATGTATTTTGGCAAAAGAAAACCTTTGTTTAAACCGTACGTATTCTGCGGGTAAACACAAACACGGACAAGAGTAAAGTTTATTGAAATACAAAAAAAAAACACATGTGAAGAGCAATTAAGCTAATTGATATATTGATTGGCATGATACGATTGAAGGAGGTAGGCAGAATGAACGAGCAGGTAATCGGAATCTGACAGGCCCACTTCCGGTTTGTACTTGTGCGTGCGTTCCCTGCAAGCCACATTGGGGACGTACGCTCGCTATTTGGCTCGCTCGTTAGCTAGAGGAGGGGTCGGTAGACTTTGGGGAGGAAGTTTAGCTTCGTTCGAAATTACGTGCGAGCGCTTAAATTAACATATTTCAGCACGTACGCCGAACGTACGAATGGCCACTTGCGTCCGGTCTGAATCAGGGCCAAAGTTCACTAGATTACTAATTAAAGGCTCTGAATGTAATGGAGAATTCAGAACATTAACACAGCCATGTTCCATTTTCTATAGACCCAGCCTTATCCCTACCCAGATATTACTACTAATAAAAGAAGCCAGCGCAGGCAAAGTTAGTTACAATAATTATTAATATAAGTCCTCTCTGACCAGCTGTATACAGTCAGTGCTGTCAGTGCTGTGTACAGTCATTCAGTGTTGTCAGTACTGTATACGTCAGTGCTGCCCTTGCTATATACATTCAGTACTGTGTACAGCCATTCATCGCTGTATACAGTCAGTGCTGCCCTTGCATTCAGTCTTGTGTACAGTCAGTCATTGCTGTATCCCATCAGTGCTGCCCTTGCTATATACAGTCAGTGCTGCCAGTGCTGTATACAGTCAGTGCTGCCAGTAATGTAATGTATACAGTCAGTGCTGCCAGTAAAGTAATGTATACAGTCAGTGCTGTGTACAGTCAGTCATTGGTGTATACAGTCAGTGCTGCCTTGCTATGTACAGTCAGTGCCGTGTACAATCATTCATTGCTGTATACAGTCAGTGCTGCCCTTGCATTCAGTGTTGCCAGTGCTAAATACAGTCAGTGCTGCCAGCGCTGTTTACACAGTCAGTACTGTATACCGTCAGTGCTGCCCTTGCTATATACATTCAGTGCTGTGTACAGTCATTGGTGTATACCGTCAGTGCTGCCCTTGCTATATACAGTCAGTGCTGTCACTGTGTACAGTCATTCATTCCTGTATACAGTCAGTGCTGCCCTTGCATTCAGTGCTGTGTACAGTCAGTCATTGCTGTATACCGTCAGTGCTGCCCTTGCTATAATATACAGTCAGTGCTGCCAGTGCTATGTACATTCAGTCAGTGCTGCCAGTGCTGTATACAGTCAATGCTGTGTACAGTCAGTCAGTACTGTATACCGTCAGTGCTGCCCTTGCTATATACATCCAGTGCTGTGTACAGTCAGTCATTGCTGTATACCGTCAGTGCTGCCCTTGCTATATACATTCAGTGCTGTGTACAGTCATTGGTGTATACCGTCAGTGCTGCCCTTGCTATATACAGTCAGTGCTGTCACTGTGTACAGTCAATCATTGCTGTATACAGTCAGTGCTGCCCTTGCATTCAGTGCTGTGTACAGTCAGTCATTGCTGTATACCGTCAGTGCTGCCCTTGCTATATACAGTCAGTGCTGCCAGTGCTATGTACATTCAGTCAGTGCTGCCTAGTGCTGTTTACAGTCAGTGCTGTCAGTCAGTCCTGTATAGTTACAATCAGTGCCTTCCCTAAACCTCAGTGTGCCTCAACTACTCCAGTCACAAAGGACGGCTGCGCAACAATCTGCTGCCTAGCTACGGCCAAGCCAGACTGCAACATTGTATCAGTCACTTTCTCAGTCAGACCGACGGCCAAGCCTCAGTGCACATGAGTCACCTGCCCAGGTCTGGTTGTCATTGGAACCTGTAGCTGTTATTATTTCTGGGAGTCCTGGTCCCTGATCTGCTGCAGGTGCAGCACAATGTTTCCTACCATAGACGTATTTCGGATACAGAAGAAGAGACCTCCTCTCTTCTCGTAAGTTTCAGTCCTATTACACAGCCAGGAGACAAGTGTCCCCCTCTAGAAGCAATTTACGGCTATCAAGTTACTGTGGGGAGTCCCATGCTGTTTGTGTTCTTTAGTGCATTGTACGGGGGTAAGGTAAAAATACTAATGCGGTATCCTTATAGGAAGAAACTTTTTCTAAACTCAATATAATGTACTTTAAGTCAAAAGATAAACATGAAAGCATATGGTATAATGGTTCATTTATTATTGCCATCATTCCTTTACTGGATCATTCCCAAACGGCAGATTTCAGTGCAAAACGTATAACTGGATAAGTGAGGCTACAGTGCATGGGAGTAGTGTATTCTAGCACAGGGCAGCCCAGCCTAATACATTATAATGGCTGTAACAGGTAGCACATTACTATGACCATCCCCTGGTAGTTACACGACTGAATTTAGGAGGTCAGATATGTAGGTTACTTTGATGTTCCAATGAGGCAAATTTTTGAACTATTTCTCAACCATAAAAGGAAACATAAAGGCGACTGCGACTCCGTATGCAGCAGTTCTGCAAAAGTATGCTTATTATTTAGCTTGTATCTCGCGCACAGAAGCACCCACCTCCGGCATCTCACATCCGCCACTTGCGCACAAAAGACGAAATATCAGGAACATCGGTCACACATCGGACATCTGAGCCAGCCTATGCCGTCTCAGAATGAGCGTCTCACCTAGGACGCCGGGCCTCTGCAGCTGTGTACGAATTCGCAGAGCTCACTAGGGCACGCTCATAAAAACAGTCCCGGGACGCCTGCATTTTTGTAGCCGCTCCCCGTTACCTCCCACAAAGGCTGACTACCTGCCACTCACTTTGTGAAAAAATCCTCGGTGCAACCACCATCTCAAGTCCATCGCCGTGCGTGCGCAGTGAGGCCTTGGTGCATGCGCAGTAGCCAAATATCGCTCCTCTGCGTCCGACATCAACACTGCCTCCACCTCTGAATCAGGAGCACAGTACTCTTTCACCTGTTACCAAACATCATGGTTAGATCGGGATTTAGTCAGGATGCCAGTGGCTGAAATGCTGCCAGCCGAAATCCCGACAGTGAAATCCCGGCATGGGACTAAAGATAGGTGTCTAAGTACCAGCGCCTATCATTAGCCCCACGCCAAAATCCCGACACCTGGCATACCGAACGTAGGTAAGCCGGGCGTCGGAGCTATTAGCTGCAAGGGGGGGGGGTGTTTAGGTTTAGGGACCCTCCCGGGAGGGGTAGGCTAGGGAAAGGGGGGGGTTAGGGTTAGGCACCAGTGAGGGGAGGTTAGGGATAGACACCCCCTGGGAGGGTTAGGTTTAGGGTGCGGGGAGGGGGGTTAGGATTAGGCTCCCCTGGGGGAAGGTTAGGGTTAGGCACTTGGGGGGGAGGTTAGGGTTAGGCACCACTAAGGAAGGTTTAGGGGTGGAAGAGAGGGTTAGGGGACTTACTTACCCTAGTCAGGACCTTCATCTACCGGCCTTCCGGCTTAGGGTTTCATCCGCTGGGCTTAGGTCCGGCGATATTCCATACCGATTCCGGTTAGATCATGGTAGTTTATGTAAGTGGCAATCACCTCACATAGGTACAAAGCCTTGTTTCTAATTTATTTATTAACATTTATATGGTGCACACATATTATGCAGAAGAGAATATTTGGTCAATTACATCAGTCCCTGCTCCAGTGGAATTTACAATCTATGTTTCCTACTACATGGGCACACATATACACTAGAGTTATTTGTTTGTGTAGGAAGCCAGTTAACCTGCCAGTATGTTTTTTGGAGAGTGGGAGAAAACCGCAGCACCCCTGGGACAACATACAAACTCCAAACAGATCAGCCATAACTCATGAACTCCCTGCTGTGAGACAGTAATGCCAAAGACTACATCTAGATCTATCTGTCTGTCTTTCCTGTGGGAAGACAATTGTGTAATACGTACTTTAGATTATAGTTCTATGTAAAAGAAAAGCACAGATTAGTATATATGGTCGCACAGGATAATATGTTGTATTGCAGAAAATTAGTGATAAGTAATGTAAAGTAACCAATGGTGATTTTCTAACACATGGGGCCACCTGGGCTGGTTCCTCAGGACCTACACACACTCACCTACACTCCTAGGTGTCAGGCTCTTGTATGTTATTGAATATATTAAATATATATCACATTTACTTTTCCGGTGAACAGGTCAAATACGTACAGTTTGTGTAAAGATAACGCTGTGAAGACCAGCTTGTATGAAAATATAGACGGCCATCCTGCCCCACCCATGACCTATGGTAAACCTCTGCAAAACCCAAGAACGCCAAACCGCAACAATATGCCTCATCCAATCAACATTAAGTTCCTTGAAAACAATGTCAGGTTTCTGAATAAGCCCATTACCTTCGTGAGTACTGCAAGCACTAAGTACAAGCAGGTAAGAGTGGGGTTTGTTTAGGGCAGGCCTGGTCAACCTGTGGCTCTCCAGCTGTTGTGAAACTAAAAGTCCCAGCATACCCTCCCACAAATCAGCTGGAAAAGCATGCTGGGACTTGTAGTTTCACAACAGCTAGAGAGCCATGTTTGTCAGGCCTGGTTTAGGACACTAATTGGGGTTTTGCTTTACATAAATTTTGTTTTCCATATCCATTATTGTATCACAAGTTTATGTCTGTTATTCCGATTCATTGTATAATACGTTTTTCATGTTTTCAATGTATTCCAGTTAATAAAACTGATAAATTATCTTAAATTGCCCTATTTAGGTCAGTCATGTTCTCACTTAAACTGTCCTTGTTATAATATTACTGTGCATCTGCCGTGCCACATGTTATATTTCTAATTAGAAGCAAAGGAACAGTACAGCTCACACTGATCCAGGCAACCATTAAACTGCATAAAAATAACAATAATATAATAAATGTCTACATCAGAATATCCCAAACTCCACCATTACAGTCCAGGTTTTAAGGATATCCATGCTTGTGTCCAGATGGTTAAATCAAATTGACTGAGGTACTAATTAAGTCACCTGTGTTCAAAAATGGATATCCATAAAATATGGACTGTAATGGTTGGAGTTTGGTCTAAAATATGCTTTCTACTTCAGGGTCCACAGGGTTGACCTTGGGGGTATAGCTGGATCTGGATCCACGGGCACCACGCAGTTAAAGCTTTGCTGCTCCCAGGATGCACTTGGGTCCGTCCTCCTCTATACCCCGCCCCCGGCCACAGGCACCTCAGTTTTAGTTGGTGCCCGGCCAGAGTCGGGTCACCCTAGGCAGTGGGGCTGCATAAGCAGCCCCTAAGCTTTAATTTAAAAAATTTTTGCAAAAAAAAAAAAAAAAGATTTTATTATTTTATTTTGTACTATCTTCAGAGCGGCAGCATAAGACTGTCCATCTGGACGTCCATGCTGCCGCTCCAACAGCCCCGCTGGCGCAACGCCAGTACTGATCTGGGGATCGCAGCGGGACCCCGGAGTCAGTACTAGCGTGGCTCCGGGAGCTCCCACTGACTGCTGCCGGATTCTACGGGGCCAGGTAAGCCGCGTGTAGCGCTTCGCGCTGCACGCGGGGGAAGTCAAATGCAGTCTTGCAGCCGCCGGTCTCTGGGGACAGACCGGCGGCGCTAGTAGCGGCGGCGGGCTCCCCCTCTTCAGGAATACCCCGCGTGACCGCTGTAAGTACCGGCGGGGAACCGGCTTCCCCGGGGGTTTAGTACTAGCAGGGGAGGCAGCCTTCCCTGCTTTAGTGGCTCCTCCCCTCAGCCCAGCGCGCCTTCTCTCATGCGTGCTGGCGTCGCTGGGCTCTTATCTCCTGGTCACTCCTCCTCAGAGCTCTCCGGCGGCCATCTTCCCAGGCAGCATCGCAGAGCTCCCAGGCAGATACAGTGGACCAGTCCCCCTGCGTTCCTCTCCCCCTGCAAAGGACAGTGTTCGCAGCGCTATAGCCCTCCCAGACACTGAATCTGGGAGGTTGATTGTAGCGGAAGGTGCAGTGAGTATAACTTCTCTGCATGGTATGTGACTATTGCTAGTGCTGCTGTCTGTGCTTTTTCTACTTACTGTCAGCTTTTTACCTATCCCTTTCCTTCTCCTACGGCCCGCAGGTGCGTATATCTCACTTATATAGATCTACGTATTTGTGAGGTCCGTCACATACAGCGGTGTGCTACTCAGTACCAGATTGTGGGCTGTTTGTGTTGCATACTTGGGAGTGCGCAGGTGTTATACGCCTTTACCTCTTTTCGGTGATACTTCTTTTATTGCAAAAGTTTTGTGTCATGTCTGATGAGGAGAAGGAGCGCTCCGTGGCTCCTGTGTTGTTTTCCTGCCGACGCTGTTCGGCGGGGGTTGACGGGGCGGTTTTGTCTCAGGACGGTCTGTGCGAACGGTGCCAGCTGGTACCTGGTCCCTCTAAACCCCCAGTGGCGCAGGATCCTCCGTGGGCGATGTTTACACAAGTGCTGGCGTCGATCGCGGACCGGCTGGCGGTCCCGACTGCGGGCCCTTCTAGGGCGTTGCCCCAGCCTACCATCCCCCGTTCCCCGGGCGTGACGCGTCTGGTGCAGTCTCCTCCTGGGTCTCAGACTGTGGGTCCTTATGTGGGTTTGCCTGTGTACGTGCAATCTCCCACGGTACCACAGCAGTCGATGGTACCGTTTCAGGGGTATCCTCAAACGGTACCCCCTCCCTGGGTGGATGTCCTCTCCAGCTCTGTTCAGAGCCTGGCGGCTTCATCATCGGCCTTTCAAACTATGTTGCACAGTGATTTGCCCCCACGGGCGTCCAAGCGAACCGTTTCGGCTTAATTGGCGGCACAGTTTACGGACACGGACGTGTCTTCGGATGACGGGGAGATCCATGAAGACTCTGACTCGGATGCTGGGGCCCAGGAGGTGGAGGCTAAGTCCTCCATTAATGTACCGGCATTGGTTAGGGCAGTGCGGGCCATCCTTCATATAGAGGAGGATGCGCCGGCTCCCAGGTCGAAGTACCCTAATTTTAAGAAGGCCAAGGTAGCTTTGACGGTTTTTCCCCTGTCTGATCAGTTAACGGATCATATGGCAGGGGCCTGGCAGTTGCCCAGCAAGAGGTTCCAACTGCAGAAACGGTTGGCTTCAAACTATCCTTTTCCTGAGGCTCATTGCAGAAAGTGGGAAACTCCGCCTGCCGTGGATTCCCACATTACCCGCTTAATTAAAAGCGCTACGCTGCCTTTGCCGTCGATCTCGTCCCTGAAAGATCCCACGGACAGGAAAGTGGAGACTTGTTTAAAGTCTATCTACTCTCTCTCGGGGGCGGTTGCCCGTCCGTCCATGGCCATCTCTTGGGTGGCTAAGGCCATCGAGAGCTGGGCCAACGCCTTGGAGGATACCTTTCCGGAAGATGCTCCGGAGATCCAGAGAGCGTTGATAGGACAAATGCGGGATGCGGCTTCCTACATTGGGGAAGCATCGTTAGATGCAAGCCTGCTGACCTCTCGGGTGTCGGCTGCAGCTGTGTCGGCGCGTCGGTCCTTGTGGCTGAGGTCTTGGAGAGCTGACGCAGACTCCAAAAAGGAACTGGAGGCCTTACCTTTTAATGGGGAGTTGCTTTTTGGTCCAGACTTGGACAAAATTGTGGGTACTCTAGCTAAGTCTAAATCAGCTTTCCTCCCTTCGGCTTCTGCACCTACCAAAGTACGGAGCTCTGCCTTTTGGTCCTTTCGGGTTCAGGGCAAGGCCAAAGGTCAGTCCTTCCCGAGGCAATCGGCGGCCAAGGCCGCTTCTAAGCCCAAGAAGCAGGCCTGGAGTGCCAGGCGCCCTTCTTCCAAGCAGGAGGATAAACCTTCTGCCTGATGGGACTGGCCTCCCTCTGGGGGACCCAGAGTGGGAGGCCGGCTTCTTCTATTTGCCCAGTGCTGGAACAATACCACCACGGATGCCTGGGTTCGAGAAGTGGTCTCCCAGGGGTACGCCCTGTCTTTTCGGCACAGACCGCCCCACCAGTTTTTCTGCATGAGTCCTTCTCAGGATACGACCAAGACTTTACAGATTCAGGAAGCTATAGAGTCCTTGCTGAAAGCAGGGGTCATTGTTCCCGTTCCTCAATTACAATGAGGGACGGGGTACTATTCTCTGTTTCTGGTGCACAAGCCCAATGGTTCTCATCGCCCTATCCTCAACTTGAAGTCTCTGAACAAATTCCTCAGAGTTCCCAAGTTCAGGATGGAAACGTTACGTTCCATCATTCTGGCGATGGAACCGGGGGATTACATGGTGTCCCTGGATATCCAGGACGCCTACCTCCATGTTCCGATAGCACCTTCGCACCAGCGGTATCTGAGGTTCGCTATCCTTCAACATCATTTTCAGTTCCGGGCGCTACCCTTTGGCCTCTCCACGGCACCGAGGGTGTTCACGAAGATTATGGCAGTCATGGCCGCACATCTTCGGAACCAGAAAGTACGGCTGCTGCCGTATCTGGACGATCTCCTGTTGCTGGCGAGCTCCCCGGAGGTACTGCTTCAACATCTCCACCTGACGATCGCTTGCCTGCAGGCGCACGGGTGGCTGATAAATTGGAAAAAGTTCTCCCTGATTCCATCACAGCGGATGGTTCATTTGGGAGCCCTGCTGGATTCTCGTCAGCAACGGATTTTCCTGACTCCGGAGAAGGTCTCCTCCCTGCAGCTGCGGATACACAGTTGCCTGAGCAGTTGCCGCCTGTCGGTCCATTCGGCTATGAGAGTTCTGGGGTCCAGGGTGTCGACATTCGACATGATGGAATTTGCCCAGTTCCATTCCCGGCCCCTGCAGGGGCTGATTCTATCGGAATGGAACGGGTTACCTCACCGGATCCGCTCTCAGATGCTGGTGTTGTCCCCAGAGGTTCGGCAGTCTTTGGCTTGGTGGCTTCAGACAGCGCATCTGGTCGAGGGGCGCCCCTTTTGGATCCCGGACTGGGTCCTGCTCACGACGGATGCCAGTCTCCGGGGTTGGGGGGTAGTGACCGGCTCATTATCGCTTCAGGGTCGTTGGTCCGCGGAAGAAGCACTTCTCCCCATCAACATCCTGGAACTGCAGGCAGTATACAGGTCCCTGCAGTCATCCGGCCCCGCTCTTCACGGAAGGGCGGTTCAGGTGCAGTCCGACAACGCCACCGCGGTGGCGTACATCAACCACCAAGGGGGAACTCACAGTCGGGCAGCAATGTCGGAGGTGTCTCGCATTCTTGCTTGGGCGGAGTGTCACATTCCAGCGATCTCGGCAGTCTTCATTCCCGGAGTCCTCAATTGGGAGGCGGACTTCCTCAGCCGTTACGATGTGCATCCCGGGGAATGGTCGCTTCACCCAGAGGTGTTTCAGCTACTCGTGGACAGATGGGGGCTGCCGGAGCTGGACTTGATGGCCTCCCATCAAAATCACAAGTTGCCCGTTTACGGGTCAAGGACAAGAGACGCAGGTGCCTGTCTGGTAGACGCACTGTCGGTGAAATGGACGTTTCACCTGGCGTATCTGTTTCCTCCGATATCCCTGCTTCCTCAGGTTCTGCGGAACGCTCGTGCTGGTAGCTCCGGCGTGGCCCAGACGTCCTTGGTACTCCGATCTGAGGTGCCTCTCCATCGACGCTCCGTACCTTCTTCCTCAGCGTCGGGACCTGTTGTCTCAAGGGCCCTGCCTTTACCCGGATCTGGGTCGGCTGTCTTTGACGGCGTGGCTCTTGAGACAGCCGTCTTGAGGTCTAGGGGTTTCTCCAGTTCGGTCATTGGTACCATGCTTAAGGCACGCAAGCCTGCTTCCGCGCGGATTTACCACAGGGTGTGGCGCACTTATTTTCTGTGGTGTGAATCCAGAAACTATGATCCGCAGGTGTTCCGGGTTTCCAGAATCTTGGAGTTTCTTCAATCGGGTTTGGACCTCGGCTTACGCCTGGCCTCTCTGAAGGTTCATGTGTCTGCTTTGTCCGTGTGGTTTCAGCGACGGATTGCTACACTGCCAGATGTTCACACCTTTTTCCAAGGTGTTCTCAGGATCCAGCCTCCCTTCATGCCTCCGGTGGCTCCTTGGGACTTGGCGGTGGTACTACAGGTCTTGCAGGGTACTCCTTTTGAGCCGCTTGAGTCGGTGGAGCTCAAGTGGCTGACGTTTAAGACCGTTTTTCTCCTGGCTATTGCTTCTGCCAGGAGGGTGTCAGAATTGGGGGCGCTTTCCTGTCGCCCTCCTTTTCTGATTTTTCACCAGGACAGAGCGGTGCTCCGCACTCGTCCTGAGTTTTTGCCCAAAGTGGTCTCAAAGTTCCACATTAATCAGGAACTTGTTGTGCCAGCTTTTCAGTCACCTGATCTTTCAGCTGGTGAGGCTTCCTTAGATGTAGTCCGGGCACTTAGAATCTATGTGGACCGGACTGCTTCGGT
The DNA here is from genome assembly GCA_031769625.1 of Taudactylus pleione. Taxonomy (NCBI): domain Eukaryota; kingdom Metazoa; phylum Chordata; class Amphibia; order Anura; family Myobatrachidae; genus Taudactylus; species Taudactylus pleione. Next base: position 4,886,299 of record JAUIMM010000205.1, read on the forward strand.
TAGGAAGTCGGATTCTTTGTTTGTCCTCTTCGGTTTTCACAAGAGGGGTTGGCCTGCCAACAAGCAAACGTTAGCCCGTTGGCTTTGTTCCGTTATTTGTGAGGCTTATGCACAGGAGGGTTTACCTGTGCCAGCCTCTGTTAAGGCTCATTCCACTCGTTCTGTGGGTCCCTCTTGGGCTGCTAGATGTGGCGCCTCCGCTGTTCAGCTGTGTAAGGCGGCCACTTGGTCTTCAATTCAAACGTTTTTGAGGTTCTATGCGTTTGACACCTTCGCCTCTCAGGATGCATCCTTTGGGCGCCGGGTACTCCTTTCAGCACAGGAGCGTCCCCGCCCATAGTTGAACTGCTTTGGGACATCCCCAAGGTCAACCCTGTGGACCCCCTATGGACCCTGAAGTAGAAAACAAGAGATATGGTAAGAACTTACCATTGTTATCTCTGTTTCTACGAAGTCCATAGGGTCCACAGGGCGCCCGCCCTGACGCACCTGGCTTCAAATGGGCTGTGTGGCTGGTCACCGGTTTTCCGTCTCCCATTTCTGTGAGTATGGTTTCTTGTGTGTTCCAGTCTTCCTTCTCTCTGTTTAGTCTCCTCCTCCGGCCTTAGCTGCTTACCAACTGAGGTGCCTGTGGCCGGGGGCGGGGTATAGAGGAGGACGGACCCAAGTGCATCCTGGGAGCAGCAAAGCTTTAACTGCGTGGTGCCTGTGGATCCAGATCCAGCTATACCCCCAAGGTCAACCCTGTGGACCCTATGGACTTCGTAGAAACAGAGATAACAAAGGTAAGTTCTTACCATATCTCTTGTTTTTACTCTTAAAGATGATGTACTTTTAATGTTGAATAACACCCTACCCCACTGCAACAGATTAACTAAGGGGCTGAGCAATCCCCAATATGAGCTGAGTAAGCTGTTCAGTGCAACCTCACACAATGGATATTTTGTTTCTAACATCCCATTTTTGGCATTATAATGTCTAAATTGGTGAGTTTGTAGAATCAGGTGGTGATTAAGCTTTAGCTTAAGTATTCTCTCACACATAAGGACCAAGAGATAAGGCCAAATAATTGGAAAAGATTAAGCAGGTATTCACAGGGTAGTTGAGACATATACTGTACGTGGCCTGGGTCATAAGGAGGGGCATGGCCAAATTGAAAGGCATGGTCACATCCCCTCCTAGAAAAAGCTTGAATAATTTTACGTACCCCATAGTTATTGGGGGTACAGGTCAATAGGGGAGTCCTGTGTTCTCTTCATCCAGTCCCCCTATTTTGTTGCTCCCCATTTCATAAGATACGATAGCACTCTCTATTGAATAATTTAGTATGTGAAAAGGGCAAAGTCAAATTAACTGCAAGCCCAAACACACATGTATAAATGACACTTGAGAAATGTATTTAATTGTAATTAATGCTTAAGTAAATATAAATTAACATAGTGAGAGGTTGGTGGGAATGATACCAGTCCTGTTCTCGAGTAACTCTGTTTACAATTTACCACTAGAACGTGATTATAAGTTGGGATTTAAACCAGATGTTGAGATCTTTTATGTCTCCGTGTTATGGATTTAATAAACCTTTTTTGTTTTATGTCAAATTTAACACTGTAGTTATTCCAGTCAAAGTGAAATGAAGCCCAGTTCTAGTCTTGTGGTGTATCTATAGTGGTAGGTTGCAAAATCATCCGTTTCACTTGTGAACCATATACAGTATCGCTAAAAAAATAATCATATATAGTGATGCTGACTTCCATCCAGTATACAGAGAGAAAAACAAAGGGACAGAGTTTAATTTGAGTCGCTTTCAGTATTTCTGCCAGAGTCTGTAGGCGATATTCCAGCCTCCCAGATCAATGGCAAACAGGACTCTCTGCCACTTGTCCGGATGATTGATGGAACCTCAACTGCACTTTTATTGGAGCTGGGACTGTCAGTCAGTGTATGCCAGGGTGTGGGAAGAATATACAGTCTAGGGTTGTTCCTTGGAAATAGAGATAACAAGAAAAAGAAAAATCAGATGATGCTGGGATGGACATGTTTAGTAATCGTCTGTGTAACCAGAGACCAGAGCCGTAACTAGGCATTTTGGTGCCCTGTGCCAGAAAGAGCATTGGTGTGTCCCCCATTTTTTAAATATGAACATTAGTCACGCGCCAAAAGAGCGAGGCCTCGAGGGGAAGGGGCGTGACAAATCTGATTTGTCCCGTATAATGATGAAGGGGTACCGATCCCTTTGTACAAACTGCCAGAGCTACTGTTACACAGGAGTCACTGCCAGATACAGTGTGAATTCAATGGCTGCAGTGATGATACACAATAATTATGTAGTATAATAACTCACAAGCTGTAGATGTAGGAGAGCGCTGGTGAAGCTGCACTTGCGGCAGGATTTGCCCATCAGAGCAGCTGTACATGAGCCTAGAGCCGGCAGATCACCAACTGAAAGAGTGCTGCATGTAGTGTATGTACCCTGCGCCAGCAGCTGAACTCATGGCAAGGGCACTCGAGGAGGTGTGCTGGTAGCACTGCGCCTAGGATGGGAATTGGTGGCTGTATTCTGAGCCAGATTCAGGCTCCGTGGGGCCCAGGACACTTAAGTCAAGTGGGCCCCTATGAACTAAAAACAGGCTGCTGCCTGCTGTCCTTTATAGATGTCACCAAATGTTCTGTCTCTGGTCCCCAAGCAACTAACTATGCACCAAACTCTGGGTAAGATGATGCTTGCATCTCCTGAATTGGGATAATATATATATATGTAGTTATGTGACCGGCAGCCACAAGGCCACAACATGGTTGAGGACAGAGGAGGGGTGTTGCCAGGCAGCAGAGGGGATGGAGTGGGAGTGGGCCAGGGAGGAGATGGGAAGGAGGAGCGGGGGTGATCAGAGACAGTGAGTGAGAGAAGATGCCGGTGACCACAGATGAGGAAAGGCAGACACGAATCTCCGCAGGGGCCAGCTACTGTACCAGAAGCACTGCAAGTGAAATTGACTTAAAACAGAAAATTGACAGGTGTGTTGAACAGCGCCCCCTGCCTTGTGGCGCTCTGTGCTGTGGCGCTCTGTGCTGTGGCACATGTCGCACCACCCTAGTTACGATCCTGCCAGAAACCACTGCAATGTAAGATAATTGGCATACAGGGGGTCTGATACCCGGTCGTCCTTGGATCTCTTGCCGCAGTCATGTCTGTGACTTTACACTAATATGGTTACAAAGCCCTTCCATAAGAAGCAAAATGTCTGTGCGTCTGTTAAGCCAACTCCCGTTTTGCCACCCAGGAACTCCCAATATATTTCAGAGACTGCGCACCCAAATCTGTAATGTGTCTCTGTACGTACACCATCGGGACGCATGCGCATATGACAGACATCGCTCCACCGTATCCGATGTCACCGCTACATCCTTATCAGAACTCAGTATAAATCATTCTAAACAGAAGCGGGGGAATAATACACTGGAATGGCGAGTGCATCTGACCAATATTAGCGCTCATTTAATTTATCACATTACTAAGGTGGAATTACCCTTAAACTGCATGTTTATCTCTGGCAACTATATACGTTACACAGATTTCTGCCGATAGCATCCCATTAAGTTACCAAGGAAAAGTGCAAGTTAAGATACTGAGTAAGTATAATCAATGTAATATTTGAGTAGTTTTTCAATTCGTTTTTTCTTTTGATCCTTAAAAGGAGGAGTGGTGGCCCAGCGAGCAGCCCAGTGTGAGTCTTCACAAGCCCCCCTATGACATGATGACCACCCAGAGAACCGAGTTCTACAAGCTGCCTTATTGTGGTCGTCAAACACGACATGGTAGCAACCCATTCCCAACATCTCCGCAAGGAATAGGTGAGATAATCAAACCCTTTGTATTAAAGAAAAATACTTTTAACACTGAGCAATGGGTCTGTACTTGCAGACGTTTCTTACCTCCCCCATGGGAGATCCAGCAGGGTGAGTCCATGCGACAAGTACAGGGCCAATATGGACTCCACACACACACACACAAACACACACACTGCACAGTACTGGTATTTGCATCATTGCGCAGTGGGGGACAAGGACATGATGACACTGGGAATGAGCAAGCCCCATTCATGACCACTTCACTTGCTCTAACACCACTATGGTTGTCCATCGAGACACGTTGATGACCAGTGGTTTTTGCCTATCGGCAGGAAACCATTAATGGACGTCAACCATGTCTTTTTGGAGGCAGCAGCCACACATGGGCAAACCACCGCCAACAATGTGCGTCATCAGACCTCACCCATCAGTGGTAACACCATCGGCAAAGGTCATCGATTGTTGCTAACCATCAATGGACAATAGCCATGCCTGAATACTAGTAATGGAAAAAAGTCGCATACATCCTAATTTCCAATATACATTCACTATTATAGTTCATAGGTGTGTTTTACAAGACAGTAACCACCCCTTAAGGTACCGGTCTGTATATATCTACAAAAACTAACCCCCACATATGTCACATTGCTCATTTTAGTAGTGTTCTACTGTATAATATAATGCATAGTAATTAATGAAGGCAAAACACAACTAACTAGGATAACTGCATATAAAAAAAACTTTTTGTTTTCAGTTACGTAAAATTCAAGATTCAGAGTGATTATTAAAACCTGCGTTAAAATTGAGCACAGCTTCTGTATAGTATACTTAATACTGACATGGTGAGTCTTCCATGTTATAATATGGACAGCTGTCTATTAATATTCCTCACTTTCCTCATTAACGTCTTATATGCCTTGAAGAACGTGTAACCTATAACTTAATAAACCCAATCTGTTCTCAGCAGCATTCAGTGGGTTAAAAGCAAGGACTAAGCAGAAGGGACATAAATCTGCTTTCCAAACTTAATCCCAATTGACATATGATACGTGGGTGTCTCTTTATTGGCTAAAATAGAATATTCTTTCCTTATTCAGAATATTCAGAATTTTCACTTCAGTTTCCTACCACATTTAAAATCTCTGTTTTAAATATATTGAGTATAATTTAACACACACATTACAGATCATCTTGCTGTAAATGCACTGTATATTGAACAAACCTCCTTTGTATAGTTGTGCCGGGAAGTAGTCATATTATGTCGAAAGTCCATATGTCGCCAGGAGAATGCCGATATCATAATGCTGACACAGTTGTAACGTTAGTTAAAGTATTTTACGTTTTTAACAGGTGTTTTAAATTGCTCATGGAAGGCTGCCATATATCTGTGAATGTCCAGCCCACATGTTTTGGCAGTGACTTCCAACAAATTAACTGCACTGTATATAGATGAGATATAAGGCCCACCTGAAATAACTGTTGTGTAGAGTTATAATTATCATCGTTATTATTATCCTTTATTTATATGGAGCCACAAGGGATCTACACCCCAGCAGTACCCCTGCTTATAATGTTCTTGTTTACACCCCTGCACAACCATTCTCATGTAGTGTTCATTCTAGCACACTGCACCTGTCACAACTTGTGTAGTTCCTTTTTCGTGCCTGGGCTGTCGATCTCTGCTCTGGTGCTTCAAGCATGCTCAGCTGTTGCAACAAACTGCTGAGATACAGACCAGAGCTAGAATCACCAGAGCAGGGATTGGCACCCCAGACAGGAAAGAGGAACTGCACGGGTTGCTACTACAAGTGCAGGGTGCTAGAATGAACAAGACTCATGTTTACATGGGGCTATCTATCTCATATCTATCTACCTATCTATCTATCTATCTATCTATCTATCTATCTATCTATCTATCTCATATCTATCTATCCATTTATCTCATATCTATCTATCTATCTATCTATCTATCTATCTATCTATCTATCTATCTATCAATCTATATGATATCTACCTCATATCTATCTACCCATCTACCTATCTATCTATCTATCTATCTATCTATCTATCTATCTATCTATCTATCTACCCATCTATATCATATCTATCTATCTCATATCTATCTATCGATCGATCTATCTATCTCATATCTATCTATCCATCTATCCATCTATCCATCTATCTATCTCATATCTATCTATCTATCTATCTATCTATCTGTTTCATATCCAGGGTCGGCTCTTGGGGTGTTCGACCAGTGCGGTCGAACATGGGTGCCACCCCATAGAGGGTGCACCCCTCCCCAACATCTCAATTTCAGAGGGACAGTATTGTCCTGCTGCTCCACCCGTGGGCTAGAGTGGCCGTGGTTAGTCAAATTGGGAGGTTGGGGACCCCCACTGCTGCAGCTGTGCGGCGGTGCCGGACCCCGGAGTAGCTGAATGAATGGTGCGCGCATGCGTTCGGCATCCATTCAGTGCCCGGAGAGGACTGGAGGAAGCCCAGCTAGTGACAGAGTGCTGGGCTTACCCCCAGCCTGACGTTATTTGGAGGCTTGCCATGCGGGCACGCCTCCAAATAGCGTCACTTAGGGGGAGTGACTTATGGTAATTAGGCCACACACCCATAGCATAGCAATCAGATTCTACATAGCAATCAGATGCCCATAGCAACCAATCAGATTCTGCTTAATATTTATCTAGCACCTTCTAGAACACAGGTTCTCAAACTCGGTCCTCAGGACCCCAAACAGTGCATGTTTTCCAGGTCTCCTCACAGAAACATAAGTGAAATAATTAGCTCCACCTTTGGATCTTTTAAAATGTGTCAGTGAGTAACAAATACAACTGTGCATCTGCTGGTTGACCTGGAAAGCGTGATCTGTTTGGGGTCCTGAGGACTGAGGGCCTGATTCAGTAAGGATCACAATTGCAAAGTTGCACGCAGGCTATAGATATATGATGTATGCACGCAGGCTATAGATATATGATGTATACACGCAGGCTATAGATATATGATGTATGCACGCAGGCTATAGATATATGATGTATACACACAGGCTATAGATATATGATGTATGCACGCAGGCTATAGATATATGGTGTATGCACACAGGCTATAGACATATGATGTATGCACGCAGGCTATAGATTATGGTGTATGCACGCAGGCTATAGATATATGATGTATGCACGCAGGCAGCTTTGCAATTGTGATCCTTGCAGATACGGTAATGCAGCAGGAGGCACCACGCCTCCTGTTCATTACTTATCCGAGCTGCGTTGTCCAACGCAGGCTTGGATAATCTGCATAACATCGGCCAAGGGGTCACAACTCATGGGGTCACGCAGCCAGCCGCCGCAGTTGAGAGGAAGAGGCCAGGAAATCTCTGCCAGCCGGCAGAGATCCTGGCCTCTCCCCCCCCCCCCCCCATCCAATCTCCCCCCCCCCCCCCCTGGTGGTGGTGACACATCTCCGTTTCAGGAAACGGAGGCCATGACCGCCCCCTCCCCGCCTCCAAACTGCAGCAGACTGTCAATCACTGACAGTCGGGTGCCAGTCTGCGAGCGGGATCGCATAGCCATTCTGCACATGCGCCAAATGGGTCATGCGCCTGCTGAATCAGGCCCTGGAGTTTGAGAACCACTGTTATAGAATATAATAGCTAGAATCTGATTGGTTGCTATGGGCAACATCTCCATTTCTAAAAACCTGCACTTCAGTAAGTATACCCCCTGTTTTCTGTCCTGTTAAACACATATTTTTTTTTCTTAGTTCCACTTGCATCTCCCAAAGGCCGAGATCGTGTACCGAAATTATTCCAGGAACAGATTTCCTTCACACATCAATACAATTCAAGGGTAACGCCCAATGAACCAATACGGGGGAAGGTAAGGAAGAAAAAAAAAAAAGATTGTTCCCAAATGTATTCAATGTATTCAGCAATCCTAAGCCCTTAGTTCCTCAGCGGTCCATGGCCATAAATCATAATGTGCTTTCCTTTCTTCATTAATGGGAAACTTTATTGTAGGTAAATTGTGTAAAGCCTGCTTGACCGATCTTTAAAGCCCCTTTGTACACAGTGGGAGTTAGGTGTAAATGTAGGATTTACTACAGGACACATTAGCCTCTTGTTGATTTTAGCAGTTAGAGCCTTTGCATAAAAATGGTGCATGTTCATAGGGAATGACTTCACCTAAAACTTAAGTACTCCGACTGTTTTACTGTGTAAGCCAGGCTTGTCTTGGTGCAAACTGTGGCTCTTGCCAAGTCAATCACTACCCCTGTGATTCAGGCACCATAAAAGCTTTATGGTACATAACCTCTTACATTGTATTAGACCTAGAATTGCTGCTTTCTGTGTCTGTTTCTCGTTTAAACATTTAGTGCAAAGTAAATATTTATGACCTGAAAACTTTCAAACTTTAACATTGATTACTTTTCGGGGGGTGGAGTGTGTGGGGGGCTTTGTATATATCCTCTCACTGGCTGCACCCTGCTTGACCTGTCCTGTAATAGAAAAGTGATAAAGGGCCTAATTCATATATACCGTTTGCAACTGCGATTACGCATGTAAACGGCCGATTGTTCCGTTCTGCGCGTGCGTATGCATCGCATTGTGCGTGCGCGAGCCGGCCACTATGATCGGGACAGCGATTGCAGTGACTACGCAGACCCATCGCAGAGTGATTGACAGGAAGTGTCGTTTGTGAGGTGCTGATGGGGGGGAGGGTCGGCAAAACGCAAGTGTGCCAGTGCGTTGGAATGTCGTTGCATGGGCGTGCATAAATTATCCACTGCCGCAGCCTGAGGCCTGATAGCGTGCGTGGAAGTTAGCAATTTCTGAGTAAGGTCAGAGCTTGTACAAGTGTGCGTGAGGCTGCGATGGTACTCGATGTTACCGATGGTTTTGCAGTCTTGCTAAACATGACAGATGTGTGTAAGGCAAAGTGAGCGTCCTTGTGTAGTGCTGCGGTGGCATAGCGATCGCAATGGACTAGCATACTATCGCAGTTGAACTGTGTGCGTAATCGCTACTGCATTCGCAGTTGCGATCGGTAGTGAATCAGGCCCACAGTGCACTGTTTTACAATTGGGGCATAACACTGTCGGCAACATATGGAATCATGCCCGTGTTGATCATTATTTATCACTTGCCAAGTTAGTGTTCTATCCCTTGATATTGTTGTTTGTCTAGTGATAAACTTGGGGGTGATTTAATTTTTTTAGCTGCGGCTAATTCTTTTGGGCGCCCGATGGAGCAATTCAATTGTTGCTCCGTTCGGGCGCAAATATCCGCATCCGCACACATTTAGGCTTGCAGCCTCCAGGGGTGGCGAGCAGAAATGTGCCAAAGGTCGGCCGCTTGGGCGTCCAAAGCAGGACTTTAGACGGGGTTAGTTGCTATACACGGCTAAACCCCGTGCTTTTGGTCGTGCACAGGTGACACTGGTGCCTTAACTGAGCACCAATTGAAGTACTCCAGCGGGCGCCTATTGCGTTTGGGTGCCCAAAAAACATTTGAATCGGCCCCTTAGAGAGGTGCATTGGTAGGTGCCTCATAGCTCTATCGGGTGCTGGTGGAGGACCCTGCTCGTATTGCTATCTAATTGTCAGTAATGTCAATGCCTTCAGAATTTATTCCACTCGCACATAATGACTTCGGGTATATGTTGTGTTTTAATGTACATAGTAATTTTTTTTTTCTCTACAATATTTTTTCAAAGTATTTAACTATTTACTAACTGCATAAACGCCTTGTTAATCCATGGTGGCATAAAAATAAAAATGTTTTAAAATAAGATGTAACATCTTAAATTAAATAATGGGAGCAAGGTCCCACAGCAGCACAGAGTAGTGATACCAGGCTCCTGTCAAACGAATGCGGTTATATTAGGAAAGACGCAGAAGTGAAACGCATTTATCTGTGAAAAGAAGGTCGTACACGTGGCTTGTCATTGGTTAATAATGTTGATTGGTCCACATCATGCTTAACATCTTTCCTAATATTGCTTCTGGGAGATCCTGGTAAGGCGGAGGTCCAGGTGGGAGGGACAGGAGCATGGTGTTATGAATTGTATCATTGTTGGGATTCGCAGCATTATGTAACCAGCAGGACAGGGCCCTGAAAACGTTCCCGGCTATGTTACCCGAACACTTCACCAAAGAAATGGGAGGAGGTGGGAGGTTTGCCCACTTTCCTGGGATCTAGGAGAATGCCCCCAAATGTGAGAGTCTCAAGGAAATTCCAGGAGAGTAAGCAACTATGGTCAACATTTAGTTAAAGCTAAACGGTATAGTTAGCAAACTTGGAAAGGAATAAAGTGGAGAGAGATAAACAGGGCCGTAACTAGGGTGGTGCGACCAGTGCCATGGCACAGGGCACCGCAGGGCAGGGGGCACTATTCGGGCCTGTCACTTTTCCTGTTTGTTATCATTCTCACCTCTTCTTTTATGTCCAGCATCTTCTGGCCGCCCCGATCTTTTCCCTGGCCCTTCCCCATGAGGCCATAGCACCATACTTGCCAACAATCAGACAATCAGCTCCCTCCTTCCCGGAGGAAGCTTGTTGACGGCTAACAGCGGGGGGAGTGCCCGGTCATTGACGTCACATTGGGGGCAGACCCGGGGGCAGGGTAGTGTGATCGCTTCATCGTGGCCCCGCCCCCTCTTCACAATGCCGTTATTTTCGGCATTGTGCAGCAGGGGGCGGGGCCACAATGACGCGATTCAGCGCGAATCGCGTCACCGGCCCCCGCTGCGGGGGTTTCTAGTTTATTCTGGGGGGAGGTCGGGAGGGTAGCTGGCTGCCAGGAGGCTTGCCTGCCTTTCCGGCGGCCAAATCGGGAGGGTAGGCAAGCCTGCATAGCACTGTTTCAGGTGCACTATCATTTGTCCCTATTTAAAAAATGGGGAGGGAGGGGGCGCCAATTATCTCTCTGGCACAGGGCCCCAAAAAGTCTAGTGACGGCTCTGGAGATAAAGCGTCAACCAATCAGCTTCAAACTGTCAATGCTAGAAAAATGTCAGAAGCTGATTGGCTGGTACTTCATCTCTCTCCAAGATTTGATAAATTTCCCCCTAAATAAGATATATGATGTATGCGGGGGTCTATGGGGCAGACATATTAAGCTCTAGAAAGTGATAAAGTGGAGAGTGATAAACGACCAGCCACTCAGCTCCTAACTGTCATGTTACAGGCTGTGTTTGAAAAATGACAGTTAGGAGCTGATTGGTTGGTCATTTTTCACTCTCGAAATCACTTTCTAGAGCGTAACACATCTGCCCCTATGTACTAAGCCTTGGAGAGAGATAAAGTGGCTGGGGATAAATACCAACCAACCAGCTCCTAACTGCCACTTTACAGGTTGTGTTTGAAAAATGACAGTTAGGAGCTGCTTGGTTGGTACTTTATCTTCATCCACTTTATCTCTCTCCAAGGCTTAGTACATAGGACCTTATTCAGAGTCGGTTGCGAGCGCTGATGCGCTCGTAACTGACTCGATGGTAAGGCCTGCGCATGCGCAGCGACCGCACTGTTCTGCGCAAGCCCAGAGCAACAGATAAACTCTGTTGCTCTGGAGCTCGCTACCAAAGGGGCGGCTGTCGATGTTGTTCGACGACTCACCCAGTTTGCTAGGCGGGCTGGGGGGGTGGTTTCCAAAACGGAGGAGTTCCTTAAGGAACGCCTACCGTTTTGTGGGCGGCTGCACTGACATCATCAGTGATGTCAGTGGGGAACTTCCTGCTCCATCAGAGCGGGAAGCTCCCTGGGGCTTACGAGTGCCCAGACCCAACCTTAGGGTCTGGCCGTAAGCCCCGATGGTCGCGATGGTGATCACCATCATGACCATCAACCTGGTCGGTCGTTAAGCTGTGGGTGGTAACCCACAGCTTAACGATCGACAAGGAGGCGGCCGTTCAGGATGCAAGCGGCCGCCCTGATTCTGTGCAACCGCTTGCATGTAACGACCGCATCTGAATGAGGTCCATAGACCCCATAATCTTCTTGTGTACTCCTCACTTCCTGGGAACTTCCCAAACTGTTGAGATTTTGTCAGACTTCAGAACTTCAGCATATAAGACAAGGGGAATAATTCCTCCCATCTATAGTACTCACATGCTCGCCTCTTTGTATCTGGCCATGAACGTCTTTCCTGCGACCAAAACAGATAAATGTGATGATGTGAGCATATCCTGGTAAGCTTGGTATTTTGAAGCCTTAGGAATGTGGTATGTGAATAACGTTATGCAAACAAACACGTGGGACTCTCTCAGCGAGCGGTCGGTTTCTGTTCTTCTGGCAAAAGAGCAGAACAGGGTTTTGTTACACTTTCAGACTTTTTCTCCTGTGGTGCCATAATTACACAAGTAAAAAGACTTCACAGACAGGTCATTAAATCGTCGCCTTCAGCTCTGAGACCTCAGTTTGATCGCAGGGAATCGGGCGCGTAAACAACGGGATGTTTTGCCAGTATTTAAGCCTTGTCCGTAGCTACATTTTGCAACCACCTGTGTTCCCCCGGCTAATGTCAACTCTATTTCCTTTTTTTAGCGTCACGGATGCTTCCTCTGGAGAGAAATCAACAACAGCGCACCCCAGGGATACTTCAGAAGTGGAGTCAGGGGGGTGTAATAAGTGATGATACCATTTCATAAAATTAATAAATGAAAGAAAAAGAAAAAAAAATTCAATAAAACGTGATAAAATGTTCTAAAAATAAATGTGAACTGAAACGTTGCCTTATTTAATAGATACATAGGGCCTGATTCAGAGCCGCTCGTAAGCGGCCGCTCGTTCGCTCCGAGCGATGTTTGCCCAACTGCGCATGCGTACGGATCGTTATATGCATGCGCGAACCAGTCAATGCGTCCGAAATTCATGTGCTCGCAAAATAGCGAATGCCTGATAATTTGAGTGACAGGAGTAGGCATATGTGGGTGGTAACAGGGGAAGGTGCTTGAAAACGGGGAGTGGAGATCCGAACGCAGGCGTGCTTAAAGGTCAAAACGGGCGTTTTATGGGTGTGCATAATTAAAACAGCAGCGTCATTGACCACGTCACTGGGTTATTTTATAGCCAGAACTGCTCGCAAAATTGTGGTAGCAAAAACCAACCCCAAGAATAGCGAGCAGTTCATACCCTGGTCGATGTACTCGATTAATCTAATAAATAGCGGACATGATGTAGGATGCGAGCGGCCAGGGGGCGTATTTTTTCAAAAAACGACCGCAACTTTTGTTCTCGCGTTCAGACCTAGAGACGTGAACAGACCGCAAAGAGCGAACGGTTGATTTGAATAGCCACCCCTTTTTCTGGACGAGCGAGCGCTAATTGCGTCCGGCTCTGAATCAGGCCCATAGTTTTATGTAAAGTCTGTGATACATCAAGTGCTGAATGCTCTTTTTTCTTAAACATAAAGCATAATCAAGCAACAAAACACAGGATTTTCTACACCACAAAAGTATTTAAGTAGTAATAAAAGAGTTCACCAGACAAAATAATCATTGTCCTTCGACCCACCTCATCATAGCCCACTCATAATTCATATCACTTATACTTAGCTACAAATTCATAGCTATATTGTGCACGGTTTGTGCTCCCAGCCTCCATGGAATGATTTGACGGGTCTGCAGACCTATGTTTCCATTCAGCTCTTCATTCCCTCTAATACACTGCAAGGTGCTGGGAAATATTGTACACTATGCTCTATGAGGAGATAGGATACTAGGGGGTCTATTTACTAAGCAGTGTTAGGAGACAGAATGAAAAGAGATAAGTAAGTGATAAGGTGCCAGCCAATCAGCTCCCAACTGTCATTTTTCTACCACAGCCTGTGAGATGACAGTTGGGAGCTGATTGGCTGGCACCTTATCACTTTCTTATCACTTTTCACTCTGTCGCCTAACACTGCTTAGTAAATAGACCCCTGTATATATAGAAATTCAGGTCTGCAGACCCATCAAATTCTTTACATGTAGGGAGCGAAGAATTGCTCAGTGTCTGTACAATGTTCAATCAGTGCTGGAATCTCCACATGGTTCAGGATGAAGAAGAAATATAATAATGGGGATGATAAATAGCCAGTCACTTTTCATCTCCCAGTCTGTTTCATAAATAAATAGACCAGCTATCCCTGGTTGCACATATTTGTTCAGGTCTGGGGTTACGATTACTTGGACATGCTGAGTAATGCTTTTGCAAAATCGTCCGTTTTATGCGATCGGAAGTCACCCGTATACGGGAAACAGTCGGGAAGCCGGCGGACGCAATGCCGACCGCTGACTTCCCGATTGCTGAATCTTGGCAAGGGTTGAATGAAAGGCGTCCAAATCTCGACGTCTGTCATTTTACCTACGCCGGGCGCGGACAGCCGTGGGGGGGTTAGGTTTAGGGCTCCTGGGGTGGACTTAGGGTTAAGCACCCCCCGGGAGGTTAGAGTCAGACTAGGGGCAGGGGGGTTAGGGTTAGGCACTCCCAGGGGGAGGTTAGGGTTAGGCACCCCCCCCCGGGGGACTTAGGCTTAGGCGGCGGAGAAGGGGGGGTTAGTTTTAGGCACTTAGAGGGGGGATTAGGGTTAGGCACTTGGGGGGGAGGTAGGGTTAGGCACCCCTAAGGGAGGGTTAGGGGGTAGAATAGGTTAGTTTATACTTACCTCTCAACGTTCGGGATTTCCAGCTGTGTCGGGTTGCGCTGCCGGCATCGGTATATCATACTGATCCCTTGTATACATCCGCAGCTACACATCTATCACATCAGATGGACACATCTATGCGACAACATGGCCCCCTAGCCCTCTGCTCGCGAGCATGTACTGTAGCTCCAGGGAGAGTTAGGTTTAGGGTGTGGGAAGGGAGAGTTAGGGTAGGAAGAGGGGGAGGGTTAGGATACCTAATTACAGGTGTTGGAATCCAAACCCTGTCAAGATGCCGGCATCGGGATTCTGACCGCCCGGAGCTTGAGTGCAGGCATCCCGTACCCATCCCCACTCACCACTCATGGCATGTTCCTATGTGATAATGCCCCATTGCCACATAGTGACGTCCATTCAGCCCTATGTGAGACTCACATTTGCTTGTAAGTACTATAAGATGTGTATGCAGCCTGGGACACATGTGCACTTACCTAATAATGTGCTTGATGCCTCCGAATTCATAACTGCGTGCAACTTAGATAAAGGAACATAAGCTCTATAAAGCTGCTCATTAACATGGCATCTGCCCCTATATGCTGAATCGGATGCATCTCAAGATACATCAAGGTCTGCACTGTACACATACTCCCTAAGTTTTAATCAGGCGTGCCTACTCACAAATACGATTGCACCCAACCAGGTAATACGCACAAGAAAAGTTTGCAAAGATTATTTTGATATTGGAAAAATGCAGCTGCTATAAGGTTTGATTTAAATTTAGAAAACCTTTATAATACTGCAGTTATAATCGTCCTACTCATGCACATATAATATGAACACGATCAATGGAGAAAGCACCTGTCTGCTTCAAAGGCGAACGCAGAATCACCCAACCAGAAGTGGTTAGCTAGAGCTGTCATTGTCATCATTATCATCAGTGTATATTTACACCAGCCTTCAGGTGGTATGCAATCGGGAAGCCGACTGCCTAAATACCGGCAGCCGGCTTCCTGACTGTCATATCCCGATCGTAGTGATGCCGGGCGCCGCGAGCGGACAGCCGTGGGGGGGGGAGGGTTAGGTTTAGGGCTCCCGGGGGGGACTTAGGGTTAGGCACCCCCCCGGGAGGGTTAGGGTTAGGCTAGGGGGAGGGAGGGTTAGGGTTAGGCACCCCGGGGGGGGACTTAGGGTTAGGCACCCCCCCGGGGGACTTAGGTTTAGGCAGCGGGGAAGGGGGTGGTTAGGGTTAGGCACTTTGAGGGGGGGTTAGGCACTTGGGGGGGTGGTTAGGGTTAGGCACCCCTAAGGAGGGTTAGGGTTAGCGGGGTTAGGTTAGACAATACTTACCTATCCACGATCGGGATTTCCATGTCGGGCTGCCGCTGCCGGGAATCGGCCGGCAGTATTTCATGCCAATTCCCTTCAGGCAAACGCAAGTGATATGACAGGCATATTCCGCCTCCATCTCAGTTCACAATAACACATCGAAGCCTGAATGAACCATGATATTGCATACCTCCAAACTGGGTGTCAAGGTTCTGATTTGTGCAACTCAAAAAAAAAAGGTGGAATTTATGGGATTTTATGTGCAGATAGTTTTGGAAGATTCACTGTTTGTTTTTCTGATTCAGCCTCTTCGCTACTGCAGCCAGCTGGAGTAGCGCTAAATTCAGACTTAGGTCCTCTGCTATTCTCAGTCTATAGCACCTCTTTTTGGTAACTAATCAGCTGTTTCGGATTTCAGTATCATCTGTACACATATGATACTCAAATCTACCTATCCTCCCCAGATTTGTCATGGTACGTGTCACTGAATGTCTTTCTACCATTTCATCTTGGATGCTATCTCGCCACAGAATTAATTATATTTCCACCGGCCAATAGTAGTTACCAACCTGATATCGCTATCACTGTTGATAACTCAACAATCAACCCCACCACACAAGCCCGCTGCCTAGGTGTCATCCCTGACTCTGAACTGTCCTTTGTTCCCCACATTCAATCTATCTCAAAATTCTAATCCATGCACTTATTATTTCCTGCATTTTCTATTGCAATAGTCTTCTTACTGGTCTTCCCAAAAACAGACTCTCACCACTACAATCCATTTTGAATGCAGCTACGAGGCTGAACTTCCTCGACAAATGTTCAATGTCTGCTGATCTGCTCTGTCAGTCCCTCCATTGGCTACCGGTTTTCTAACATATTCAATATAAAATACTTTTAGTTACATATAAGGCTATTAACCAAACCACTCCAACATACATCTCTTCACTAACTTATCTCAAAATATCTCCCAACCCAACCTCTCTGCTCTGCACGAGATCTGCATCTCTCATCCACATGCATTACTTGCACCCATGCACGGTTACAGGACTTTTTTGGGGGCTGCACCCACTCTGTAGAATGCCCTTCCATGCACAATAAGACTTTCCTCTAGTCTCCTAACTTTTAAGCGTTCCCTGAAAACTCACCTCTTCAGACAAGCTTATCAGATCCCGTTCCGCCTACATAACCTTCATAGCTTCCCTATCTATTTCCATCCCTTATAACCTCACGTTTTCTTTCTTCACTTTCACTTCTTCCTAACCTTTGGCCAACATACCTGTGTGAATGGATCATACAGCTCACCATGAACCTCTGCAATCTGGCTGGACCAATATGCAATATGTAACACCTATTCTTGCGTATCAATGCTTATTTCCCTATAGATTGTAAGATTGTGAGCAGGGCCTTCCTATCTCTATGTCTGTCTATTATTACCCAGTTTTATTCTATTAATGTTGTTCCCAATTGTAATGCGCAACAGAATATGCTGCGCTATATAAGAAACTTTTAATAATAATAATAATGATAATAATAAAGAATAAGGGTAGGACTTATTTTGGCCCAATTCCTGCTGTCGAAATGTTGAGAGGTATGATATTGTAAATGAAAAGTGAGATGGATGCATGTCACAGAGTCAAGGTGCCTACACACTTAGCGATATTTTACAAGATTTGTCCAATTCCAAAGCATCGTAACGTCAAATCGTGTTAAATATGCCCAAATCGTGAGTGTCCACTCACGAACACGATGCCGATGCGCGTCCCCGCAGGTCGTACATCGCATCTTCAGATCTGCCGTGCTGTAGGGTAGATCTGACAATCTCAGTCACGATGCACTGGAATAGTTAGGAGGCACGATAGATCGTTTGTCACATTGGACAGTTTTTAACACCAAATTGTGCCCACGACTGCCGGGGAGCTGCTGGGGAGAGTTCAAGGGGAAATCGGACACAGTGTCGGATCGTGAGCACATCGCCAAGTGTGTAGGCACCTTAACTCCTTCAAATTATACCATGAAGCCTTTTAATGGTAGATTTACTTGCCCAACTCAACCACTGAGATTCCAGCTATCATTTATCTACTACATTCTAGAAAATGATAGCTACAATCGGACTGGTTGCTATGGGCAACATCTCCACTTTTCATTTCTAGAAGTTCTACTAAATCACCCGACTCTGGTGCCTTATTTTTTGATTTGGATCCAATTATTGATTCTGAAAAAAAGATGACATCTAGCAAAAATTAAAATCTTAAAGTCGGCCTAGATTGTGACTGGCCAAGTCAGCATTTGTAATTATTTTAAAAGTAAATTAAGATATGTGAATGTTTCCAAGTTAAGTCCTTGTAGTGTTTGTTTGAACCAAAACAATTTAGATTCTAGCTGATAGTAATCAAATAATGAATAAACAATAATTGGTGGGATGGCTGTGATTCAGGACTATGAGAGGCGCAGTGTGTGTGGGAAAGACAGTAAATTACTAACACATGCTAATATGTTTCAGTATTATGCCAGAGTCTGCTGCCTTACTTTTACCTAGTATCTGAAGGAAACATTTTGTACACCCATCAGCCATAACATTAATACCACTGACAGTTACAGTGAATAACATTGATTATCTTGTTACAATGGCACTTGTCAAGGGGTGGGATATATTAGGCAGCAAGTGAACACATAGTTCTTGAAGTTGACGTGTTGTAAGTTGGAAAAATGAGTAAGTGTAAGGATGTGAGCGATGCTGACATGGGGCAATATTGTGATGGTTAGACAACTGGGTCAGAGCATCTCCAAAATGACCACTGCGTCAGAGCATCTCCAAAAGTGCAAGTCTTATGGAGGTCCGTAACTAGGGTAGTTCGACCCGTGCCATGGCACAGGGCACCGACGGGCAGGGGGCGCTGTTTGGGCCTGTCAATTTTCTGTTAATTATCATTCTCACTTGTAGCTTCCTCTTATTTTATCCCCAGCATCTCTTGGCCTCCCATACATCTTCCCTGGCCCTTCCCCATGAGGCCATGGCCCTTTTTTGGGTGTGTTATCTCCCTATTTAAAAAATAGGGGGGGAGGGGGGCGCCAATGCTCTTTCTGGCACAGGGCACCAAAAAGTCTAGTTACGGCTCTGGTGTTATGGGGTGTTCCCTGTATGCAATGGAAGACAGCAGAGGCAGGGTGATGCGCTGGGCAATATTCTGCTGGAAAACCTTGGGTTGCAAATTCACAAAGGATTGACAGTGTACGAATGGGTATATGCAGGGAGCTAAACAGACGTGAGACATAAGTTAGTGTAAAAGAGCTTACAGTCTAGAGGGAGAACGGACAGGAGGAGTTTATGGGACAGGGGTAGGTGGGACAAGTGGTAGGAGATGAATCGGGTGGAGGTGAGGGAGGCACTGTTGGAGGTGTGTTTTGAGTGAAAGTTGTCTGCTCAGGCAGGGTGATGTGTTCCACAGGTGAAAGACACATTCTCTGTATTTGGAAGTTATTGAGGTTTTATTTTCATTTCACAATTGGGTAAATGCAAATAATGGGCCATATGTTAGGCTACAATTTTGTATGAATAACATTTTAACAACAATCCTATTCCTTCCTATTAGTACAGCTTTAGTGGTCCTGACTTCTGGGTGGCAGGCATGGATTAAGACTTTATGGAACCTGGGACACTTTAGACACCTGGCCCTCCTATTATCTAAAATTAAGAGCATAGTGCCATCATTCTTGTGAAAGACAGCTTTAAAAGTAAGTCGTAATTACTTAACATGTACCCAAAATAGATATACACAGGGTGTATAGCACCCTAGAACCTGGCGCTAAATGATAATAGGTAAAGTTATATATAGACATAAGAATAGAATGCCTAAGCACAAAATATATACATGGGTATATTTATATAGAGAAATTATGGGTATATATAATAATGTGTGAAAACCCCACCTGCAGCATGTCTGTATGAGGACTTATTGGCAGAAGTCCAAAAAACAAAGTTAATTTACTGGAAAATTGGGGAAACAGACTGCGCCAGCAGGGAACAGCACTATAAAAATATGTTTCAAAGATCCATTAATAGAGGAATTGCTGATAACATTATATAATTTAATACAAACAAAACATTTACATATATAACTCACAATGAAAGCAGCAAATCAATTAATCAGTTAAAAGTAATCAATCTTCACATACAATGATTTTAATATCGGGGACTCCTATAGTTAGTGATGTCTCTTTTATATGAAAAGTCACTTTAAATACAACAAGTTCTAATTGTCCCAAACAATGTTCTAACATAAAATCCAAAAGTACTTGTTAAATATTTTTTTACACATATAGCTTGTGGTAAAGCAACACTGTCTACTTGTTATATGTATTATATTTCTCAATGTCCTCACCCTAGATGTTCTGGCATTATATACACATACAGTATTCCACACAAAAAAGGTATGGAAATTATACAATCATATTTAAATTGTAACAGGGGACCCAGTTATGGACAACGTGACTTTGTGATTAATGCAATTTGGTTCATTTTAACTCACAATTATTTTATTTTTGATTCCACATATTATTTACAAGCTCTTGGTACGGCCATGGGGACCAGGGTTGCACCAAGTTTTGCAAATCTCTATATGGGTCGCTTTGAAACGAAATACATCTGGAGCTGCCCATATTGTGATGACCTGGTCCTTTATGGCTGTTACATTGATGATTTGTATATTATTTGGGAAGGGGGGCAAAGTAGTACTGGCCTGATTCAATTGTCTCTAAATTTAATAAAAAAATACATGGATATCAAAATAGTAATGAAATCCAATTTCAGTATTCTCAAACAAGATCATATATTATCAAGTTGTCTTCAGGATAATCCTAATATCCAGGGTTGTCTTAACAGCAGTGTGGGTCCTGGGCAAAGCAATGCACTGGGGCCCCTACCCACCCATTCACTGGAACAAAATGTAAATGGTCAATAAAATTAAACCCTCCTGCATGCCCATCAGACCTCCCACAAATGCAGAGAGACTCTGTCTAACTGGTCTGAAGCCGGCGGATGAAGTGAAACTGGGACTGAGGTGAGTACTCATCACCGTGATGGGGGGAGGTTAGATCAGAATACAGTGCACCGGCGGCCAGCTTATAAAAATATCATAAAAATTACCAACTAGCCACGGCTGGGCAATATTCTGGGCAACATCATCACTCTTGCTGAATAGACCCCTCAGAATTCAAGCCACTGCACATGCTCCCACAGTCATCCGGCACGCCAGTTGGGCTACCGGCCAAGTGTTATCGGAGGTGCGCACCTTTCTCCGTTTGGAAAGCTGATACATCATATTACTCACCGCCACTCATATATGCACACAGGACAAGTGCAGTGGCTGGTGAATGTTGGACATTGAGAAATATATCATATAAGGAGCAGCCAGTGTTGCTTTACCACTAACTACATTTGTAACAAATATTTAACAAGTACTTTTGGATTTCATGTGAGAACATTGTTTTCTGACACAATTAGAACTTGTTATATTTAAAGTGACTTTTCATATGAAAGAGATATCACTAACTATAGGAGTCCCCGATATTAAAATCATTGTATGTATAGATTGATTACTTTTAACTGACTAATCTATTTGCTGCTTTCATTGTCGTGTATATAATTTTTTTTGTTTATATTAAATGATATATTGTTATCAGCCATTCCTCTATTAATGGATCTTTGAAACATATTTTTATAGTGCTGTACCCTGCGGACACAGTCTGTTTCCCCAATTTTCCAGTCAATGTACCCAAAATACAATAGTTAAAAAATTTTTTATATACAGTACTATTAACCTCTGCCTGCCCCCACTTCACCCCATACCACCCCATCTCCACTATACTTACCCCCGGATTCTCCTCTCTGCTCATGTCAGGGACAAGATAAAACAACACTAATTATATATATGTGCTTCTAGAAAAAGATAAGGGGAGATGAATGGGGTGTGTTTTTAATTTATTTATTAACGGATATTTTTAATTTATAGTGCATACATATTCCACAGCGCTTTACAGAGAATATATTGGACATTCACAACAGTCCTTGTCACAGTGGAGCTTACAATCGATATTCCCTACCACATCGACACGCATACACACTAGGGGATATATTTACTAAAGTTCAGGTTTATAGAAGTGAAGATGTTGCCCATAGCAACCCGCCACTAAATATTTTTTAAGTCAGAATCCAATTAACCTATCAGTATGTTTATGGATTCTGGGAGGAAACCCATGCAGACACAGGGAGAGCACACAAACTCAACAGAGATAGGGCATTGGTGGGAATCAAACTCAAGACCTCAGTGCTGTGAGTCAGTGGTTCTAACTACTAAGCCAACCATGCTGTATCTGCTGAAATTGAAGATGACAAAACAAAGTACAAACATTGTAAACATTGATTCCTCTGCTGTCACCAATTACTGCTGAAGCACAATCTTTATTCAGCTGCTTATGAGAATCTGCCTGTGGCATGTGAGCACCTACTGAGTTATTCACACACAAGTGACATGTGGAAGATCATTCAGCAAACTGAAACTCATAAAGACAAGACTGCGGGTTGCAAAGGCACAAGGCCGGCTTCAAGCACTTATGATCATGGACGCAGAGTGAGATTTTTTTTGGACTTTGCTCAGTTTCAAGATGTGCTGGAAATTGTCTGTGAAAGTTCACCACTAATGAGACCTTTGTTAACGGAATGAGCAATCTTCAATGCTTTACGACTTTTCATTTGGCTGCAGTTTCTGCCTCATTCTTTTATGTTTTCCCAGGACAGAGCATACAAAAGAAGCACAGCAGTTTCCCAATGTTAATATGTTGTGTTACTGTTCACTCTAAATCAAAGTGCATTTGCTTTTTTACGTGATAATATAGACTATACCAAATCTCAATCTGGCCTACTCCGATGGTTGCAACAATTCCCAAATTTCAAAATTGATAATTTGCTCAAGGCCCTCGGTGATTCCTGTCGTCTCCTTCCAATGAGTTCTTATAGAGAATTATTTCTAAATGTTTTTCATAGAACATACAGTATATTAGTCCGAAACGGGGCTTCCTGATGGGTTATTCTCACTCAAACAATTGCCCTCGTTGCGGGGACGACAATGTAGATTTATACCATTGCCTATGATCTTGCCCTTTGGTTAGAGCCTTTTGGCTTCAAATTCGTTGATTTGTTCTGGGGCATTTAGTAAATTTTGTTCCCTTTAACCCTGAATGGGCCATATTAGGGATGCTCCCTCTGGGCCAAAGAGTGTCTCCTGGGAGTCGTTAGCTCTTGCTTGCTTTGAGAACGGCTGCTAAAAAAACATATTACAGGTATGGAGCCAACTGGGGATGCTTCCTTTTTCTTTATTTATGGAAAAATTATTTTATTTGTTGAGAATGGATTGGGTGGAGGCTTCTTTGTGTAAAGAACACTCCCTTTGCAAACCCAATGGTTGATTGTCAAATGCGTGGTATCTGAGGCGCTTAATAGATAATGACCCTCCCATAACACTAGTTGGGGAACCCTAGTCCACATAGCACTATTATGTCCTACGTATTATGATTTTGTTTTTGTTTATTTTTACATTGTTTTATTTTAAATTTATGTTTGAATGATTTAATGATGTATTCTGTCATTTGTCTTGTATATTCTATGATATTTATATTCCTGCTTGTATTTCTATAATACTTTACATTGTATTGATATTGCTTTTTGTTTTTTCTTTTCAAAAGATGCTTTTGAATCAATAAAATACAAGTTTAAAAAAAAAAATCAAAGTGCATTAAAGTTTGAATATGTTGCATACGTACATAGCATTTAACATTATGGCATACTTGCCTACCCTCCCGATTCGGCCATGAGCCTCTGGACCCCCCGCCCCGCAGTTACTACAGAAACCCCCGCAGGGGGGGAGGCCGATGACACGATTCACGCTGAATCGCATCATCATGACCCTGCCATCTGCTTCAGAATGCCGATAATCTCGGCATTGTGTAGTGGGGCGAGGCCAAAATGACTCGATCACATGACCACGCCCCTCACTCCGTCTGTAAATGCCGGGTTATATGTCCAGCCGCACCCCCCTATGCCGGCCACGCCCCCCTGCTATGCCGACTTGGCTGCTCGATAGCTTGATGCTATCTGCCGGCGGTAAGGACCACGGCTAATTGAATCTTCCCCTATGAATGTTGCCATTATGAACATATTGTCACATAAATTTAGGATGGGAGTTAGGCTACAATTAAGGTTAGGGCTAGGCTAATATAGCAATGTCGACTTTAGGACCGTCAGCTTTCATAGTGTCGACATAGTGAACAGGTCAACATTACATCAGTGTAGACATTGTGAATGGTCACATGTCAACATCCTGAATGTGAACATTCAGACCAAGGGCGGTATTCAATTAGTTTCGCACCCGCGGAAAAGTTTAGTATGCCGTACTTTTTGCCGACATCGCGTGTTTTGGCCGCGAAAACTTTTTGTGCACGCTACCCGCTATTCGCCATATTGATTGCATCTTTTGACTATTCATAAACATTTATTTGCCGAAGACCCTTTAAGGTTTGGCTGCTACTGATGGGCTTGCCCCCAGGATAACATTTGCCAGCAAGTCCCTTTATGTGGTGTTATGCAAATAAGCACAGTGACGCCAATACAGAGTTGAACACAAGACGGTTTTGCAGGTGTCTTGTGCGTGTTTTCGCATTGTGCATGCTCCAAGGCCGTGCGTACGCAAGTATGGGTCATGCAGACTCAGGCCCTGATTCAGAGCCGCTCGCTCTGACAGAGCGCTCGCTCTGAATCAGGGCCCGGGCTATTTTTTTTTTGAACGGCCTCCTGTGACCACCCACAGCTATAGCGAGCGGCCAGGAAGATGGTCGCGATGGTCAAGACCATTGCGACCATTGGGCTTGAGACGAGACTCTTGTGGTAGAGTCTCGTTGCCGCAAGCCCCAGAGAGATTTCGGCTCTTACAGAGCCGAAATCTCTTCCACTGACATCACTCGTGGCTGAATGGGCGTAACTGCGTGGTAACAGGTTGAATGGATATTTTACACCAGGGATAGAGCTGGTGCAAGTGTACACAATGATGATGGCGAAAACAGCCTACAGATAGCGGCGGTCAGCTGCAGAGATACCTTACGTACGGATTAATTTATGCATTTGGGTCTGTGCACACCCGACTCGCCTTCAGCACTGCAGCGGCCCCAGTGAGCAATAGGTCTCTGCCTGGCAAAGGAGCAGAAAAGGATTTTGTTACACTTTCAGACTTTTTTTTCTCCTGTGGTGCCTCAATTACATGAAGTAAAAAGACTTCACAGACAGGTCATTATATCATCGCCTTCATCTCCTGGACCTCAGCCTGATCGCCAGGAGCGAGGCACATAAACAAATGGATGTTTTGCCAGTGCTCGAGCCCCGTCCGCAGCTGCACTTTCAAACTGACTCTGTTCCGATGGATAATGTCAACTCTGTTTCCTTTTTCCAGCGACATGAATGCTTTGTGTGGAGAGAGATAAATCCAGAGAGTGGCTCGGCTGTTCCTCAGGGATCTGGTCGTTTCCCAAATGCCAGAGGGTCACATGCACTTGAACAGCCACAAACGGAATGAGGAAATGCGGTGGAAAGCAGCATGACCTCACCCCATCTATCCGTGCTCCGTTCCCAGCAGATGTTTAACTCCGAAGCTCACTTATCAAAAACAGAACTCAGAGGCGCAGCCAAGGCCTGTCCTGATATCCCAGCCAGAGCAAAGAACAGCTCCAGGCAGCTTTCAGACAGCCAGACTCCAGCTCCCATTGGTGAACCCCATCTGGGGAGGCCAGCAAAATGGAACTTTCCCCCTGCAGACGCTGCACCGTGTAGTAAAACTCAGGATGACCTTGGTCCCTTTATAAATTCTCTGACACAAAATGAATCGACTGCCACAAAAATCACTAAATATTATTTTTGTATTGTTTTTCAATGTCCTCATCTATTTGGCATTTGTCATTTGTGCACAATGGAAACTATTGACAAAGAGGTTTGGCTTTGCATAGTGCATCCGTAAACCTATCATCTTTAGCTAAAATGATGCGCTGCCTTATTTACGGGTTACATTAGTCAGAATGAGGGGAGATCAGGACGGCCTTTATTCTACACTATATGAGAATTTTGTGCGTACTTGAAACTTTTTATTGCTTTGGATGGGGAAGGGGGGGGCAAATGCAAAAAGAGGAGCAAATTGCATCCCACAGAGCCTAACGAATTTGGATCAGAACCTCTATATACCCCTGCCTGTACCTTCTAAAATCCTTCCTATAAACCTCTAAGAATAACGCTAATTTGCGTACGCAGTCATACAATAAATAGAGACTCCAGACTCAGAACGTGTGGTTCCGAAGCACAAAGTATTATTCAAGTAAAAGTACAGTCAGTTACACGCTATGATCTGTGTATAATAAGCGCAAATAAATACAATGAGAGAGAGAGAGGCACATACAGAGAGAGAGAGGCACACAGAGAGAGAGAGAGAGAGGCACACACACAGAAAGAGAGAGGCACACACACAGAGAGAGAGAGGCACACACACACAGAGAGAGAGAGGCACACACACAGAGAGAGAGGCACACGCACAGAGAGAGAGGCACACACACACAGAGAGAGAGGCACACACACAGAGAGAGAGGCACACGCACAGAGAGAGGCACACGCACAGAGAGAGAGGCACACGCACAGAGAGAGAGAGGCACACACAGAGAGAGAGAGGCACATGCACAGAGAGGCACACGCACAGAGAGAGGCACACGCACAGAGAGAGGCACACACACACAGAGAGAGGCACACGCACAGAGAGAGGCACAATTTAGGCGCAAAAGGAAATTATACAGACCCCAAGTACAGTATACATACACAGGCGCTTCCGGACCCGGAGATAGGCATCAGCAAGAGACCCTTAGTCATACAGCGTTCAGACTGAAGACTAGCCTTCGTGCACTCATATTTATACCCCCCCAGAATAAAAGGACAATAGGGAAGTCTGTTGCTGATATCATTGGTTCCCAGAGGAGAAGCATATGTTACAGCACATTTAACAGGTTGGTTCAAATAGACTCTCCCTGCCTCTAACAGCTGGGGGTCTTCCTCTTCATGTCCCCTGCAGCATCCTAAACAGTTGTTCCTAAAATATACATTTTGTTGCTTGTAGGCTCTGCGATCCATAACTTGAGTTTGCATGATGCGATCTCTCCACCGATAACACCGGAATGCTGTAAAAAACATACGCATCAGAACAAAACCAAACACAACTTGCTTATCATGTATAGGGGCCTATTCATCAACAGGAAAATATGTGAATAGTTACCTTGCATGACAACCATCTCTGATGGTGTATAAGGTTTGCTGGCAAACAGCACATGCAGGTAATCGGTGGAGATAGCACTTGGATGCAGTGATCCTCCCACTTACGAGTTTCACCTCATAAGAGGCGTCGCAAGGTTACAGCCTGCTGGCTGTAGTCTAACTCAGCACTGCCAGCTCGAGTGACTTCCGTCTTCTGACGCTATTTTTTGCGTGTGACGTCACACCAGGGCCGGCTCGAGGCATGTTTGACCAGTGCAGTCGAACAGGGGCGCCACCCCATTAAGGGCATATTCCTCCCAACATCCCGATTTCAGCGAGACATCACTGTCCCGCTGTTCCACCCGTGGGCTGAAGTGTCCCGCAGGTGGTCTGGTCGGGAGGTTGGGCACCCCGGATGTAGCTAAATGGATGCTGCTGCTGGACCCTGGAGTAGCTAAATAGATGCTGCACGCATGCGCGTGGCATCCATTCAGTGCCGGGAGAGGACTGGGGGAAGCCCAGCTAGTGACGGAGTGCTGGGCTCACCCCCAGCCTGACGTTACACGAGAGATGTTTAGGGGGCATGACCTATGTAATTTAGGGGGTGTGGCCTATTGTAATTAGGCCATACCCCCATTTTCTGACACGCACAGCTGAGCCACGCGCGAGTGGGGGGGCGACTACTACCCAGGTGGCACAGGGAGCGACTACCCCTGGAGCTGGCCCTGTTCACACGCACGGATAAAGGAGCCGGGAAGTGGCTAAGGGGTTTAGAGGGGATGTAGCTGCCTTGCTATAATCAGTGAGGGGGAGGATGAGCACTAATAGATAATGTGGTCACTAACTGAGAGGTGTAATAATGGGTATTATAGGAGATAGGGGCCTGCTACATTCAGTGGGGGAGACGGGAGTTGGTGACACTGATATATAATGGGGGCTGTTATATAAGAGGGTTGGTGTGACAGGAGGCTGAAGGCTGGAGTGACAGGGGTAGGAGGATGGAAAGATGGGACAGGAGGCTGGAGCGATGCAGAGGATAGGAGGCTGTAGGGGACACAGGACAGGAGGCACGGGTCTGGTTGAACCTCTGTTGTATGATGTTGATGATATTGGTTACATTCCTAAACAAACAGGCATCTTCCGGACCATGTGATCTACTACATGAATAGTGGATACCAACTGAAGACTGTCTGTCCAGAGGTTCCGCATTGCAGAGAAACCACCATATGGGTAAGGTGTATTTTTATTGCGTACACACAAAACTGTGGATGTTATTAGTGGAATTACTTTAGTGAGTTGGAATATATAAATAGCCCTCCATTTCCCAGTTCGATACTGCCCTAATGTTTATTCGACTTCCCTTTAATTTAACCCCACATGCTGGACACCCTTTGGGGTGGTGCACATGCTCCGGGTGCCCTGGCTACATACTACACCCCTGTGTGTGACACACCAGGGACCAACTCATGACACACTAAGGTGTCATGAAACACAGCTTGAGAATCGTTGCTCTACAGGGTGTGCATCAATGTTCTGTGATATCAAATGGCCACACAGTGGTTTTTTTAATGATTTAAGTATCATTGCTACACACCAAAAGCTGAAAGCTAAATAGTGCAGGACTGGAGAGAGGCCAGACCACACAACTTTATCCTCTGTAGCTACTTATAAGTTCTGTAACAATTTTATTACAGACTATGAGTTCAACATTCCTCTTTCATCACTTCTGCAGCCGCATTTGGATGAGTTGTGTTCACTCAAATGCATCATGATAAAACATTACCTAATGGAAATAATAACTTAGGTCCTGATTCAGTACGAATCGCGACTGCAATTACGCAAGCAGTCTCCCTGCGATGATATGCTAATCCACTGCAATCACTATGCCGTCGCAACACAACATAAGGACGCCCATCTTACCTTACACACATCCGTTATACTTTGCC
This sequence comes from Taudactylus pleione, assembly GCA_031769625.1. NCBI lineage: Eukaryota > Metazoa > Chordata > Amphibia > Anura > Myobatrachidae > Taudactylus > Taudactylus pleione. The sequence continues at coordinate 4,915,380 of JAUIMM010000205.1, forward strand.
AGACTGCGAAGTCATCGGTAACATCGAGTACAATCGCAGCCTCACGCACACTTACCTTACTCAGGAATTGCTAACCTCATCGTACGCAGTGTAAGCCCAAGCTGTGTATGACATCGCAGTGGGTAATTTGTGCACGCCCCTGCAACGGCATTCAAACGAACTGGCACGTCTGCGTTTCGCCGAATACCCCCAGTCACCTCCCACAAACGCAACTTCCTGTCAATCACTCTGCGATGGATCTGCGTAGTGACTGCAGTCCCAATCGCAGTGGCTGGTTCGCCCACGCGCACTGCTATGCATACGCATGCTCAGAACACAACAATCGGCCGATTGCGTGCGTAATCGCAGTTGCGATGCTTGCTGAATCAGGCCCTTAATTAATAATATAGCCCCCCCCAAGTGTGCCAGGGAGGAGTCTACTTAAGTTTTGTGTGTACTTAATAAAAATACATCTATATGGTGATTTCTCTTTAATGGGGAACCTCTAGAGAAATTGCTCCTCCCTGAGCAGACTGTATACCCTTTATTGTGCCCTCTCCCCACCTGTATACCCATTGCTGTGCTCCCCTCTCCACCTGTATACTCATTGTTGTGCCCTCCTCCCCACCTGTATATCCATTATTGTGCACCCGTCCTCACCTTTATACCCATTGCTGTGCTCCCCTCCCCATCTGTATACTCATTGTTGTGCACCCGTCCTCACCTTTATACCCATTGCTGTGTACTCCTCCCCACCTGTATACCCATTGCTATGCCCTCCTCCCCACCTGTATATCCATTATTGTGCACCCGTCCTCACCTGTATAGCCATTGCTGTGTACTCCTCACAACCTGTATACCCATTGCTGTGTACTCCTCACAACCTATATAGCCATTATTATGCCACCCTCCCCATCTGAGTATTATTAATGCACTGCTCCCTCCCCTGCAGGAGATAACTTTCCTGATTTCTTCTGAAGTTTTCCTCTTTTTCAGTTCTGCAGCTCGGAGGCTCCTCCGGTCCACTCTCACTTCAGCATCAGCTGTAGTTTCTCTCCAGGCAGCGCAGGTTCCCGCTGGCAGCTGCTAACATTGCAACGTCTCATTTGATGTCCGCGGCATTGCCGGTAACAGCAAGTGGCGCCGGCGGTGGGAAATGGAGCCCATGCAGGAGGAGGACAAGGTGCCATCGGGGCAGGCAAGGACAAGTGGCCGTCGTGACGCCCACTCAGGACCCTCTGTCCTAGTCACACATCTGGTGGCCGGTAAACATACAGAGGATGCTCCCCGGCTGGTCAGTTTGTTACAAGGATAATCAGCGTGGCCGGTCACGCTCATGTGATAATCCCCAAGAACCCACAATAGCTCTAGTGACTATACAGGTTTGTAACAGCCGTAATTCTCTTCAGAGAGGCAAGTTCCCCTACTAGATCTTAGGGGTCGATCTCTCGCTGCCAAAAGGGGCGGGTATGCAAATTCCGCGATCACACTGTCTGGTGTAAGGACGCCCTCTATGTCTTAGAGAGTGACGGCAAAGTGACCGCACGCCGGTATAAAGACGCCCACTTTTCTTTCTTAGCACACGTCATCTCTGGGAAGTGTGTGATTAATTGGTGACATCGAGAGCCATCGGAGCTGCATGCAGCGCTTGAGGTAGACTACTCCACCAGAAGCACTGCGATCACTGCAGGCTGAAATACAACCAAGTGATGTGTACAATGACGCTACCATGCTAATTATACATACCCATTAAACTCAGTTTTGACAGCCAGACACGCCTGCGTTCGCAGCACCACTCCCCCATTCACAAGCACCTTCCCCTGTTACCACCCACAAACGGCGCCATCTGTCACTCATAGTAGCGCTCAGTCTTTGTGTTACAAGCGCACGATTCCCGATCGCAATGACTGGTACGCGCATGCGCACTGCGAAGAATATGCATGCGCAGACGGGCGACAATCGCCCATAGCGTGCGACCGCGGCTTAGCGTCCGGGTCTGAATCGACCCCTTAGTCTCTAGATTTAAGTCAGTCACAGGTATTAAATACAAATTTAGAATTCAACACAAATAAATTATCTTTACTATTTCATTACATTGCCTGTTCACCCATTTATCCAACACCTTATAATATAAAATACATGACACTATTCTTCAATATGCTATACAGCACAACTTCTATCACTTGCCAGTGGAACCAAATTACTTTAATAATGTTTTTATACTGCAGTATAAATTATTTCAGTACAATAAAATGTCTCAAGGGTTCAAACCCAAATTATGAGCTGGAAGGTGCACATACATTAGTCCCAGAGCCTGCAGAAGGTTGTATAGTACTATAGATAACGCTCCGCATCTATATGATGTCACTGTGATTGCCAGTGTGAGAAGACAACCCTTTGTCAATATATATATGCATATATGCATATATATTTCTATTGTAGTCACTTTATTTAATGCCAGTTTCCAGGTAGGTATTATCTTCCCGGGCCCAGTGTCATCCTCACATGTGGCAGTTACATATATTTATATTTTATCTGCTTCATATATTGCTCTGTGCAAGTGTAACTAGTCCCTTCATATGCTTTATATGCTGAACACAGACACTGCATCACTATAACCAGCTCCCTGGGTACCTGTCACATCAGTCTCAGACCAGTCTGCCCTCTTTCCCGCCTCTGGGGTCTGTCTCTGGCATCTTACAGGCTGCCTCAGGGCTCCCCACCTTCTGACAGCCTTCCCCCGACACTTAAGACCGCCTCCTCAGTCTGCGGCTGCGCTGCTCCTTCATAATCATCGATGGTTTATGGCCAATGTCAAATGTTTTTCCATTGATGGGGGAGAGCCGGATGGTCTCCATCCATCGATGGAAGAACATAACTGAACAGTTTTGATTTTGTACAAGGTGACGGGACAGAAATAATAGCTCCGCCTCCGACACCCACGAAGCCACACACCTCGGTTCTGAGTCAGTCATGGAATAGGGATGACCATCGTTTGGTGAAGCCATCGATGGTCATCCATTACATAGTTGATAACCATTGATGGTCACTTTATAATTTGCCATTGATGGTAACCATCGATGGTAACCATACTGATGGCCATCCCTATCTCTGAGTACCTGCTGCTCACTTCCAGCTGTCACATGTCTGACCACCTGACACTGGTCATGTGACCTGCTGCTGACCTCTTCAGTAGCTGCAGAGACTTCTGGAAATTGTGATCTGCCTGTGTAATGGCCCCCACATGTGCTGCAGCGCGCTGCACTGTGTAAGACATAACTCACATATTACACTGATTACTCTAGTAACAACCAAGCGCCTCTGCATGTCTCCCGGCCACCAGACGCATATGGAGCATACGGCGGCTGGCAACTAGTGGCCCCACAACACAGAAATCATACTGGCCCGAGGGTCAGATGGCACCCTGCCCCCCGGCACTACCCGCCCCTGCGTGCGGTATTCCCCCAGACAACCCCAGTGTGGTGTCTGGAATTCTTGTGCTTCTACAGCTCCGTCTCTGCCTGCCTGTGTCACGCCTCATTTCTTCTTCCCCCTTTGATTTTCACTCATCGTTCCGCCTTCTTCATAACTCTCTAACTCCCCGTTTAATTTACCGTGGGTCCAGGGGGGGCCCGCACCGCACACCCTGCACCCATATTATACTTACCTCTTCGGAGTCCCACGTCGGTGCCGGTGTCTGCGCTGTAAAAAAACGGCTGGAAAATGGCCGTTGTGGCCATTTTCCCTTCGTTTGCGCATGCGCAGTACAGGGAAAATGGCCAATGTGGCCATTTTCCTGGTGACTGTAGTATCTATAAAGATAGTTTATGTGCATTGTCATGTAACAGTAAAATGAGGTAGTGTACCTTTAAGGATCTTGCAGCATAGAAGGACATGTGATCAGGAAGTGGAGGGATATAGGAGAAAGTAGGAGAAAGGAGAACAGCCATTAGGAGATGATGTCTTTGTCTAGCTGTAATAATGCAAGTTTTACTGATAATCAATAAACTACATAAACAGCATACTTGATGAGTCATTGCTATAAAGAAAGATACTTCAAGATATAACAGTGACCTGGGCATGCGCCAGGGCCGTAGCTGGGGTAGTGGGGCCGGTGCCATGGCACAGGGCACCACAGGTCAGGGGGAGCTGTTTGGGCCTGTCAAATTTCTGTGTATTGTCATTCTCACTTGTAGTTTCCTCTTATTTCATCCCCAGAATCTCCTGGCCTCCCCTATCTCTTCCCTGGCCCTTCCCCATGAGGCCATGGCCCATTTTTTGGGTGCATTATGTCCCTTTGAAAAATGAGGGGGGGGCCAATGCTCTTTCTGGCACAGGGCACCAAAAAGTCTAGTTACGGCTCTGGCATGCGCTATAGACTCTGGGTACACTCTAGTGCCCAGAGTCTATAAGTGCGGCGCTGGCCATGCACTGAGCTCAGTGAGCTGCCGGCCACCAGACTGGAGAGGAGGGGGCCCATGACAGAGACTGCACACGGGCCCCCTGACCTCGGAAGATTGGGCAAGTCTACCCCACACTTGACTCTCTCTCACACACTCTCGTGCTGCTTTATCACTCCCTTTCTCACTGGTTCCATCCCCTTATGGTTATCATTCCCCTCTAGAGGCGGATGTATGCATCAGGTCACCCTCACCCACTCTCCTTCACAACTGCCCTCAGCCTTCATGTTCATGGTCAGTTAAACATAGCTGCAGTGTCGCCCAGCAGCAGTGACATAGCTCTGCATAGACATCATGATAGTGGGTGGGATGCATCGATGTCAGAAACGCCAGGGCTTGGATGCGGTGGACAACGGCATCAATAGAAGCCTATGGGCTTTTCTTTGCGACACCCCTCTGGGGGAATCCAATGGGATCCCTCCCAGCATCCCCCCCCCTTCCTTCTGCGCATTCGCGGAAGGGCGACAGAGGGACTTCTGGGTTATACACCAAGAAGACCCTCACTCGCAAACAGCTCTTACCAAGAGAGCCGTCTTTTGCATTTTCTTAATGCATACCGGTGTAATTAATGCCGGCATGCATGCGAATAATGGTGGGATACATCACATGCAAATGGCAATGCGTCATGCATCCTGCCCAGTGTATATTGCATAAAGAGGAGGCCAGGGTTCTAAATTTTTTAGCGATTTTTAGCATATAGCGCACGTGCAGAAGCCAATTTATACATTTATTCATATCTCTGGCCGATTCTGGGTTGGACAGATCTTGGCTGGATCTCTCTCTTTGTGTGAAATGGGCATTTCGGGTGGGAACTGGGTGGTAAAGTGCGATCAACTGAACTGTTTTGTCCTGTGGGAACATCATGGGAGCGTTGTGGGCCTGTAGCCACATTCTCGCATTAGCCCTTCAAGAAAATCACATTGGCATATGGCAGTAAATCTGATTTCCGCTGCATCACACAAAACATTTACTTGGCATCAACCCCTATATGTCTACTATACTGTATAATGTAATATATACTAGTATGCTACATACTTTATACTAGTATATTGTTATTATTATAATTATTACAGGCTGAGTCTCCCATATACAAATATTCAGAAATATGGAATATTCGTACTGTATTATTATTTATTATTATTATATGCAGTTATTATTGTATGCAGTGTATTATATATTATTTGCCATATATGAACTTGATTACAAGAATAAAGTTAAAATTAAAGACATTCCTGTACATACTTAAATATATGTTATTACAAGCTGATCACTCACAGCTAATGCAGCCTTATTACATTAGTATGTATCCTTAGTTCTGTAGGTGTGTATATAATATGCAGCTCCAGACATCCAGCTTATACGGTCTATTTACTTTTCCACCATACCATGTGTCACACCTGTCGAGAGAGCTAACTATGTACCACGGAACACAGCGTGAAAACGTTTTAACAATCGAGGAGTCTGCCGTGTATCGAGTGTCTCTCAGAAGCTATGGTCTCGTTGAAACAGCAGCCTCTAATTTTGCAGGCAGATTTTTCTTTCTTCTTTTTCCATAAGAGGCTCTATCCAGCAATAATCTGTCTTAAAACTGAGCGTTACAATGGCATCATTATGCACTGCTGCCATAGGAACCAATACCCGTCTCTCGTTCAGAGCTTCGTGTTTTAATTTATTCCCACTCACTGCTGGTGCTAGGCCAACGCTCGCTGGCATACCCATTTTTGGAACATGACTCATGCCTGGAGTGACATCACTGATATCAGAAAGCAGACAGGGCACGGCCTGAAGTGAGAAACGGTAAAGCAGTGTCAGGTGCTCTGCAAAATAACACAATTATGGCCATTAGTAATATAAACTCAGGGCCTGATTCAGACCCGGACGCTAAGCCGAGAACGCACGCTATGGCCGATAATTGCACGTTTGCGCATGCGTCAATATGTGCATGCGCGAGTCACTTGCTGCGCTCGGGAATTGTGCGCTCGTAGTACACAGACTGGACGCTACTTTGAGTGACGGCGCCGTTTGTGGGTGGTAACGGGAAGGTGCTTGTGAACGGGGGAGTGGTGCTGCGAACGCAGGCATGTCTGGGCGTCTAAATGGCGTTTTATGGGTGTGCATAATTAGCATGGATGCGTCATTGTACACGTCACCTGGTTGTATTTCAGCCAGCAGTGATCGCAGTGCTTGCGGTGGGGTAGGTTCTACCTCAAGCGCTGCGTGCCGCTCCGATGGCTCTCGATGTTACCGATTAATCAGACACTTCCAGGAGATGATGTGTGCTAAGAAAGAAAGGTGGGCGGCTTTATACTCCGGCATGCGCTCACTGCCGTCGCTCTCTATGACATAGAGGGCGTTCTTAAGCCATTCAGTGCGATCGCGGCATTTGCATGCCCGGCCCCTTTTGGCAGCATGAGAGCGCAGCTTAGCGTCAGGGTCTGAATCGAGCCCTCAGCCTTCTGTAATGTCACAATTACACAAGTGTATACTGAAGGACATTTATCGACAGAGTTTGTCTTTATTTATTGAAAGAGCTCAATAGATATTGGCCTGATTCAGAGCCGGACGCAATTAGCGCTCGCTCGTCCAGAAAATAGGGGTGGCTAGTCAGATGAACCGTTCGCTCTTTGCAGTCTGTTCACGCCTCTAGGTCTGAACGAGCGAACAAACCTTGCGGTCGTTTTTTGGGAAACTACGCCCCCTGGCCGCTCGCATCCTACGTCATGTCCGCTATTTATTAGATTAATCGAGTACATCGACCAGGGTATGAGCTGCTCGCTATTCTTGTGGTTGGTTTTTGCTACCACAATCTTGCGAGCAGTTCTGGCTATAAAATAACCCAGTGACGTGGTCAATGACGCTGCTGTTTTAATTATGCACACCCATAAAACGCAAGTTTTGACCTTTAAGCACGCCTGCGTTCGGATCTCCACTCCCCGTTTTCAAGCACCTTCCCCCGTTACCACCCACATACGCCTACTCCTGTCACTCAAATTATCAGGCATTCGCTATTTTGCGAGCACATGAATTTCGACCGCACTGACTGGTTCACGCATGCGTATAACGATCCGTACGCATGCGCAGTTGGGCAAACATCACTCGGAGGCCCTATATGTATAAGGCAGGCTACAGATTGTTAAGTGCTAGTCATCCCCTCTTCATGGGCTGGCCTTACTTGCTCTAAAATCATGCAGCTGGAAACCCCTCTTTGGAAACCCCCGTTTGCCCTTGGCTCAGGGATTCTCAGCGCTAGGCAAGCCCTAGGACACAGACACACCCCTCCATGATATGGACACGCCCCTACTTGAAGTGGTCACACCCTTGGTCCTAATCAGCTTACCTTCTAATGTTGGGAGGTATGCTTTCCTGAAAAATAGGTTGTATTGGATTTCTTTTTGGTCTACAGTGTCTTTGGACTTCACTGGCTGTTCAATGTTATCTAGCACAGGTAATATAAATGTCAGAACATTGGGCCTGATTCAGAGCCGCTCGTAAGCGGCCGCTCGTTCGTTCCGACCGATGTTCGCAACACTGCGGATGCGTACGGATTTTAATACGCATGCGCGAACCAGTCAGTGCGGCCGAAAATCGCGTGCTCGCTAAATAGCGAGTGCCTGCTATTTTGAGTGACAGGAGGAGGCTTTTGTGGGTGGTAACAGGGGAAGGTGCTTGAAAACGGGGAGTGGAGATCCGAACGCAGGCGGGCCAAACGGTCAAAACGGGCGTTTTAAGGGTGTGTATAATTACTAAAGCAGCGTCATCGACCATGTCACTTGGTTGTTTTATAGTCAGAACTGCTCGCATGATTGTGGTAGGAAAAACCAACCACAAGAATAGCGAGCAGTTCATACGCCGTCCGATGTACTCGATTAATCTAATAAATAGCGGACATGACGTATGATGCGAGCGGCCAGGGGGCGTTTTTTTCCAAATTATGTTCGCATGTTTTGTTCGCTCGTTCGGACATAGAGGCGTGAACAGACCGCAAAGAGCGAACGGTTAATTTAAATAGCCAGCCCCTTTTTCTGGACGAGCGAGCGCAAATAGCGTCCGGCTCTGAATCAGGCCCATTGTCTAATGAACAGAGGTTGTGGCTGCAATAAATTCTTATCTTCATAAAAGACCTGTCAGGGGTCAAGTCCTATATAAGAGGTCAAGCTATGAATAACCTATAAAATCTTTTGGACATTTTTGTAAACTTGTGATAAGTTGCTACATATATACATATATGCACATATGTATTCTCTTCTTTTTCTTAAACAATGATATCTAAATACATTTCTGACAAAATTTTGCATTAATCACAAAGATAAATAATATAAGTGACAGGGTGCAATGATTGGTGTAACCTAGGAGTGGCAGTTCTACGGGAAGACAGAAAGGACTCCCAGAAAGCTGGGAACATTATATTCCATCTGCTGAGTGCGGCAGCTCTATGGCGTTTCTATTTCAATCAGCAAAGTGTATCCTTCTTAGCAGAGTGCGAGTGAGGACAAGGAGAGAAGAGGACTGTTTCCATGAAGACTTTTGCTAATCTAAATTGGTGTCTGTCAGAGCATTACTGCAAGCCCCTCTCAGTCAAACCTTTACCTGTTGTAACGGATAACTGTCACGTGTATGTCACAGCATGAATAGATGAGCTGGGGTGTCGCCAATGATGAATAAAATGGATGTGTCTCATGTAGAGAAATTCCTTCAAATTATACCCTGAAGCCTTTTCGTGTATCTTATGTTTGGACCTCCTGCTGTGATGAGTTATTGATTCTGAAAAAAGCAGGAGGATATTTATCAAAGCTTGGAGAGAGTTAAAGTACCAACCAATCAGCTCCTGTCATTTTTATTAACAGCCTATCAAGTGACAGTGAAGAGCTGACAGTGAAGAGCTGATCTCTCCGCTTTATCTCTCTCCAAGCTTTGATAAATCTCCCCCTCTGAATCGCACTCAAGTCCAAAAGTGGACGTATCTAGCAATTTGTTGCAAGCTGCACACTATGGGCTGAATAAGAGGTGCACGCAGTCAGACGATATGTGCGAATGCTGACTTCTGGTTTCCCCATGTGTGTTAGCATGCACCTGAATGTGCAAACACTCAAAAGACCACTTTCAGCGTTGCTCCATTGTGTAACACCGCCGGTAATTCAAGACACTCCACCATTGGTGCACCATCGCGTCCACCAACAATACTTCCACCTGCCCTATGGCAGACGCAGTGTCTCTGTATGAACATGGCCTCTGTGGCTGCGGTTCTGCATCTGATAATACATCATGCACGTAGGTATATAATGCTGATAATACATCATGCAGGTAGGTATATAATGCTGATAATACATCATGCAGGTAGGTATATAATGCTGATAATACATCATGCAGGTATGTATATAATGCTGATAATACATCATGCAGGTAGGTATATAATGGTGATGATACTGTATATCATGCAGGTAGGTATATAATGCTGATAATACATCATGCAGGAAGGTATATAATGGTGATGATGCTGTATATCATGCAGGTAGGTATATAATGCTAATGATACATCATGCAGGTAGGTATATAATGCTGGTAATACATCATGCAGGTAGGTATATAATGCTGATGATACATCGTACAGGTAGGTATATAATGCTGATGATACATCATGCAGGTAGGTATATAATGCTGGTAATACAGCATGCAGGTAGGTATATAATGCTGATAATACAGCATGCAGGTAGGTATATAATGCTGATAATACATCATACAGGTAGGTATATAATGCTGATGATACATCATGCAGGTAGGTATATAATGCTGGTAATAAATCATGCAGGTAGGTATATAATGCTGATGATACAGCATGCAGGTAGGTATATAATGGTGATGATGCTGTATATCATGCAGGTAGGTATATAATGCTGATGATACATCATGCAGGTAGGTATATAATGCTGGTAATACATCATGCAGGTAGGTATATAATGCTGATGATACATCATACAGGTAGGTATATAATGCTGATAATACATCATGCAGGTAGGTATATAATGCTGATAATACATCATGCAGGAAGGTATATAATGGTGATGATGCTGTATATCATGCAGGTAGGTATATAATGCTGATGATACATCATGCAGGTAGGTATATAATGCTGGTAATACATCATGCAGGTAGGTATATAATGCTGATGATACATCATACAGGTAGGTATATAATGCTGATGATACATCATGCAGGTAGGTATATAATGCTGATGATACAGCATGCAGGTAAGTATATAATGCTGATAATACATCATGCAGGTAGGTATATAATGCTGGTAATACATCATACAGGTAGGTATATAATGCTGATGATACATCATGCAGGTAGGTATATAATGCTGGTAATAAATCATGCAGGTAGGTATATAATGCTGATGATACAGCATGCAGGTAGGTATATAATGCTGATAATACATCATGCAGGTAGGTATATAATGCTGATGATACAGCATGCAGGTAGGTATATAATGCTGATAATACATCATGCAGGTAGGTATATAATGCTGATGATACATCATGCAGGTAGGTATATAATGCTGATGATACATCATGCAGGTAGGTATATAATGCTGATGATACATCATGCAGGTAGGTATATAATGCTGATGATACATCATGCAGGTAGGTATATAATGCTGATGATTCATCATGCAGGTAGGTATATAATGCTGATAATACATCATGCAGGTAGGTATATAATGCTGATAATTCATCATGCAGGTAGGTATATAATACTGATGATACATCATGCAGGTAGGTATATAATGCTGATGATACATCATGCAGGTAGGTATATAATGCTGGTCATACATCATGCAGGTAGGTATATAATGCTGGTCATACATCATGCAGGTAGGAATATAATGCTGATAATACATCATGCAGGTAGGTATATAATACTGATGATACATCATGCAGGTAGGTATATAATGCTGATGATACATCATGCAGGTAGGTATATAATGCTGATGATACATCATGCAGGTAGGTATATAATGCTGATGATACATCATGCAGGTAGGTATATAATGCTGATGATACATCATGCAGGTAGGTATATAATGCTGATGATACATCATGCAGGTAGGTATATAATGCTGATGATACATCATGCAGGTAGGTATATAATGCTGATGATACATCATGCAGGTAGGTATATAATGCTGATGATACATCATACAGGTAGGTATATAATGCTGATGATACATCATGCAGGTAGGTATATAATGCTGGTGATACATCATGCAGGTAGGTATATAATGCTGATGATACATCATGCAGGTAGGTATATAATGCTGATGATACATCATGCAGGTAGGTATATAATGCTGATGATACATCATGCAGGTAGGTATATAATGCTGGTGATACATCATGCAGGTAGGTATATAATGCTGATGATACAGCATGCAGGTAGGTATATAATGTAGATGATACATCATGCAGGTAGGTATATAATGCTGATGATACATCATGCAGGTAGGTATATAATGCTGGTGATACATCATGCAGGTAGGTATATAATACTGATGATACATCATGCAGGTAGGTATATAATGCTGATGATACATCATGCAGGTAGGTATATAATGCTGATGATACATCATGCAGGTAGGTATATAATGCTGATGATACATCATGCAGGTAGGTATATAATGCTGATGATACATCATGCAGGTAGGTATATAATGCTGATGATACATCATGCAGGTAGGTATATAATGCTGATGATACATCATACAGGTAGGTATATAATGCTGATGATACATCATGCAGGTAGGTATATAATGCTGGTGATACATCATGCAGGTAGGTATATAATGCTGATGATACATCATGCAGGTAGGTATATAATGCTGGTAATACATCATACAGGTAGGTATTTAATGCTGATGATACATCATGCAGGTAGGTATATAATGCTGGTAATAAATCATGCAGGTAGGTATATAATGCTGATGATACAGCATGCAGGTAGGTATATAATGGTGATGATGCTGTATATCATGCAGGTAGGTATATAATGCTGATGATACATCATGCAGGTAGGTATATAATGCTGATAATACATCATGCAGGTAGGTATATAATGCCGATGATACATCATGCAGGTAGGTATATAATGCTGATGATACAGCATGCAGGTAGGTATATAATGCTGATGATACAGCATGCAGGTAGGTATATATTGCTGATGATACAGCATGCAGGTAGGTATATAATGATGATACATCATGCAGTTAGGTATATAGGACCTCATTCAGAGTCGGTCAAAGCGGCCGCACGGTCGTACGCCACCGATGTTCGCTAAACTGCGCATGCGTAAAGTTCGCAATGCGCGTGCGCAAACTAGCTGCTACGATCAGAAATTTCTCTCTCCTTGAACACAACCAGGTCGGTAGTTTGAGTGACAGGATGAGGCGTTTGAGGGTGGTAACAGGGGAAGGTGCTTGAAAACGGGGGAGTGGAGATCCGAACGCAGGCGTGCCTAATTATGCGAACAGCGTTTTATGGGAGTGCATAATTAACAAAGTAGCGTCATGGCACATGTGACATGGGAGGTTTTTACACTGACATGATCGTAGAGCTTAAGAGAGGATATGGTCAACCTTAAGCTCTACGACCAGTTCCGATGGTTCCCGATGGTCTCGATTAATCCTTATATGCCCGGAGATGACTTGTAATGCGTACGAGAAGGGGGCGTATTTTTTTGTCTTCCGGCCGCTTCCTCCCCTTGGTCGGCCAGCTACCGATCCGTTCTTAGGGACGCAACTTGCGAGGGCATCATTTGCATATCCGGCCCCTTTTCCCGTACGACCGTGCGGCCGCAACGACCGACTCTGAATGAGGTCCATAATGCTGATGATACATCATGCAGGTAGGTATATAATGCTGCTTACATGCATCACGCAGGTACATATATAGTGCTGCTTACATACATAATGAAGGAGGATATATAATGCTGCTGATACATCACGCAGGTACATATATAATGCTGCTTACATACATCACGCCGGTACATATATAATGCTGCTTACATACTTCACGCAGGTACATACATAATGCTGCTTACATACATCACGCGGGTACATATATAATGCTTATTACATACATCATGCAGGTACATATATAATGTTGCTTACATACATCACGCAGGTACATATATAATGCTGCTTACATACATCACGCAGGTACATATATAATGCTGCTTACATACATCATGCAGGTACATATATAATGCTTATTACATACATCATGCAGGTACATATATAATGCTTATTACATACATCACGCAGGTACATATATAATGCTGCTTACATACATCACGCAGGTACATATATAATGCTGCTTACATACATCACGCAGGTACATATATATAATGCTGCATACATACATCATGCATGTACATATACAATGCTGCTTACATACATCACGCAGGTACATATATAATGCTGCTTACATACATCATGCAGGTACATATATAATGCTGCTTACATACATCACGCAGGTACATATATAATGCTGCTTGCATACATCACGCAGGTACATATATAATGCTGCTTGCATACATCACACAGGTACATATATAATGCTGCTTACATACATAACGCAGGTACATATATAATGCTGCTTACATACATCACGCAGGTACATATATAATGCTGCCTATTACATACATTATGCAGAACTATAACCTTTTAAAAGTTTAATATTTTCCCCTTTTTTTGAACACTTTAATTCTGTTTTTCAAGCAATTATTGAAATATGTACCCACATATGCCTCCACACACACTTACTCACTGCAATTATCTAAGCATCTTAATAAATTAAGTAATCTTAATTATTTTCTGTAGGCATGGATTGCAATGTGTCATCTGAAAATGTGCATATTTTATGTAATATAAGAGCATTAAATGCTTGTACCAATAAAAGATTAATTGGACACTTTTTTATTTATTTACCATAGAAAATGCTGTCCTGATGAAATGTAAGGGCCTGATTCAGAGCCAACCGTAAGCGGCCGCTCGTTCGTTCCGACCGATGTTCGCACAACTGCGCATGCGTACGGATTTTAATACGCATGCGCGAACCAGTCAGTGCGGCCAAAAATCGTGTGCTCGCTAAATAGCGAATACCTGCTAATTGATTCAGAGCAGGACGCTATTTGCGCTCGCTCGTCCAGAAAAAGGGGCTGGCTATTTAAATTAACTGTTCGCTCTTTGCGGTCTGTTCACGCCTCTATGTCTGACCACGTCACTTGGTTGTTTTATAGTCAGAACTGCTCGCATGATTGTGGTAGGAAAAACCAACCACAAGAATAGCGAGCAGTTCATACCCCGTCCGATGTACTCGATTAATTTAATAAATAGCGGACATGAAGTATGATGCGAGCGGCCAGGGGGCGTTTTTTTCAAAATTACGTTTGCATGTTTTGTTCGCCCGTTCAGACATAGAGGCGTGAACAGACCGCAAAGAGCGAACGGTTAATTTAAATAGCCAGCCCCTTTTTCTGGACAAGCGAGCGCAAATAGCGTCCGGCTCTGAATCAGGCCCTAAATGTAAAAGGGTCCGAGTTTTGTAAATGTGTGAGTATAGAGCTATACTTGCACATGTTTAGAACTCACCTTAGGTAATAGGGTGCGAGAACATGCAAACTCGCCTGTTTCTCACACCCCCACAACTCACAATGGCAAAACTTGCATTCATATGTTTTGCCATTGCGAAGATACAACTCAGCCAATGTAATAGAGTGCGAGTCTTGAACTTGCACGATACAGGCAGGTGGGTTGCGATGCGGGCGGGGCCTGCTGGGTTGCGTCATTAAGCCCCGCCCCTTCGTGGGCAATTACCGCGATTGCCACTGATTTAAATAGGGGGCATGGCTAAATGTCACGATTCATGGGGAATCGCGTCATTAAGCCCCGCCCCTACAGGTGGACCTGCGATCGCAGCGGAAATACTTCCCATTCTACCCACTTCACTAGCAAGTGGGCAGATTGCGGGAGAAGTGCCTACCCTTCCGGGGGTGCGTGGGGTTACTCGAAAAATCGGGAGCCTCCCGCGAATTCCGGGAGGGTAGGCATACCTAAAAGTCGCAAAATAATAGACCAGCTGCATGCTAGGGAGGAAAACACTAGGAAACATTTAAAAGTGTTATGTAAATAACAGCTAGAAAGACTTTTTTTTAACCATATGTGTGGAGAACAACAAATGACAGGGCCGTAACTAGGGGTGGGTGAGTTGTGCCATCACACAGAGTACAGGGCCTATGGAAGGGCACCGTCGGTGCCCCAAGGCACCTGCATTTGGCTTGAAACTGCACCCTGAAGCCTATAGAGCCACAGCTGAGCTCCATGCGCCAATCTTCTTCCTGGTTCCACTGCCCCGCCCCTCATCGTGACATCATTATGTCACATGTTTGGGGGCAGGGCTTTGACAAATGACACCCTGCTGTGGCTCTGACAAATGACATCATTTACAAGCTCGGAAAAATGCAGAGGTGATGTCGTGTCTATTTCATCACATTTGCTTACATTTTGGAGACCTGTGTTTTTTTAATACAGGGTGTTTCACTCACTATTGGCCCCAAAGTTTTTTTTATAACTTTTAACGTTATTGACGTAATTTAGTGAAATTTGACAATGCGTATTTATTGTCCAGACGTACTGGAAAACTGAGTTCATAAAGGTTCATATGGGCACATAACACACAGACAGGATGAATGTGGATGCCTCAGTACACATGACACCACTGTCAGAAGCAGGAATACTTACTGACTATCAGTGGCGGCTCCAGAGGTGGGGCTACTGTGCAGTCCAAAATTTAAATAGGGGAACCACACCAACTGCCACCCTCACTGGCATCCTGTCTGGCAGTTGGTGTGACTCTCCTATTTGAATTTTGGACTGCGCTGCTGATTAGGGTGGTGAACAGCTGTCCTTCACTTTGCGCATGCGTGATCAGCTGGCATGGATGCTAATGAAGAACACTTTCAGTACTTGCTATGGCTTCCTCATGTTTCTCATAGACCAAGGTAAGTCTGTGTCACATTTCACTAAATAACATCAGTTACTTTAAAAGTTATAAGAAAACTTTGGGGCCGATAGCGAGTGAAACACCCTGGGCAGGATGCATCAAGGGGAAAAATGCAGTCAAATGGCGAAAATGCGGGTTTGACCTCATTCCTCATATGCACCAAGCCCATGGGCTTCTCTCCAAAGAGTGCTGTGAGAGGGATGCAATCGGATCCCTCCCAACACCCCAAGGATGCTGGAGGGGCATCTGGGTTATAGACTCGGAAGTCCCACCATCGCAAAGGGGTGCTCTTACCGACACAGCGGTCCTTTGCAGGGATCGTCATGCATACCGACGTTACCAACGCCGACAAGCATACGATGACCGGCGGAATGAATCGCATCGCGAGTACGATGCGTCATGCATCCCGCCCCCTGTATTTTAAAATAATACAACATGGTAACCAGAGACAACTGACACTACAATGATTGCAAAAAATGCTCCAAGATCAGTACACAATGCAGACAGTGCAGTACATAGCCAAACAGTGTATTTAATAAATTATTACTTTGCAGAAAGCATGTAAAGTCATACTTCCCTACACTCCCGGGACCTGCTGGAGGCTCCCGATTTTTCGGTTAAACCCCCACACCCCCGGAAGAATAGGCACTTTTCGGTATCCTGCCCACTTCCTAGTGATGTGGGCAGAAGGGAATTTTCCCGGGGAACGGCGGTCCGCTGGTGTATTCGGTAATAAAAACCTTATAGAATCTCTTATTTGGCCCCGCCCCCTATTTAAAGATACATTTGCTTCAATTTTAGAGGCAGGGCTTAATGATGCAAAAAAGCCCAGCCCCCTCCCCATCACGCCCACCTACTACTCCTCCCCATGCTTCAACACACACATACATTTTTATTTTTTTATTTTTTTTAAAGTACACAATAACAAAATGTCACCTTCTCCCTTTACAAGTCGACTAGGAAACAAGCTTTTTTAATGCAAACCCATCGTTCATTTCACTGTAATCTGGTGCATAAATCACAGCAGCAATTGTTGTAAAATATTAGCATAATTGAGAGTGATTTAAATCAGATGCAGCTGACGGTCATCATCAACTGGCAGGTTGCACCAGGGTTCAAGCACCCACAATAGATCTGTCTCCTCAGCGTGTGACACTTTTTGTGTCCAAACGTCCTTACTGTAGTTCGCCCACTTCTGCATGCTCTGCTCGAGCCCTCATCATCCTGGCTAAAAATCCGCATAGCGATTTGGCACACATTCGTGGTGCAAAAAGGTGCATTTTCCAGTTAAAAAAAGAAAAAAATGCAAAATGTATGTACTTGCAACTTTACATGAGACCCAATGTGTTCAAACTAGAGATTTGCGCAGACCCCGTGTTTTGGCAAAACCACCTTCACGTGTTTTGGTTCCTATCTGATTTGTTTTTGGATTTCTTCAAAATTGATAAAAACTGCTAAAATCATGTCATTTGGACCTGTTTACATGCAATCCATCCGAGATTCGGTTTTTAAATCCTAGTTCCGAAATGACAAAGGATTCGAGCCAGGACTCGGTTCTACTCGGAACCCCAAGACACCTCCAGCTGCATTAGCATTTTAGATGGACAGAACTGCACAGCCGCTTGTATGCAGCTCTGCAATTCTGTCCACCTCTGAATTGGGCCCAAAGAGCGACCTTGTAGTTAGTAATACCTCTTTTCCACCAAAAACCCGGGTCCGACCTGGGTTTTTGGACATGGTTCCAGCCGAGGTCAGGCCCAGGTCAGACACCGTTTATACTGCACCTTCGATCTGGGTTACTCCTAGGTCAGCCCTGTTCACACTGAACCCAGGTCTGCCCTACTAAACCTGTGAGGTCATAAAAGTGGAAGGTGACTGCTACACTGCCACCAATCAGCTCATTTTAGGCATGACCCAGTTCGGATAACCCGGGTCACGCCTTTTACACTGCACCATTACTCGGATCCATCCTGGTCCAACCGTGGTAGCTACCTGGGTTTGATTCTTGCTCACTTGACCCGGGTTATTTTTCAGGCACCCTTTTACACTGAGCTGCGACCTGGGTAGACCCAGCAAAAACCCAGGTTTTTTGCTCTGGTGTAAAAGGGGTATTAGATATAAGTCCGGGAAGTCAGGGTTCGGACTAATCTTGGCAGCTAAAGGCTTTATGGTTAGGATAAAAGGAGTGGGGTGAAGGGGCAGCCCAGCCTGGTAACGCAGCTGACGGATTTTATTTCTTTATAAAAATCCAGATTATTTGAATATATTTACATTTTTAAGGTTTTCCCTGAAATAAGCAGCTTTTTAAATGTACGAAACTGAGCGTGTTAGATGCTCTCACACAGCAGATTGCGTTCATTAGTTGACTCGATTTCTATGAAGTACTTATATTAAATGAAATGAAAAGATTAAAGTGGATCTTTCATCAAAGGCATGAAAAATTCTGTTATTTAATATAACTTCAAACACTACCTGTGACTCCTAGTTTAAACTCTTTATCATTGCCATGTGTCATGTGTGAGTGCACTATATAGCAAACGCTCATTGCTCTGTGCTTTGTAGTTGTTACTGAAATTCAAAAGCATTGACATGTATTGACCAAGCTGTAGACCACCACCAGGGATAGTATGTGAGAATAAAGTATATTTATTTTATATACTGTACCTGCCACATGTGTAATGCGCAATAAGAACAGACTGACACGCAGCAAGGGGTGTATAGTTTCTGGCAGTAAGCTATTCCTACCTAAGCACTTGGGCTTGGCAGTTACTTGTGGTTAGGTGTGCAGCCGGCTTCCCCTTCTTAATGATCAATGCACCTAGACATGGTTGGACAGGGGTACAGGGGAATACCCTGGTGGGCCCCACTATCTGGGGGCCCCACTCCTTCCTCTAGGTGTCAGGTTCCAGACTGTGCACTCAAATTATACATTGTTACTCTATTAGTGGGTCAATTACCTGGCAGTTACCTAGTGGAGCAGGACCACAGATAAACAGGGATGCTTGGCACACTTCTATAGAAACTACACCAAACTTTGCCAAATGGTTATACAAAGCGGCTGTAGTGGCTGGTCACACCCCTCTGGTGGCTGACCATACCCCTTAAGCATGGGCCCCTACCACTGCATACCCACGGTGGGCCCCTCATGCCCCATCCGACACTGGACCTAGAAGAAGTGCTCCTGATCTATACATCCATCGGGAGCAGCAATATAGTTCCACAGGCATTTCACTCCTCTCTTCTTAAGGCCCCCATACATCAGCAACAATCTGAAAACCACAATCGAACAATTTGAAGATTTATTGCCCGATCTTTATTTAGCAATCTGCGCCCGTACATTACAGATCTGTTTCAGTGAATTGCAGATCATTTTCTGCAAACACAGATCTGCCAGTCTGGAAAGGCCCATCATTTTACTGGTAACGGTCTGCAAATATGCTGATCATCTCCATACACTAGCAATCTACAGCCCCAATCCATCTGTTAAATCCAACATGTTGGACAACCTGATTTACCAATTCCAATCACTTTTTGGTTGCAATTTGCGATTGTTTACACAATCATCTGCAAATTGTAGAATTGCCACAATGGATTGCTGATGTATGGCGGCCTATAGATAATCAGAATAGAAACCCAGCACCAGTGAATAGAGGGATTAAACAATAGTTCAGCAGTCAAATAAGGTTTATGTCAACCTTAATAAATAGGATAGATCAAGAAGAAGACTGCGCTCTAAAGTCTATAGCGGGACATCAATATCAACACATATATTTGAAATATAAGTTTAATATAATAAGGCTAAATAGCCAGATTCATAAAAAATGACATAAACTGTATACATGCAAAAGAGTTGATCAGACTCACAATATTAAAAAACAGTAGGTGAAAAATACACAAATATCGCAATATCAATCTGTATTAGATGTATAACTAAATATAGAAACACTGATAATGGTAATATTAGAGACCCTGGAGATCCTAAGGGAACAATGAAAAAGGAGTCTCGTATGGATACAATATGACCAGATGATGATAGCCGACCTTCAATATAAAGTCTCGTGTATAGCCTCAATACAAGGAGTAAATCAAAAATATAATAGGCATCTCTTCTCCTGAATGCACCTTGTCAGTAATTAACGCTGCATATAATGGCGGCTGAATTGAAAACTCACTTGTAGTTGGAATACCAGCATTCAGCTCTCTTCCAAAATATAGAACATAGCCCTATAGATATATCAATAGACGTAGATTAGTATATCTGGAGCCGTGGGCGACAAGGATATTTTATGTAATGAGCCAGGTAAGGGCCGTCAGCGTTAAATGATGCGACTGACAGCCTACTCCAGATTGCACTACACCAGCTCCAAACAGTCAATCAATAGCCGGGGCACTGTAAAATAGAGACTGTAAACAGTGATGTTCACCTGTGTGTGGTGCGCCAGATGACAGC
This sequence comes from Taudactylus pleione, assembly GCA_031769625.1. Taxonomy (NCBI): domain Eukaryota; kingdom Metazoa; phylum Chordata; class Amphibia; order Anura; family Myobatrachidae; genus Taudactylus; species Taudactylus pleione. The sequence continues at coordinate 4,936,325 of JAUIMM010000205.1, forward strand.
CGTCTCAGCGCGGCGGCAGCACGAATACCAGAAGGTGCTTTCCCTCCGGCTTTGGATGACGGCCAGGTATTACCGTCTCAGCAAGATAGCGGCACAGGCAATATTGGAGAGATGTACGTGCCTGCGGCTCAAAAAGCAGGTGAAGTCTCAGCTCCTAAATACAATGGAAATCCCAATGCAGCGGAGGTTAGTCAGGGCAGCAGCCGCCAGCGGCACCGGCAGTAGTGGAAAGATGAACGTCCCTGCGGCTCAGATAACAGGTGCAGTCACAGTATCTCTGAGTAGTAGAAATCCCGATGAACCAAAGGTAGGTCGGGGCGGCATCCACCGGCTTGTTGGTTTAGGGGAATGCAAATGGTCGATATAAATGTAGGGTCTCCAGGCTCCTATGGGGAACGACAACGCGTTTCGGCTACTGCTGTAGCCTTTTACAAGCCAAAAATGTTCCCCATTCTCCGTTATTTGGTATAAATAACCCTAGAATGAAATTGGTTGGTTGGCTAATTAGCTCAATCTGGTCAGCTTGATCCATAGTGACTCATTAGGAGTTTAATTCAACAGGTTTGTATGTTATCTGAGCCACAGGGACGTTCATCTTTCTACTACTGCCGGTGCCGCTATCTTGCTGAGACGGTAATACCTGGCCGTCATCCAAAGTCGGAGGGAAAGCACCTTCTAGTAGTCGTGCTGCCGCCGCGCTGAGACGGCTGTCATCTGGCGCACCACACACAGGTGAACATCACTGTTTACAGTCTCTATTTCACAGTGCCACGGCTATTGATTGACTGTTTGGAGCTGGTGTAGTGCAATCTGGAGTAGGCTGTCAGTCGCATCATTTAACGCTGACGGCCCTTACCTGGCTCATTACATAAAATATCCTTGTCGCCCACGGCTCCAGATATACTAATCTACGTCTATTGATATATCTATAGGGCTATGTTCTATATTTTGGAAGAGAGCTGAATGCTGGTATTCCAACTACAAGTGAGTTTTCAATTCAGCCGCCATTATATGCAGCGTTAATTACTGACAAGGTGCATTCAGGAGAAGAGATGCCTATTATATTTTTGATTTACTCCTTGTATTGAGGCTATACACGAGACTTTATGTTGAAGGTCGGCTATCATCATCTGGTCATATTGTATCCATACGAGACTCCTTTTTCATTGTTCCCTTAGGATCTCCAGGGTCTCTAATATTACCATTATCAGTGTTTCTATATTTAGTTATACATCTAATACAGATTGATATTGCGATATTTGTGTATTTTTCACCTACTGTTTTTTAATATTGTGAGTCTGATCAACTTTTTTGCATGTATACAGTTTATGTCATTTTTTATGAATCTGGCTATTTAGCCTTATTATATTAAACTTATATTTCAAATATATGTGTTGATATTGATGTCCCGCTATAGACTTTAGAGCGCAGTCTTCTTCTTGATCTGGCCTATAGATAATCAGCATATTGGGCCTGATTCTGAGATGGACACTGGTCTGAATGTGAATGGATTGCTAATATGAGATTATACTCATGTCTTGATGCGTATGATCAGGGCGCCGAGAGGGGGAGCTGGTACTAATTAAACAGGACCGGGCTTGATGGAGGGGACTGATGGGGGCCCAGGTCTGCCACCACCTCCTTTCCATCTCTTCTACCTGTGTCTTTGCAGCCCAGCACACAGCTGCTGTGTGGGCCAGGGAGGCTGCCTCCACTGAGCAGCAGCAGCAGTCTCCTCTTCCAGTGGGGGGAGCAATCACACTGATTGCACCCCCCCCGTCGCATTTGCCCCTGCATTAGAGGCTCAAGGCGCCCCCTCTTCAGTGCGCAGCAAATCATTTTCCCCAATAAGGGGGGCGTGGCCATGCCTCTCACTATTTGGTCACCCCCACCAAAAATAATTGGGCCCGAGCCGGCTTTCTATGGGCCTGCATATGATGCGTGTGCACTCCCAACTTTTTCTGTTTGCAAAAGCAGCCATCATAATTATCATTGGCACTTACACAGACCCCATGCAAGGTGCAAGAGATATGACTGAAATAGGCACCCCCTCCCCAGCATACACACATCATGGTGTAACTCTGGCACTAGACGCACCCAAGATGGTTCTCTTTCATGCTTACGCCCAGTTTCCTCCGAATTATGGATGGACAGAAACGTCCAAGATGCGTCCGACTCAGAATTGCTCGTAGATATGCAATATGGGTATGATTGCGGCATGTGCAGTATGCAAAAATCACTACAAGCAGCCGCATTTAGGGGTCTATTTACTAAGCAGTGTTAGGAGACAGAGTGAAAAGTGATAAGAAAGTGATAAGGTGCCAGCCAATCAGCTCTCAACTGTCATCTCACAGGCTGTGTTTGAAAAATGACAGTTGGGAGCTGATTGGCTGGCACCTTATCACTTTTCACTCTGTCTCCTAACACTGCTTAGTAAATAGACCCCTAAGTCTTATGTGCGGCTCAGAATCAGGCCCAATGTATATATAACAATAACTGGAAGTTACAAGTCTAGTCTGTAAGCTGGCCTTTGGTGCCTCTGTAGCTAACGCTTGTGGTACCCAGAACATAGCGTGAGAACAGGGAGTGTGCCGCTTCCCAGGGAAGAAGCGGCCTCTCTTTAAATTCAAGATAGCCGATGTGAAACTTCTGCATTCAAATTGAAGGAAAATTAGGCTGCCTCTTCTATGAAGGCCGACAACAAAAATGGGGAGGAAACAACAGCGGTGATTGTCACTTGGGCCAGGTGAGTAGTGTATGCCGTGTGGAAATTGGTAATATGGGTAGTGTATGTTTGGGAGTAGGTAGTTAAATGTGTGTCCAGGGGGAGGGGTGTTTAGCGTATGCTCTGGAGGGTGGTTTGTAAGGCGGGTAAAGTATGTCCTGAGGATAGTAAGTTCTGATAGTGTGAGTACATGGGGTGGGGGGGAGAGAGGAAAAGCACACACCCCTTGTTGCAACCCTGAGCATTCCTTTGATGATCGAGATTGCCATGGCTCCTCTAATTTAACTCACCTGCAGGCTCCAAAACCTCATCAGTCCCCATTACAGTCTCTGGGTCTGATATCAAGTAGAATACAAAACCGTCAGGTGCTCTTGCATTGCCTGAGGCTATCCCCGGCACCCTTGGGCGGTGGGTGTTGGCTTGATTGTTTAAAAAATTTAATAAATAATATTGTCTTTTAAAGGAGAACTAGAGGCCCCAGCATGCCTCCCCCGCATGCTGGTACTTGTACTAGTACCTCTAGTTCACCTGCAAAATAAATATAGATAGATAGATAGATAGATAGATAGATAGATAGATAGATAGATAGATAGATAGATAGATAGATAGATAGATAGATAGATATAAAGACAGGAGACAGACACTGAAGGTTTTATTATTTATTACACAATCACTCACCTGTGAGTCCAAGGCAAGATAGGACTGTGAGGGGGGCAAGTTGCGGTGCCGTTGTCAGTGTTTCTATGCTATTGTACTGGCAACTTACCCCCTTCACAGCTAATAGGATTGATCCCTAAATGTCAGTTTACAGTAAAACGTCTATATAAAACATGTAATTCCATGTAGAGACACAGACAAAAGTTAGGATTTCACATTCCTGCCTAAATTGTCCCCATATTAATTGTTTCCAGTGAGAAATAACATTTGTTAGTTTGATAACAAGTCAGAAATGTAGCACAGCAAATTGTTTGATTGTTTCAGCGGATATTTTGTAAGCCACAGTTCACAATAAAATCTGAATGTTTAATTCAGCCCATCCAGTATATTTGGGCAGTATTCCTTTATGCTGTAAGTAAAAAAATGAGCTTCACTAATACCACTTTTATACCAAAGTTCCGGGTCTGACCTGGGAGTTGGAACAGGTTTCCAATCCAGATCAGACCCGGAACTTACCCCTTTCATACTGCGGCGCCGACCCAGGATAGTCCCGAGTCAGTGCCGTTCACACCGGAGGCAGGTCTGCAGTGACCCGGTTCTTCCGGCGTTGCAGTGGACGCTTGGAGATTATATCATCTCTGAAGCTAGCCAATCGGTACCTGGATCGTGACCTGGATCCCGGCGTTTACACTGCAGGGTGCCACGGGAACGGTGCCAGTGCCAACCCTGCAAAGTACCCAAGTTGGATCCATGGGTCCCTGAACCCGGGTGGATCCATTTACACAGACAAAATTCCTGGGTTGATGCACATCAACCCGGGATTTTTAGGTCAGTGTAAAAGGGGTATTAGTAGCAGAAAGCAGGAAGATTTTGCAAGCCACAACTCATAGCAGTTAATTGCAGAAAGCAGGGAGAGTTAGATGATTTTATGCATGCATGCTTACAGTTCAAAATATAACATCCATCCCTCATAGGATCCACATTGTATGCCTAGACTCCAAATGGAACGCTTGTCTGCCCCACCATTCACATACGACTTGAAATGCCAGCAAGGGCAAGGTCCCAATGGGAGGTTAATGACCTCAGTGTACACTTGTACCAGTCCAAAAACAGCAACCGGAGGTCCTGCTCACCAGAGCAACTCTCATCACATGGGTACGTCTCTGCCTCTCACTTTACATCGGCGGCTCCCTCAGGAGGCCTGTCTACTACTGTTCCATTCCATCCCAATAAGACCTAGTTTGCCTCGGTCCTGTCTGGCTTCTCCATATATTGTCCCTGCCCCTGCCTCTTAGTTCCATCGATCAATCCTATGTGTACTGTTTGCCCATACAGGCTAGTTCCTTTAGAGGTTTCCTGTGAATTCCATAACTAGCAGTCCTGTTTGTCATTAAAGTCTCCCTATGTTATTAAATGTGTTAAGAATGGGTTGGGTATGGCTTGCCGGCAGTCAGGATTCCAGCGGTCAGAATCCCGATGCCGGGATCCCGACAGGGTTAACATACCGACACTTGTTGGTCAGCATGCAACCCCTTCTCCCTACCCTAACCCTCCCATTCTCGTGCCTAACCCTAACCTGCCCCCTAGTGCCTGACCCTAACCCCCCCTCCCCACACCCTAAAACTAACCCTTCCCCTAAGTGCCGAATCCTAACCCTCCCCTTAGTGCCTAACCCTAACCCTGCACACTAACCCTCCCCCTAACCTCCTATACTTACCTTCGGGATGCCGACAGTCAGTATTCTGAAGCCAGAAACCCGACAGCAGTCGGGATCCTGGCTCAAGAATTTAGACCGTCGGTATCCCATCAGCCGAGATGCTGACTACATCCCGTTAAAAATAGCCTTCAAAGCTCCCAAATTAATTACAAATTGAATTTTCCAGAGAGCCGTTGAATGTGTTTATTAGTCTAACATTGACCTTAAATGCTTTTAAAATGTAAGATTTGTCTTAATAATAATAATAATAATTAATCAGATATTGGTGTTCATCTTCCTAAGGTAGTGTGGCGACAAAATGGATGGAACAGAATTGTTCAAGGGAGATTTAGCGGCGAAAATGTGCTCATAGTGGTTCCTAATCCTTAGCTCTGAATAAACAGCACTGAAGCCAGCTCATGCCAGGATCCTTCACATGAGACGGTAACAGTAGGGGTCTTCCAGGGCACACATCAGAGTTATGCCAAGTCTTTATTCTTTCCTGCTACTGTTCAGTAACTACAAAGTTTTTTTTGTACAAAACTAAAGCTATTTTAATCTTGTTCTATACTAACACTTCGGTGCACAGTGAGCAGTGTTTAGAAGGATGGAAGAGTTTCAGAAGGTGCATGATTAAATTCCCATCAGTCTGACAGCTGGTCTCTGGCATAAGCTTTTTCAAAGTACTTTTATATGTAGCTGTTGTGTCTGTAGCTGGCCGTCATGATGAACTGATTCTGACTATAGGCTTGGTTAGACATTATAAACTCAAATTTGGATTTTGAAATGACAGAATACAAAATGCGCCTCTGAAAAAGAGTCAACTCTGTCATGGGGCGGGATGCACGACGCGTTGCAATTTGCATGTGATGCATCCCGCTACTCATCGCATGCATTCCGGGGTTGATTATGCCGGCAGGGCCGGATTAACAATGGTGCGGGTGGAGCTTCAGCTCCAGGCCCTCCCATCAAAACAGGTCTGTCCTGCTGCTGTAGGCAGGAATTTTTTTTTCCTGCTGCAGCAGCCTACTAATAGCCATCAAAGGCACCGCCCCCTGACCGAGGCCCCTCCCCCGTGATGACTGTATACAGTGTGCAGTACTGTGTATACAGTGTGTAACTACTGATGGATGAAAACTCATCTTCGATAAAGAGATTCTGCTTCAACAATCCAGATTCCAGGACCAATTAAATCAGGTGCAACAGTTGTATAAACGTATGAATATACAATGTGTGTGTGTGCATATATTGTGTATATATACATATGTGTTTACGTGTCTATATTGTGAATAAATATAAATATATATATACAGTACACACACACATATATTATACACTCAGCTGGTGTTCTGGACATTTTTTATTCCCTTTTCTCCTTTCTCCCCTTGTTCTGCCCCCGCATGTTCCTCCCGTCTCCCCCTGCGTGTCTCCTGTCTCTCCATGTTGCTGCTCCTGTCTCCCCGTGTTCCTTCCTTCTCCCCTTGTTCTGCCCCCGCATGTTCCTCCCGTCTCCACCTGCGTGTCTCCTGTCTCTCCATGTTGTTGCTCCTGTCTCCCCGTGTTCCTTCCTTCTCCCCTTGTTCTGCCCCACCATGTTCCTCCCGTCTCCCCCTGCGTGTCTCCTGTCTTTCCATGTTGTTGCCTCGTCTTCCTCCTGTCTCCCCCTGTGTTCCTTCCTTCTCCCCTGTTCTTCCCCCAGTGTTCCTCCCGTCTCATCCTTTCTTCTTCCCGTCTCCTCCTGTTCTTTCCCGTCTTCCTCCCGTCATTTCTTCACTCTGTGTTCATCCCGTCTCCTCCTGTTCTTCCCCATTCCTTCTGTCTCTGCCTGGTCACCAGTGCAGACATGTGGATCCCGATGTGCAACCACCGCTGTCTTTTTATTGTTATATGTGACTGTCACCAGCTGGTGTTGTGGACGAGCCTCAGCTCAGGCCTATGGGCTATACTGCGCATAATTAGCCGGCAGAGGGTTCCTCCGGAACCCTCCCCTGCTATGGCGGCCGTGTATGTGCAGTCAGCGTGACTGATCATACGCAGCAGCCCTGGCAGCACTCTGGGCACATCGCAGGCATGTTCTTTTTTCGGAGCTCCCATCCCTGCACGTGCCAGGAGGATACGTTCCGGTGATATGATCGTATTTTGCAATGTGATCATGGGCGCTAATGTCATGACCAGATCGCATTGCAATAGCGATCATTAATAAATGGGTCCCCTAGCGAGAGAATTAGTATGGATGTGGTGGGGTGAGCAGGCCTGGAGACAGGGGGTTACTAAAGGTACACCCGTCTCGGGACCTGATGTTCAGAGGGGCCCTGAGGTTCAGGGGCACAAAATTCAAAAATCCCTTTGATTTTTGAATTCCAAGGCTGAACAAGGGTGCCGCTTATAACGTCCATGTTTATGTTCAGCCTTGGAATCCAAAAATCAAAGGGATAATCTCTATACCAGTGATTTTCAACCTTTTCAACTCAGGGCACACTAAACAAGATTTTAAAATTGCCAAGGCACACTATCCGGCTCTGCGGTGTGCATGACCAATGAAAAAACATACCCATTGGCTCCAACATAAAAATATACGCACATATTGGCCTCCACAGGAATAAAACACACTACAGTACAAGTGCACTGAGCTGACTGCAGCGGCACACTTGACAACCCCTCGCGGCACACTAGTGTGCCACGGCACAGTGGTTGAAAAACGCTACTCTATACCTTCATATCAGTGTTATCAACGGCACATCTTTTTATACATTTGATGTAAGCAATAGCTTTTTATGCTAATTTTTAACATTTAATCAAGAATACAATTTTTCTGATGTACTAATATTTGGCCATTGGCCGCATTGTTGGGTGATTTGACATTGAATAAGAACCTTGGTGACCAAATCAGAAGAATTCTTAAATGCTAATATCTGTCAGCTGAAAGTTTTCAGTGGTACCTCCATTGTGAATTTTGTATTGGTGTTAAATTGTACAGAGCATTCCATTTGCTAGTGCCCTCTAAGTATTGTGTTTGGATATATATATATATATATATATATATTAGGGGTGTGCACCGGCCACTTTTCGTGTTTTGTGTTTTGGTTTTGGATCTGGATCTTTCTTCGTGTTTTGGATCTGGATTGGTTTTGCCAAAACCACCCTTCCGTGTTTTGGGTTCTGGGTTTTGTGTTTTGGATCTGTATTTTTTTGAAAAAAAGCATAAAAACAGCTAAAATCACAGAATTTGTAGGTTTTTCTGCTCCTATGCTATTATTAACCTCAATAACCTTAATTTCCACTCATTTCCAGTCTATTCTGAACACCTCACACCTCACAATAGTGTTTTTATGTCCAAAAGGTTGCACCGAGGTAGCTGGATGACTATGCTAAGCGACACGAGTGGGCGGCACAAACACGTGACCCATCTAGGAGTGACACTGCAGTGGCAGACAGGATGGCAGTTAGAAAAACTAGGCCCCAAACTGTACATAATGCAAAGAAAAAAAAGAGGTGCAAGATGGAATTGTCCTTGGGCCCTCCCACCCACCCTTATGTTGTATAAACAGGACATGCACACTTTAACAAATCAATCATTTCAGCGCCAGGGTCTGCCACACAACTGTGGCTGAAATGATTGGTTCGTTTGGGCCCCCACAAAACAAGCTGGCAATTAATGTGTCCCTGCACAAACTGGCTCTACGGAGGCAAGATGTCATCCTCATCCTCCTCATCCACCGATTCCTCACCCTCTTCAGTGTGTACATCCTCATCCTCACAAAGTATTAACTCGTCCCCACTTGAATCCACCACCACAGGTCCCTCTGTACCTTCTGGAGGCTGGTCTCCCTGGAAGAGCTGATAATTCATTTTGATGAACATCATCTTCTCCACATTCTGTGGAAGCAACCTCCTACGCCTTTCGCTGACAAGGTTCCCGGCTGCACTAAACACTCTTTCGGAGTACACACTGGAGGGGGGGCAACTCAGGTAAAATAGAGCCAGTTTGTACAGGGGCCTCCAAATTGCCTCTTTTTCCTGCCAGTACAGGTACGGACTGTCTGACATGCCTACTTGGATGCTGTCACCGATGTAATCCTCCACCATTCTGTCAATGGTGACAGTATCATATGCAGTGACAGTAGACATGTCAGAAATTGTTGCCAGGTCCTTCAGTCCGGACCAGATGTCCAAACTTGGTCCTGCATGCCCTGCATCACCGCCAGCGGGTTGCTTAGGATACCTAAGTTTTTTCCTGGCAGCCCCAGTTGCGGGAGAAAATGAAGAAGGAGCCGTTGACGTGTCACGTTCCGCTTCAGCTGACAGTGTGTTCACCAGCAGGTCTTTGCACCTCTGCAGGCTTGTGTCGGCCGGAAAGAGAGACACCACATAGGCTTTAAACCTAGGATCGAGCACGGTGGCCAAAATGTAGTGGTCTGATTTCAACAGATTGACCACCCTGGAATCCTGGCAAAGCGAATGAAGGGCTTCATCCACAAGTCCCACATGCCGAGCGGAATCGCTCCGTCTTAGCTCCTCCTTCACTTTCTCCAGCTGCTTCTGCAAAAGTCTGATGAGGGGAATGACCTGACTCAAGCTGGCAGTGTCTGAACTGACTTCACGTGTGGCAAGTTCGAAGGGCTGGAGAACCTTGCACAACACGGAAATCATTCTCCACTGCGCTTGAGTCAGGTGCATACCCCCTCCTTTGCCTATGTCATAGGTGGATGTATAGGCTTGTATGGCCTTTTGCTGCTCCTCCATCCTCTGAAGCATATAGAGGGTTGAGTTCCACCGCGTCACAACCTCTTGCTTCAGGTGATGGCGGGGCAGGTTCAAGAGTGTTTGCTGGCGCTCCAGTCTTCGGCACGCAGTCGCTGAATGGCGAAAGTGGCCAGAAATTTTTCGGGCCACCCAAAGCGTCTCCTGCACGCCCCTGTCGCTTTTCAGAAAATTCTGCACCACCAAGTTTATTGTGTGAGCAAAACATGGGACGTGCTGGAATTTGCCCAGATGTAATGCCCGCACAATATTGGTGGCGTTGTCAGATATCACAAATCCCCAGGAGAGTCTAAGTGGGGTAAGCCACTGGGCGATGATTTCCCTCAGTTTCTCTAAGAGGTTGTCGGCGGTGTGCCTCTTACTGAAACCGGTGATACACAGCGTAGCCTGCCTTGTAACGAGCTGGCATTTCTGAGATGCTGCTACTGGTGACGCTGCTGCTGTTGCTGCGTAAGGTGATACATCTACCCAGTGGGCTGTCACAGTCATATAGTCCTTAGTCTGCCCTGTTCCACTTGTCCACATGTCCGTGGTTAAGTGGACATTGTGTACAACCGCATTTTTCAGGACACTGAGGACACTTTTTCTGACGTTTCTGTACAGTCTCGGTATCGCCTGCCTAGTGAAGTGGAATCTAGACGGGATTTGGAACCGGGGACACACTACCTCCATCAATTGTCTAAATCCCACTGCACTAATGGCGGATACCGGACGCACGTCTAACACCAACATAGCAGTCAAGGCCTCAGTTATACGTTTTGCTTCAGGATGACTGCTGTCGTACTTCATCCTCCTCGCTAAGGACTGTTGGAGGGTCAATTGTTTAGTAAAAGTAGTGGTGTTCCTACTTCCTCTCTGGGATGATGAACGACTCCCAGCAGCAGCAACAGCAGCAGCGGCAGCAGTAGGCGTAGCAATGCAGGATCCTCCGGAGGAATCCCGGATAGGAGAGTCAGTCATGCCAGTGACATGGCCTGCAGGACTACTTCCGATCCTGACTAAGGAGGAAATTGACGAGGAGGGAGTTGACGGTGTGGTTTGCAGGTGCTTGGATACAACAGGACAACGGGATTTAGGTGTCCCTGGACTGCTTACGGTCTTAGCCAAAGTTTCTGAACTTGACAGTAACTTTTTATGAACGCGCTGCAGGTGCCGTATAAGGGAGGATGTTCCTAGGTGGTTGACGTCCCTACCCCTACTTATTTCACCTTTACATATGGTACATATGGCAAGACAGTTGTTGTCCGGATTTGAATAGAAATATTGCCAGACCAAAGAGGTGGAATGTTTGGTCTTCTGCCCAGGCATGACCGTGATGGGCTTTTTCATCCCACGGACAACAACTGTCTCCCCCGTAGCCTGATTTAAACAAACCACATCACCATCAGAATCCTCCTCGCCAACTTCCTCCTCAGCGCCAGCTACACCAGTATCCTCATCCTGTTGTACTTCAACAGTGACATCTTCAATTTGCATATCAGCAAGTGGACTGTGGGTGCTCCTTTCAGCACTTGCAGGGGGCGTGCAACTGGTGGAAAGAGCCACCTCTTCCCGTCCAGTGCTGGGAAGGTCAGGCATCGCAACCACCACCACACTTGGACTCTCCTTGGGGATTTGTGATATCTTCTTAGAAAGCACAGTTCTTCGCTGTGCTTTTGCTAGCTTAACTCTTTTGATTTTTTTAGTGGGAGGAGGGCTTCCATCGTCATGTGAAGCTGAACCACTAGTCATGAACATACTAGGGATTGACCTTAGCCGTTCCTTGCCACTCCGTGTCGTAAATGGCATATTGGCAAGTTTACGTTTCTCTTCAGCTGATTTAAATGTCTTTTTCAAGGTAATTTTCCTGAACTTTGCCATTTGGGATTGTATGTGCCCTCTACTATGACATTGGGCATCGGCCTTGGCAGACGACGTTGATGGCATGTTATTGTCTATGTCATGACTAGTGGCAGCAGCTTCAGCACTAGGAGGAAGTGGTTCTTGATCTTTCTCTATTTTATTTTTATCGGAGAAAGTTTGGTCCTCCATTTATGTTATATCAATTTGATATATACGTGCGGCTAAACACAGAAAATTATTTTTTGTTGGTTTGGACTGGAGTGTACTTTCGGGGGTTACAGCACCCTTAACGGTCAAGCCAGCCGGCCCTTTACTTATGACACAGGCGCACGCTTGGCACTACTTTGTTGATGCACGTGCGGCTACTGCGCACACAATTCACAAACACAGAAAATAATTTTTTTTTTGGTTTGGACTGGAGTGTACTTTCGGGGGTTACAGCACCCTTTAACGGTCAAGCCAGCCGGCCCTTTACTTATGACACAGGCGCACGCTTGGCACTACTTTGTTGATGCACGTGCGGCTACTGCGCACACAATTCACAAACACAGAAAATAATTTTTTTTTTGGTTTGGACTGGAGTGTACTTTCGGGGGTTACAGCACCCTTTAACGGTCAAGCCAGCCGGCCCTTTACTTATGACACAGGCGCACGCTTGGCACTACTTTGTTGATGCACGTGCGGCTACTGCGCACACAATTCACAAACACAGAAAATAATTTTTTTTTTGGTTTGGACTGGAGTGTACTTTCGGGGGTTAAAGCACCGGTAATGGTCAAGCCAGCCGGCCCTTTACTTATGACACAGGCGCACGCTTGGCACTACTTTGTTGATGCACGTGCGGCTACTGCGCACACAATTCACAAACACAGAAAATAATTTTTTTTTTGGTTTGGACTGGAGTGTACTTTCGGGGGTTACAGCACCCTTAACAGTCAAGCCAGCCGGCCCTTTACTTATGACACAGGCGCACGCTTGGCCCTACTATGTTGATGCACGTGCGGCTACTGCGCACACAATTCACAAACATAGAAAATAATTTTTTCTTTGGTTTGGACTGGAGTGTACTTTGGGGGTTACAGCACCCTTTAACGGTCAAGCCAGCCGGCCCTTTACTTATGACACAGGCGCACACTTGGCACTACTTTGCTGATGCACGTGCGGCTACTGCGCACACAATTCACAAACACAGAAAATTATTATTTTTTTGGTTTGGACTGGAGTGTACTTTGGGGGTTACAGCACCCTTTAACGGTCAAGCCAGCCGGCCCTTTACTTATGACACAGGCGCACGCTTGGCACTACTTTGTTGATGCACGTGCGGCTACTGCGCACACAATTCACAAACACAGAAAATAATTTTTTTTTTGGTTTGGACTGGAGTGTACTTTCGGGGGTTACAGCACCCTTAACGGTCAAGCCAGCCGGCCCTTTACTTATGACACAGGCGCACGCTTGGCACTACTTTGTTGATGCACGTGCGGCTACTGCGCACACAATTCACAAACACAGAAAATAATTTTTTTTTTGGTTTGGACTGGAGTGTACTTTCGGGGGTTACAGCACCCTTAACAGTCAAGCCAGCCGGCCCTTTACTTATGACACAGGCGCACGCTTGGCACTACTATGTTGATGCACGTGCGGCTACTGCGCACACAATTCACAAACATAGAAAATAATTTTTTCTTTGGTTTGGACTGGAGTGTACTTTGGGGGTTACAGCACCCTTTAACGGTCAAGCCAGCCGGCCCTTTACTTATGACACAGGCGCACACTTGGCACTACTTTGCTGATGCACGTGCGGCTACTGCGCACACAATTCACAAACACAGAAAATTATTTTTTTTTTGGTTTGGACTGGAGTGTACTTTGGGGGTTACAGCACCCTTTAACGGTCAAGCCAGCCAGCCCTTTACTTATGACACAGGCGCACGCTTGGCACTACTTTGTTGATGCACGTGCGGCTACTGCGCACACAATTCACAAACACAGAAAATATATTTTTTTTTGGTTTGGACTGGAGTGTACTTTCGGGGGTTACAGCACCCTTAACGGTCAAGCCAGCCGGCCCTTTACTTATGACACAGGCGCACGCTTGGCACTACTTTGTTGATGCACGTGCGGCTACTGCGCACACAATTCACAAACACAGAAAATAATTATTTTTTTGGTTTGGACTGGAGTGTACTTTGGGGGTTACAGCACTCTTTAACGGTCAAGCCAGCCGGCCCTTTACTTATGACACAGGCGCACGCTTGTCACTACTTTGTTGATGCACGTGCGGCTACTGCGCACACAATTCACAAACACAGAAAATATATTATTTTTTTAGCACTTGGGGGGAGCACCCCTGATGGACAGTGCACCCCCTGGACAACACTACAGCACCCCTTTAGGACTGGGACACTGCACAGGACTTTGGAGTGGACACAGCCCCTATGGAGAACTGACTGCACAACACAGTCCAGCCAGCCCCTATGGACTTTGAAGTAGTGGACACAGCCCCTATTAACAACAGCAGCACAGCACAACACAGCCAGCCCCTATGGACTTTGAAGTAGTGGACAACAGCAGCACTACACTACACTACACTACACAGCCCTAACTCCCACCCTCCCTCTTCACTGTCCACAGCCGAGTGAGAAAATGGCGCCGACGCGGGTACCTTATATAGGATCCAAAACCCGCGAGACTCGGAAGGCGGGATGATGACGTTTTGCCTCGATTTCAGATCCGAGTCAGGCGGGAAAAGTCGAGCCTGACTCGGATCGGACTCGGATCGGGGGGGCTCGGGGGGGTTCGGATTTCAGAAATCCGAACCCGCTCACCCCTAATATATATATATATATATATATACACACAAAAGACTGGCACTCCACTGGTAGAATATATTGGAACATATACCTTACCTTGGTGCCCTCCCCAGGTGACAGATTCCCACCACTATTTAACAAGATACTGACGGCGACACTCACAGGACTTAAAAATGTTCAATACATCACCAATATGACCTATTGGTGTTGTTTTTAACCTTTTTAAGTCCTTTGAGTCAGTATTTTATATATATACTGTATATATATATATATATATATATATATATATATATATATTTGGTTTTTTTCTTATGTCACCCTCTGGGATGGGATTGAGGGACAGGGGTGGGGAGCCCAGAGATGTTCAATGTACCGGGCCCCAAGATTTTTGTTGCCGGCCCTGGGGATGAGTGAAAGTAGGGTGGTGGGTTACAGTTAGAGGAATATATTATTTATTACATTTAAGTCAATATTATTAGCATCTTCTAGTTGTGTTTAAAGTACTTTCCCACTATTAGTAGATTTTCCCCAGACAATCTTAATCAAAAGACATAGGGCCTAATTCAGAGGTGCACACTATGTTGATGTCGCGTGCAAGCGCCCGATATTAATGGACGTGTTCCATGCGCAATACAGATATGGTATGCCATCACACCCTGTGGTTAACTGCAGATTCAGCACTCTCACAGAGTGAGTGTCACGATCTGCTTAGGACGATCTCCTACTGAGGAGCTGAAAGCTGAGGTCCCGGGTTGAGGAAGGAATCAGAGGCAAAGGGCCTGGATATAAGTTCTCCTCATCCGTGAGTACCGGATGTTGACAAGACCTGACCAAAGGCACGGAGTCTAACTTGCTGAGAGGTGTTCACCAGTGACCCCTCCAAGCGGGATATGGGTTTAAGCTGCACCCAGCAAGCAGGTCGCGGCCCTTTGGTCAAGTATATGATACAAGTGGGAAATGGAGAAACGTAACACCGGGAAGTCCCAGGAGAATGTACTTCAGGCTGAAGCACTAGAGAACTCTGTACCCTGCTGCTACTGTTTTGGCACAGTAGAATAACTTCTAGGAATTGTATACTGGTGGGAAATGGATGAGGCCCACTGTGGACCTAGACGCACCACTGGCACAGGAGAGTAACATTTGTGTTGTACACGGATGGTTTACTGAGTACACGGCTGAGAACCTAGACGCAACACTGGCTCAGGAGAGTGAAACTTGTATTGTACTCGGATGTTGAACTGAATACTTGAACACAGGAAATGAACTGAGTACTTGAACACAGGAGATTAACTAAATACTTGACTGAGACACTAGGACTTAGCACTCGGTTGATGTACTGAGTACACACTGGGGATCCTGACATAGGGCGAGCACCATAGTGCTCTCGGACTCTGTACTGGATGACGTTTTAAGACCAGACTGGAAATCCAATCGCAGGATGAACACTGGAATGAGCCACTAGGACTCAGAATTCAGGTAATGTACTGAGTACACACTGGGAAATAATGATGGGAAGAATCACTGGAAGATTGCATGTGAAGCCTGGAACGAAGCAACAGCAACCATCAAGGAAATAGTGAAGTTGATCAGGCAACTTCCTGTTACCTGGAGTCCTGTTTATAACCCCAGGTAGCTGTCCATTGGAGGAGAGAGTCAGCTGAAAACTGACACTGCTACCATTGGATAAGGATCCTATCAGGTGATACAGCCAAGATGGCTGTGCCCATGACCACCGCCGCAGGAACTCCGATATGGAGGATTGCGTGGAAGTCACCTGGATCCCGGGGAGAATACTCAGCGCATCACCCACCACCGCACCTGACGTCTCACTGCGCTCTCTAGTGAGGGGAAGCCGGTGCTGTGGTAAGTAACAGCCGATCCAAGGCTGAATCCTGACAGTGAGATTGCTCTCACTCACAAAATAGTGGAGCTGCTAATTCACAAAATTGTGTGTTCATTGGAATACACACAATTGTCCCCCCCTTCCGCACCACTGTTTTCCACCCATCTGCATCACTTTGGCTCCCCCCATCTGTGCTGCTTAATCTTCCCCCCGTCCACGACTTTCTGTTTCCCCCATCCACACTGCTCTGTCTTTTCCCCCATCCACCTCACTCTTATCCCATATGTGCAGCTATATCTTCTGCTCAGACCTCAGTTGCATAGACTGCATGTGTATATTCCAATGAGCACACAATTCTGTGAATTAGTAGCTCCACCATTTTGTGAGTGACAGCAATCTCACTCTGTGAGAGTGCTGAATCTGCAGTTAACCACAGCATGTGATGGCATGCCATATCTGTATTGCGCAAGGAACACATCCATAAAGGTGTCAGCCTTAATGATCGGAATTTCATTGCTTTTTTAAGTTTGAGTGGCAGAAATTCAGTAGGTTTTGTGAATTTCAGATCGTGCCTATGAAGCCTTAATGGGACATGTGAAACTGTAAGGTTTTTTGTTTATCGAATTTCATAGCTTTTTTTATAATTTAACAACCATCAGGGTTTGGAGGAGCAAACTGGGCCATCTGCTGGGGAGAAGGGCAACAAAATGGTACACTAGTGCGGGTGGAGAAGGGGACAGCACACAAGAGGTGTTTTGGGGGTGCAAAGGGAGAGACAGCTGTGGGGGTGAGCTGCAGGAATGCAGGGCAGTGGCAGCAGTGGGAGTGTGGTGCAGTGCACGGGGCATTAACAGGTAACAGAAGGCTCACTAGTGCTGGGCATGCACCCACGTATTAGTGAAATCCATCCATGCATTTGTTCAAAGTTGAATATGTGTAATATATATATATATATATATATATATATATAAGAGACGTACCCCAAAGCACAACTAGCCCCAGGCTTTTCACTGCCGGTCCTCGTTTTAAAAATATGGGGCAGAAACAACATAGGGGTCCCTGGTATTTAGCACAATCAGCACCGGGCCATTCAGAACCAGTCCTGGTTGCCAAAATACAGGGGACAAATGACATAGGGGTACCCTGTATTTAGTGCAACCAGCTCTTGGCTCTGATCCTATGCTGGCTCTGGAAATACAGGGGGAAAAAATTAGTAGTGTAAATTCCAGAACCAGAACCGAACCCTTTCTAGTAGGGGGTAATGCCACAGCCAGGGGAGCCCTTTGACCGGGTCCCCCAGCCAAAGCATTACCACTGACCGCTAGTCAGCCCAGGCTGGGGATCCCTGGGGAGCTGAGGACCCCCCAATAAAGGGGTCCCTCTCTCCAGGGCACCCCAGGCCTAGGCTGATAGCCTGGGGCTATCACCAGCATTCCTGGGTGGTGGGTGCCGGGTTGATTGTGTAATATCCCCCCCCCCAAAAGCGCAACCAGCCCTGGACTTTACACTGCCGGTCCTGGTTGTGAACATACAGGGGACAAATGACATAGGGATCCCCTTTATTTAAGCACAACCAGCACCGGGCTAGTCAGAATCAGCCCTGGTTGCCAAAATACAGGGGACAAATGATGTAGGGGTCCCCCGTATTTTGCGCAACCAGCACTGGGCTCTGAGCTGGTCCTAATTCTGAAGATACAGGGCAAAAAAATTAGTAGAGTTCCCCTGTATTTACCATAACCAGCACCAGACTTTTTCTAGAGGGGGCTAATGCCACAGCCAGGGGAGCCCTTTCATCGGGTCCCACACTCAAAGCATTAACCTTGAATGCTAGTCAGCCCAGACGGGGATCTCTGGGGAGCTGGGGACCCCCCTAATAAAGGGGTCTCTCTCTCCAGGGCACCCCAGGCCTACGCTGATAGCCCGGGGCTATCCCCGGAACCCCTGGGTGGTGGGTGCCAGGTTGATTGTGTAGTTTGCTGCATTTGAAAGAATATTGGCCCTCATTCAGAGCCGTACGCTCTGAGCAGAGCGCACGCTCTGAATGAGGGCCGGGCTCCATGAAAATGGAGCGTCCTCCTGGACGCTCGTATAGCTGTGGGTCACCACCCACAGGCTATACGAGCGTGCATTGTGATGGCCGCGATGGTCGTGACCATCGCGACCATCGAAATTGCGAGCCGGAGCCTGCGGTTGAGGTTTTCAACCGCAAGCTCCGGAGTGATTTTGGCTCTATCAGAGCCAAAATCACTCCCACTGACATCACTAGTGATGTCAGTGGGCCGGCTTTTGACGGGAGGCGTTCCCGGCACGCCCCCGGCACGCCCACCAAAGGGGGTGTGCTGTCAATCAACATTGACAGCACGCCCCCTTTGATCGGACACAACGAGCGAAGGACTTTCCTTCGCTCGTCGCGGCTGGCGCATGCGCACGACGGAGCTCCCTCCGTCGTGCGCATGCTCAGTCCATAACATTGACCCACTTGCGAGCGGACAGCCGCTCGCGAGTGGGTCTGAATCAGGCCCATTGTCTTTTGCAGGTAAACTACAGGTCCCAGCAAGCCTCCCCCGCATGCTGGTACTTGAAGAATGACAAGTACCAGCAAGCGGGGCATTAAAGGCCCACTGGTACCTGTAATACACATGTAAAAGAAATATTAAAATAAACACACTACAATCGTTTAAAAAAAAAAATTATTTGGCAGCACCTTCACCTGGGGGGCGTCGGCCTTTAAGCTCTTTTACACGGCCGCCACCACCCGAAGAATTTGTCGTCTTCGTCTGGCGGGCGCCAACCCGCCAGGGCTTCTGAGTCTTTGCCTGGCGGGTGCCAACCTGCCAGGGCTTTGGCATCTTCACCTAGGGGGTGGCAGCCAATTAGCTCTTTTGCGCAGCTGCCACCTCCCTAGGGCTTCTGTGTCCTTTTCCCCTAGTGGGCGGCAGCCTGTGTTAGCTCTTTTTCATGGCTGCCGCCCACTAGGACTTCCGGCATCTTCACCTAGTGGGCGGCAGCCTGTGTAAGCTCTTTTTCATGACTGCCGCCCACTAGGACTTCAGGCATCTTCACCTAGTGGGTGGCAGCCTGTGTCAGCTCTTTTTCATGGCCACCGCCCACTAGGACTTCCGGCGTCTTCTTTCTTCAGTAGCTCTTCACTGCTCCCTCCCCGCCGTCAGACTGCCATGCCGCCTCCTCTTGCTGGCTTATATAAACCAGCCGAGGGGGAGGGGCGATGATGTCTGGAGTCGTGATTGGCTCGCGGCGGCCATCTCTGAATTTCAAAAATGGAGCTGAGGGATTTGGAGAAACACCATATAGAGAATTCAGGTAAGCATTGTTCAAAGTAGTTTTAAGTTACATATGCAACTGACTATGGCTCTGATTCAGAGCCGCTTGCTGCTTGCGGGTGCTCGCTCTGAATGTGGGCGTTTTTTTTTTCCTTCTCTCCAGCCGCTCGCAAAGCTGTGGGAGACTACCCACAGCTTATGCGAGCGGCTAGGAGACCATCGCGATTGTCGCAACCATCGGGCTTGCGACGAGACCCTCGGGTAGGGTCTAGCTGCCGCAAGCCCGAGTAGAATTCCTGCTCTAATAGAGCAGGAAGTCCACTACTGACATCAGTAGTGATGTCAGTCAGCCCTCCTACAAACGCCAGGCGTTCCTAAGGGAACGCCTGCGTTTGTCCGGCCACCCCCCCTACCCACACACAAAACAGGGCGAGCTGTCATCAACATCGACAACCGCCCTGTCTTGTTGCGAGCCCAGTAGCGACTGAACTTCAGTCGCTCTGCGGGGCTCGCGCACGCCGGACATGGCGCGTGCGCAGTGGGCAGCCATCGGGCCGCTTTGCGAGCGCACAGCGCTTGCGAGCGGCTCTGAATCGGGCCCTATGAGTTATAGTGTGGTACCAAATTGATTGGTGCACTATGAATGCCCCCCACAGTATATTCTATGTCGGTCACTGGTATACTTAATTGTATGCGATCACTGTACTTTTTCCTGTCGGGACAGGCTCTTATCGGAGTCCTTGTGCCAGCAATTGCAATTGCTACATCCGAGCGATTTGCTACGATAAGTATTCTAAATTTTCATGGGCAGACTGCATATTTTAATAAATATGCCTCTATTGCTATTAGTAAGGTCAAGTCTCTCTTTTTTTATGTGGAGAGAGATTGAGGTTTTCGAAGGTAGGCATTAGCCACACCTCCTGTGGAGACCACACCCCCAAAACACTTGTCACATGCCCTATATCACTAGTTACACTCCTGTGGCACTGGTCACACCCCCTGCATTAGCACACAGTAGGCCCTTCAGAAATTTCGGCTACCGGCCCATGAGGATCTTAATCTGGCACTGTATGCCGGTATGCATGAACAAAAACGCAAAGGACAGCTCTCCCAGTAAGAGCTGTCCTTTGTGAGTGAGGGACTTTCAGGTCTATGACCAAGAAATCCCTCTGTTGTCATTCTACGCATGCGCATGATGACACATGTGACGAGGGGGGCGATGGGAGGATTCGATTGGATCTCTCTCATCACACTGCAAAGAGAAGTCCAAAAGGCATTTTCGGGTGTTTGACCACATTTCTCATATGCAGGGCCGGCTCCAGGGGTCAGAGCATCCTGTGCCAGCCCATCATAAGGCGCTCTCTCATCGACCGAATTTGGGGGCGTGGCCTAACTATAGGCCACACCCCCTATGTGACGTTATTTAGAGGCATGCCCGCATGGCACGCCTCCAAATAATGTCAGGCTGGGGGTAAAGCCCAGCAATCCGTCACTGGCTGGGCTTCCCCCAGCCCTCTCCCGTCAGTGAATTGATGCCGCGCGCATGCACACTCCGGGGGTCCGGCACCGCCGCACAGCTGCGGCGGTGGGGGTCCCCAACCTCCCGATTAGACCACCCGCGGGCCACTTTGGCGGGTGGAGCAGCGGGACAGTACTGTCCCGCTGAAATCGGGATGCTGGGGAAGGGTGCCGCCCTCTAGGGGTGGCGCCCTTGTGCGACCGCACTGGTCGAACACCCCTAGAGCCGGCCCTGCTCATATGCATCAAGCCCCGGAATGCGATACATTCTGGGGCTTGGATGCGGTGGGCAACGCCATCTTTAGAAGCTTATGGGCATCTCTTCACAGGGTGATGTGAGAGGGATCCAATCGGACTTCTTCCGGCACCCCATACTTGCCTACCTTTTGCTTCTCTTCCCTGGGAGAAGAAGGAGGTGGGTTGCAACGGGGACGGGGCCTGAAGGGTCGCGTCATTAAGCCCCACCCCTTCACAGCAAATTGCCGCAATTTGCTTAAATTTAAATAGGGGCCGGGGCTAAATGGTGCGATTCTTGGTATCGCATCATTAAGCCCCACCCCCTGTCACGGGGACGGGCGATCGCCATGGAGGGTAGGCATGTATGCAGCAACCCCCCCCATTGGGCGTGTGTCCTCCTGCACATGGGCAGAATGACACCAGAGGGTTTTCTGGGTCCCTCTCTCGAGTCTCTCACTCGCAAAGGACAGATCTTACCAGGGGAGCTGCCCATTGCGTTTTTGTTCATGCATACTGTCTTAATTATCTCCGGCATGCATGCAATGAGTGGTGGGATGCATCATATGCAAATTGCAATGCATCATGCATCCCGCCCAATGTCTTATAAAGTTTGTCAACTGAAAGTATGTAATCAATTTTCTTTTAAAAATATTTGGAGCCTTTAATGAACTGCAGCAAAGTCATGTATTGCATGGCCGTACCTGCAGATGATAGCCACAACTTCATCCATGACTAGATGATGGTGACCTAAGGACTGTAATTTGTAAACTTCGACAGTGGTACATTGACTGATGTGATTGTGAGTGATTACATTTAGGGATGGCCATTAATCATTTGTGGTTTGCAGCCGATGGATTTGACATCAAGTGGTTCTCCACCATCGATGGCACTGGAGGCAGTTTTTTTCCTTTTCATTCGCAGGGGAAATGGAGCTTAGCCCCACCCAAACTACAGCTCAGTTCCGCCCCCTTCTTTGATTGGTCAGTCATATAGCCTCCTCTCCTCCAGGCCCTGATTCAGAGCCGGACGCTCTGACAGAGCGTGGTTTGCCACCCACAGCTAATGCGAGCGGCCAGGATGATGGTCGCGATGATCAAGACCATCGCGACCATCTGGCTTGCGACGAGACTCTTGTGGTAGGGTCTCGTGGCCGCAAGCCCCAGAGAGCTTTCGGCTCTAACAGAGCCAAAAGCTCTCCCACTGGCTTCACTTGTGATGTCAGTGGGGCCACCCCCAGACGGTAGGCGTTCTCATGCCTCCGTCTGGGCAGCCACCCCCCGGTCCGCCCACCAAAGGGGGCGTGCTGTCACTCAACATCACCAGCACGCCCCCTTTGGTGCGAGACCCGGAGCGACGGATTGCTCGTCACTATCCGGGTCTCGCGCATGCGCACGACGGAGCCGGCTCCGTCGTGTGCATGCGCTCTGGGCCACCATCGACCCGGTCACGAGCGCATAGCGCTTGCGATCGGGTCTGAATCAGACCCTCAGTCCCACCTCTTTCCTTGATTGGCCAGCCATCCACAGTAGGAATGCCCATCGATGGGTGAAACTATCGATGGGTGCTCGCTGAGTATTGCGTACATTTCTGAATTAGGCCCTAAATGCTTATTTTTCTGCCACAGAAAAGTCAATATATTGCATTCACCGTATTATGGGCCTGATTAAGCAAGGAACGCACAGGAGAACGCACGCACTTGGCCGATGTTTTTGCTCTGCGCCTGCTTCGCACTGTGCGTGCACTAACTTGCCAGTGCGATCGGATTCTGGCATGCAGACAACACGCAGTGTGTACGCAGATCCTTCCGAATCTGATTGACAGGAAGTGCCGTTTGTGGGTGGTGTCAGGGGTGGCCAGGCGAACGCAGGCGTTATAACGCTGTTATAGGGGCGTGCATAATTAAGGCAGTGTGGCGGCATACGCAGCCATACCATAAGCTGTACACAGGAAGCGGCCAAATTCCTGCGGCAGGTCAGATCAATTACTATTATGCTAATGGGTCCGATGGTTCTCGATGTTACCGATGTTTACGCTATCTTGCGTGCTGATCAGGCTTGCGTAAAGGTATATGGGCGGCAGTAGTATGTGGTTGGGCGTCTGCAGGTTGTCCTGCGGTCTCCGTGCGTATGCATTGATTAGCATATTCTCGCAGCGGACGGGTGCGTGCGTCTGCATCCGTGCATTCCTTCCTGAATCAGGCCCTATGTTCCGTGTCATTCTTTAGAATGACTCCACTGGATTTCAGTAAATTCAAAGCAGTAACTGCACCAAGTGCTGACAAAGGCAAGATGCTGATGTTTTATCAAAGCTGCATGACTCCCTAAAGTGCTGCCACTTTGACTTAAGAATCTTATGTTGGTGCTGTGTTACTTAGCAACCAACAGAAAGAAGAGACAACGACAAATGTCTGCCTATGGGTTATAATAACAATCGGTATAGCAGGCAGTGTCTCCAAAGGGTAGATTGCTTCTTTAAATAGTCTAATTGTTCCCATCCCCGTGTGTTTATTTTACTTGTCGAATGGCAAACATAATCTGGCTATATGTTCTGCAAGCTGTGGTGTACATGTTTGAACGCTTTGACATGTCCACAGAGAGACAAGTGAAAGAGACATGAGAAAGTGTTTGTGAACAATTTATGGAGACTTCATACAGCTGTTACTTTCTACACTGTGACAATATTGCTGTCATGGACATTAGGTACACAGGGAGTAATGTTACGTTTGGCAAAAAGTATTTAGAGTCTTAAGCCAATATGTAGACGATATGTCGTCCAATCCGGTGGATCGGGCCAGCATATCGTCGACATCGGCCAGTGTGTATGCACTACTAATGAACATGCGCGCTACCATTATGGTCGTCAGTCGCATCGTCAGGTCGGCCCTACATGTAGCTCAATCTGACAATCCGGCTGATGACCCCATGCAGCGGGAAATGGCTGGTGCCGACATATCGTGCGGTCGGGCACCGGATCGTGTAATGTGTACCGGCCGCCCGATATGTCGGACCCTCGGCAGTGCGGTCGTCCATCTCATCGCTGGGTACACACATCATTGTGTGCACCCAGCTTTAGTTGCAGTTATGAGCAGATCCAGCTAAAAGGTGCAATTTTGATATACAAGGGATAGTCAAATTTAACATGTGAGTAAAGAGATTTAAAGGTCTATTTATCATCACTTAATTTATACAAAAGCAGGTGAAAATTAACATTTCCACCTACTTTTGTATAAATGAAGTGTCAAGGCTATTCATTATAAAGGTCCTGCTTTTCTTTCAGCCTGATCTGGCCCACTGTCCCCATACGCTGTCCCCTAAACCGAACTATCTCCCCCCCATGGGGCATGCTACACGTATGTTTGCATGTCCCTACTCTACTTGCGCGTGCCTGCTCCTGATCTGGTATGGGAACCTAAATTCATCTTTCAGATGGCGTTTGATCCTGCACCCCCGCTTACCTATGGGAATGAGGGTCTGATTCAGAGCCGGACGCTATTTGCATTCGCTCGTTCAGAAAAAGGGGGTGGCTATTTAAATTAACCGTTCGCTCTTTGCGGTCTGTTGACGCCTCCATGTCTGAACGAGTGAACAAAACATGCGGACGTTTTTTTGTAAAAAACGCCCCCTGGCCGCTCGCATCATACGTCATGTCTGCTATTTATTAGATTAAGCGAGTACATCGAACAGCGTATGAACTGCTCGCTATTCTTGTGGTTGGTTTTTCCTACCGCAATATTGCGAGCAGTTCTGGCTAAAAAACACCCAACTGACGTGGTCGATGACGCTACTTTCTTAATTATGCACACCCTTAAAATGCCCGTTTTGACCTTTAAGCACGCCTGCGTTCTGATTTCCACTCCCCGTTTTCAAGCACCTTCCCCTGTTACCACCCACAAACGCCTCATCCTGTCACTCAAAATAGCAGGCATTCGCTATATTGCGAGCAAACGATTTCTGGCCGCACTGACTGGTTCGCGCATGCGTACTAATACCCACACGCATGCGCAGTTGTGCGAACATTGCTCGGAACGAACGAGCGGCCGCTTACGAGCGGCTCTGAATGAGACCCTCAGTTCCAGTTGCAAAGAGCGATGCTTCGGAACCATACTCATTAATATTTATGTGTATGGTTTTGTGGCTTTTAGATATACATGTTTGTCGCCAGTAGTGTACTATCCCTTTCTATTTTGTTCAGACTTTTAATCAGTGGGTGGCTCTTGTTTACAGTAGATTTGGTCTGTATAAAATATTATATTAAGCACCTTGGATTAAAGGTTTATTGTTATATTTCTCCATATTATACATATGTGTCCTCACTCATCTTTGCTATAGGTGCGTCAAACAGCCTCTCGTGGCGCGACTGGATGCGTGAGCTTCTGCTAGTGCCGGGCTTATTTTTTGCATCCTTTTGTGCTGAAAAATGCATCTGTAATGCGGCTGGGGACGCACCAGGAGACTGACGTTCTCAGTTGCATACAGATATACAAGTGTCACATATCAAATTAATCAGCAGAGTCTTCTTATGCTTCCTAGTCACATCGCATTGCACCTTAGACGCCTTTTCGGAACAAAAAGATGCCCAACACTAGCGGAGCACCATAGGATCTGATGGCTGAGTCATGCCAGGCATATCGCACTGCATGGCGGGAATTGGTATGAAATACCGACGGAAGAGATGCCGGCTGTCAATAGACTGACAGCGGCATCCCGATGGTTCAAATCCTGACTATGGAACGGTAAGCAATGTTCCCCTGTCCTATTTACCCCCTAACCCTCCTTGTTTGTGCCCTCATACCAACCCTGCCCACCCTGCATCCTAACCCTCCCCCCTTAGTGCATAACCCTAACACTCCCCCTTTAGTGCCTAACCTCCCCCTGGTGGTGCCTAAACCTAACCCCCCCTGTTTGGAGCCTAAACCGAACTATCCCCCCCATGGGGCATGCTACACGTATGTTTGCATGTCCCTACTCTACTTGCGCGTGCCTGCTCCTGATCTGGTTCCCAGATGCAAG
This sequence comes from Taudactylus pleione, assembly GCA_031769625.1. NCBI lineage: Eukaryota > Metazoa > Chordata > Amphibia > Anura > Myobatrachidae > Taudactylus > Taudactylus pleione. The sequence goes on from JAUIMM010000205.1 coordinate 4,962,707, forward strand.
GGTCCACAAGTGAAAGTTACTAAAATCTTGATGATATGTCTGTATTTACTTTTACTGTGCAGTGCATCAAAGAAGATTTTTGCAGATCAACTCTTCAAGTTTTTCGTATTTTGTAAGTGACTCAAATCTAGACAGTGCTAAACTACTCGCCCCCGATCTCATCCTATCCCCTTAAAGTACATAGGCAATGCACCCTGCACCACTGATAGGCGCACGCAGCTCTTACGTCACAAGCAGACAAAGTCCTGAGTGCAACAGTCGCTGGAAACCATGGGCGTAACTACCATAGGTGCAAGGGGTGCAGCTGCTATGGGGCCCAGAGCCGAGGGAGGCCATATGCCGTGTCAGTTACATGTGTTATATACATTTTTCACCATTGGGTGGTACATAGGGGCCCTTACAAACTTTTGCTATGTAGCCTTCAATTACCTAGTTACGCCCCTGCAGGAAAGTGTAACTGCCTCACTGGAATCAGGGCAGAACATCCCGCTCAGTCCTACCTGTTCTCACAGCTATCACTAACATGCTGCTCATGTCTTAAACTCAGTTGTTACTCGCTTGGATCCTGGTGTAGCCCTGTTTGGAAAAAGGAAAAGATATGTGAAATTTGGAAAGCTACATTATAGTGCAATGTGGAACTTACCAAGCATAAGGCGAAGCATTCTCCTATCGATAACCCCAGTAAATCACCAATGCTCGTGTGCATTCCTTAGACCTGGGACAGTGGAGTAATTGCTGGAGGCAACGAAGGATGCCAGATGTTGGGAGGGCACAAGCTATTCCCAACCTTAAAAAAAAATAGCTCCAGCTCTATTGTAACTTCAGATGGCATACCCTCAAAAGTATATATTTAGCTATACTGATGACAAAACACTACGTTAATCTCTGTGAGCTCACCAAATGGGAACAGAAGGTCTCAATCATCATCGATCGCAAGTCTGCAAATCGCATGCTGCGAAATTATGCAAATGAATGCGTTCTTAGTGCGAAAGCAGCACTATACAAAGCCGCCCAACACTGTATAAAGCCGCCCACTTCCCATTACATACATCCGCAAGTCAGCGAAAACATCGGTAACATCGAGTAACATCGGACCCATACGCACAGTTGTGGCTGAGCTGACCCTGACTCACAAACTGTGAAAACTTCCTGTCACCATCTAGGCTGCGTATGCCATCGCAGGAGCTTAATTATGTACGCCCCGGTAACGGCGTTCAAGTGCACAGGAACGCCTGCATTCCTTCGACCACACCCCCTCTCCACCCCCAAACGGTGCTTCATGTCAATCACTCTGCGATGGCACTGCGTATTTGCTGTGTACACTTTTTCTGCGGCCGTTTCGTGCGCGTGTGCTGCTGTGCATACGACCGAATGGGTGCATGCGTCCGCAGACTTGCGATCCAAGCTGAATCAGGCCCCGGACGCATATTAATTATCAAAATGAACATCCTGCCACGCCTGCTCTACTTTCCCAGACCATTCTAGTTTACATCCCATCCCCACTCTTTTAACGTGCTACAACAAATCAATGTCTCATTTCATCTGGGCTTGAGTTAAGATGCGCAAATGTCATAAGCACACCTCAGAGTACACCATGCCCCAGATAGGAAAGAATAGAACCTAGTAACACATGGGACCCAATGCGTGCAGATGCTTTCTTTTATTTATTTTTTCAGAGATACTGAATCCCGGGATTTTATTAGTTTACTCATTTATTTATTACGTTATTTATATAGCGCACACATATTACGCAGCGCTTTACAGAGAATAGTTGGCCATTCACATCAGTCCCTGCCCCAGTGGAGCTTATAATCTATGTTCCCTATCACATGCTCACACACATACACACTAGGGTTAATTTTTTATGTTTTGGAGCCAATTAACCTACCAGTATATTTTAGGAATGTGGGAGGAAAACCGGATTACCTGGAGGAAACCCACGCAAGCACAGGGAGAATATACAAACTCCACACAGTTAGGGCCGTGGTGGGAATCGAACCCATGACCTCAGTGCTGTGAGGCAGTAACGCTAACCATTACCATCTGTGCTGCCTATATTCTTGAGGCCAGACAAAATAAAAGAACAAATGTCACACAGAGTTATTGAGGAGTGTGTAAGAACCTTTGCTGGATGCCGGCCTGTTCAGTTTGTGATGGTTGCGGTTTAGATCATTAGAGCACTTTGCCACCTTACAAATCAACAACAACAAATTATAATAGTTTGTTGATGTAGAAAACTACAGCAGTTGATTTAATGTGAATGCGGTCATGGTTACATCTAGTGGCGGGGTTGGGTACGGAATCCCGTCCGCCTGGATGTCGCCAGTCAAAATACCGACAGTGGTAAGTCAGAATCCACACCCAATTAGGCCACAGTCCTAACCCTCCCCCTACCCACCTTTCTCACAGCCTAACCCTAACCCTCCCCTACTGTAGCCTAACTCTGAAGCTCCCCCACCTAACCCTAACCTCCCTCTAGTGCCTAACCCCACACACCCCCCATAACCCTAATATTTACCGTCGGGATGCTGGTGGTCTGGATTCTGCCACTGGAATTCTGAGTGCTGGCATCCCAACTGTTAACTCCATCCCCTAGCGGCAGCGCCTACCAGGGGTGTCTCTATAATGGGTACAGGGTGTGTGCACCAGGGGGCCCACACCACACACCCTGCACCATAATTTTTAATACTTCCCTCTCCAAAGTCCCATGTCGGCTGGAGAGGCGCTAGCACTACACAAAACGTCTGGAAATTTTCCCAGCGTTCTGCGCATGCGCAGTAGAGAAATCGCCAGGAAAATGGCTGAAGCGCCTTTTTCTTAGAGACCTGCACATGCGCAGTAGACTCTGGGCACAGACTAGTGCCCGCAGCCTACTGAGGCAGCTGTCAGTGCGTGGCAGCCGCCGGAGAGAGAGAGGAGGGGGCCCTCTCCTCTCTTAATACTACCTAGGCGCCTACCCTTTTGGGTGAGGGGTAAAGTGCAGCCCTTAGGTAAAATCAACCACTGGCTACATCCCAGAAATAGGGGTAGAGCTTATTTCCCCTTCATGCTAGGGACCTGGAAGTGACGTGAGTGAGGGTGGAAGAGCAGTTCCATGCCCATTCAGGTCACCTAAAGAAGAAAGTTGTCCCCACCTAAAGAAGGCAGAGGCTAAAAAAAATTGCTTGTAACATTTTAATGCAAATAGAACTTTACACATAAGTAATCCCAACCTATCACATGAGACTTGATATAGCTTTTATTAAATAAGTCACAAGATTATGTGCAGAAGGGGAATAGGCTGATTTTTTTTCTCTTTTTTTATTATCATTATTAAACATTAGTTTTCTAAAAAGGTCTTAAAGTTTCCCTTAATACTAATTATTTTTTCCAATTTCTATGACGTTTCCAAAAAAGTAGTTTAGCATTCATGCACTTTCCAAGGTCATAATTGAAACACAATGGAACGTTTTATTGATATTTAAGTGTTAGCAATCCTTATGTTCCAGAGAGTTAAATATGCAGCAGTGCGGGTCACGTGTCATTCTGGCCGTCACTAATTGCCAGTATACATCCAGCTACGTGCATCTAGCTATACATCCAGCTACGTGCATCCAGCTATACATCCAGCTACGTGCATCCAGCTATACATCCAGCTACGTGCATCCAGCTATACATCCAGCTACGTGCCTATGGATGTGTTTCTCTGTAGACTTTAAATGGCAGCAACACATAAATTCAGCAGGATACATGTTATCAGGTCCCTAAGCCAATCTTCTCAAGAAGACAACTACCAGGCATGGAGGCCTAGATAAGGGCTTTGTCTGCGCTGGGGGGGAGAAGAAGGGGGTAGGATTACTTTCATCGGATCCCAAGAGGAAGAAAAGAATTTACTGAAGTATGTGTATATTTTAAAACTTCAAGAAGAAAAAAAAAATGTCCAGGCGAGGAGCATTTGTTGGGAACAGTACATATCAGGAAGCGGCAGGGGGAGGGAGGAATGTAATATAGTCGCACTGCAAGCCTAGTTCTCCTTCCCATGCAATTCAAGTGGCCATTGAGAAAGCCTTTGGGATACAGTGATCATTAACTCCTATGACCTTGCTTGTTAAGCACATGTATCTTTATTTTTATGCACTAATGCCAGGAACTTTGCTTCCTCCAATCTGCTGCGGCTCTACGGATGTTTTATTGTTTACGTGAACAGATTATGCAGCTGTAGCCTTGCTATTTTTATTCTGTCTAATTGTGCTCCAGAAAGCATATTACTGCACCTTACGGCTCGTTGTACATGAATTATAACTGAGGCATGATAATGGGAGACTTCACCCAATGACCAATCACACCATCTCTGTGTACTATGGGCCTGTTTCAGCATGGATCGCAACTGCAACGGCGTATGCAGATGGTGCGTACTGCGCGTGCTTATGCAGCCCAGTGCGCTAGCTAGCATTGTGACCATTTTGCTACCACTCAAGCAGAATAAAATCCGTTGCGGAGTGAGTGACAGGCTGTGAGCATTTGGGGGCGGTGACGGGGGAGCTGTCAGAGAAACGCTGGCGTGCCTGTCCGTTTGAACGCCGTTGCATGGGCGTGCATAAATTGGCCACTGAGACGGCATACGCAGCTTGAGTACTCACTGCGTGCAACAAGACTTGCAGTTTCTGCGACAGGTTAGACCTGCTGTAAATGTGCGTGTCGGGCCGATGGTACTCGAAGTTACTGATGTATACGCTGGACTGCAAGGAATTACAGATGTGAGATAGCGGTAGTGGGCGTCTCTATGCTGGCTGTGCATTGGCTTTGCGATTGCATTCATTAGCATATTTTCGCAGCATACCTCTGGGAGTAATCGCGGTTGCGATGGCAATAGCGATCCAAGCTGAATTGGGCCCTATAACTGTAGTGCATGATGACCAATTAAGGTTTTGGTTTGGAGAACTCCAGAGGTGAGGATGAATCCTAGAGGAGTCTTGAAGTAATTCATGTGCAGGAGAAAACACTGCACAACAATGAAAATGTTTCCGATGTGAAAATAGTTACTTCTATATTCTAATTGATTTCAGCATGCAAAGAATGAATATGACATTTAAAACTCTCAGTTAGCTCTGAGTTCTGAGATATAGCCCATGTATGATGATGTAGGGGTATTCCTAGTGACGTGGGCAGAATGGAGAGAATCTTACCAGCAATCTGCGTTCCGCGCAGAGGGGTCGGGGCCTAATGACCCAATTAAATGAATCAGTTATTTGTCCCCTCCCCTATTCAAATATATGCGATTCACGGGATTACCCACACAAGATAACTGTGGTGCACTGAGTGACAAGCATAGTGAGCGATTCCACCAGGACATTTCAGCAATGGAACAAAGATATCAGGGTAGGTGATCACTACTGTTGGACAGTGACAAGAGATGCCCCAGTAGAGGAGTACAAGCGACAAGCAAAGAGAAAGCACCCCCATGAATAGGCCACTATATTAAATAGTACTTTCATATGCTGTATGTTTGTTTTGTATGCTGTATGTTTGTTTCGTATGCTGTATGTATGTTTCGTTTTGTGTTCTTATTTGTGATTGATAGAAAATAAATAACAGTTGTTTTAATTCAATCAAGAAAATATCAGATTATTTTAAAATAGCTTTTCACTATGACTATATTACTAATGTACATACAGTATAGTGCAAGTAGTGTAGCTCAAAAAATAGAGCTAGTAAAAACATTCTGAAATCATTTTAGTTTTTCTTGACCTCAAATTAGTAATGTATGACTATTTTTAGAAAGGAAACAAGTTAAAAGTAATAATTTGTTGTATAGTGAAATGTTTTTGGTAATAGGAATATAGCAGGACTCCAGCAAGGTAGTATATTCAAATATAACACTGAGGGCCTGATTCAGACCCGCTCGCAAGTGGGTCGATGGCCAGACTGTGTGCACTGCGCAAGCCCCGGAGCTCGCATCCAAAAGGGGCGCCTGTCGATGTTGATTGACAGCTCGTCCCATTTGGTAGGCGTGTCGGGGGGGGGGGGGGGTGGCTGGCCAAATGGAGGCATTCCCGAAGGAACGCCTGCTGTTTGGGGGCGGCCCCATTGACATCACGAGTGATGTCAGTGGTGAGCTTCCGGCACTATTAGAGCCGGAAGCTCACTGGGGCTTGCGATGGACGAGACCCTACCACAAGGGTCTCATCGCAAGCCCGATGGTCGCGATGATCGTGACCATCATCTGGCTGCACGCTAAAGGTGTGGGTGGTCACCCACAGCTTAGCGAGCGGCCAGGAGGCCGAAAAAAAAAACCATGCGGCCGCCCTGATTCAGAGCGATCACTCGCTTTTTGGGAGCGGCTCTGAATCAGGCCCTGAGTTTACAATAAAAATAGCATGTTGTCAAAATTATTATCTGTCAGGCAGATTTCCAGTCTATTTGGACATATCTAATATTATAAAATTGGACCTTGATTTTTATTATGTCATCACGTTTCTGTGCACGCCAGAACTAACGTGCATGTAGCCACGATTTAATAATGTATGTGAGGACTGCAGCCCGGCTCCATGCAGCGACCACCACAGGATGCCCTATCCCCCGGCTGCAATTACTCTCCGGAACTCACAGCCAGTCGCCGAGACAGGCTGAGCGGAGGGGAAAAGCGGAAATCTGATGCGACAGGCAGGTATCTCAGCCAATGACATGAGAGCAACAGGACAGGAGAGCACTGGTGATAGCGGACAGAGCATGAATGATGCTTATGTGAAGGATATGATAAGATTACTGGAGTGGGGGTGTGGCTTCGCAGAGACAAGGGCATGTGATGAGTGATGAGATCAAAGTAGGGGTGCTCTCACCTGGGGTAGATGGGCACTTCCAAACACACAGCAGCCAGGAAACAGCACACCAGTCCAGGGTTTCCGTGTGATTAACCGAAGATAGTTTATTGTTCAGAAAAAGAAAACATAAAACAAAATCCTAACCCATCGGGCTCTAATTAAACACCCAGGATCCCTCTCTCAACCATGGTAGGACATAATGCCCCTACCACAAACATAGGCACATACACAGTACTTACAGTCAGTAGATCACAATGTCTCTTAACAAACCTGCTGCCTGTTTCCCCAGGCAGCAAAAATCCCTGACACACCTTTATCAGCCTCTTACAGGTGCAAGTACTAATTAGCCTGTTCTCAGGCTGAAGACCCGAAATTGGCCCAATGGATGGAGCTCACCCTCATTCTTCATCCAGGAACCCATGATCAAATTTTGTCTATCAAGGCTGTCTTGCAATCACAGACATTTTCCTGGGGTTTTTAATACATATAGGTCAGAAACCTGGGACACATGTCTCTCACATATGACCTTACCAGTGCTTTTGCCTTGGTAGGCCTTGACACCAAATGCATACAATCTAGATTTTAGCACTGGACACAGATGATGCAGAGCGAGAATCAATCTGCCAGTGACACTTGCTTGAAATTGCTCTGTACATCTTCTGAAAGCGAACGCAGGTAAATGCGGCTATGCAGAGCCCTAAGCATTTGAGCAACCCAAAACTTACTGTTGGAAAGGCGGAAGGAGAGAGGGACAAGGTATTCTCACCTACGGTTGTAGATGGCGTTAGCCCAGTGTAGACTATGGGCTACAGTATCACTATACTTTTTGAAGAGAGTACCTTCGGATCTCTCTCCATCAGCATGTGGACATACATGAGCGCCAAGATGGCACATTAGGCATGCCGGGTCCACGGGGCCGGATTAAGGTCTGTGGGGTCCCCTGGGCAACAAACCTGTGTGGGCCCCTATCAATAACATTATTAAAGTGACATATAAATATATTTGAAGAACTTGAAATTCCAGTTTATTACATTTTAAACCAATTGTAACAAACTGGAATTTCAAGTTCAACTATATCTATCTACATATATGTGTGTATATGTATATATAATATATATATATGTAACACCCTCTAAGGGATAGTATTTGTAAAAACACCCCTCTCAGTGTTAGAGCTTGCTTCCTGTTGTAGATATTACATGCCTGAGACCCTGGGATCAGTTTTCAGGTAAAGGAGGGGCTGGAGAGATAGACACGCAGGGGTGGGAAGACTGGGTGTGTAGCTGGCAGAGCAGAGGGAGGAGGGGAGAGAACAAAGGGTGTGGGGAAGAAGAATTTGGGAGAGAGCAGACATCTTTGGGAAGCTTCAGAGCTGGAAGCAGAAATGTAGCCCTCGTGCTCCCCTGGCAGGGGGAGATTGGCGGGGCCGTGGTGACTGCCACGATGCCCATCTAACGCCAAAGGAGAAATAAGTCTGGAGTGAGACCACTGAGATAAAGTCTGTGAGAGACCACAGAGAAAGAGCTGAAAGGTTGCAGTGTGAGCCGCTCAGTGAAGTGTTCAGCACCCATGAGAGGGGTAAAAGACGCAAGTATATGTGTTGAAGAGATGGGGAAGAGGAATTTCCCAGGAGCTTTTACTGTTAAGGTACCAGAGGAGTCCCTTATGCATAAAAGCCCCCCAGCAGCCATTAAAGGGGGGGTCACTGTGGTAGCAGTGTGGCTATAGGAGCCATTCCTGTAGGATAGGGATGGGCGGCAGCTGAGATTGTGATAGCTGCAATAGAAAAGTCTGTATATTGCTGTCCCATGTGAAAGAGAAGGGGAGCAGAGAGAGGCAGACTGGGTATGAGACACTCTGTATATTGTCTTAGAAGAGACAAAGGAGAGGCAGAGTGCAAAAGAAGTTATGTGAGATGTGTGTGAAGCTGTGGAACTACAGGCACCAGCCAGCATAGGGCCAGGTGGACCTGTATGTATGAAGTGGAGAACTACAGGCACCAGCCAGCATAGGGCTAGGTGGACCTGCACGTATAATGTAGAGAACTACAGGCACCAGCCAGCATAGGGCCAGGTGGACCTGTATGTATGAAGTGGAGAACTACAGGCACCAGCCAGCATAGGGCTAGGTGGACCTGCACGTATAATGTAGAGAACTACAGGCACCAGCCAGCATAGGGCTAGGTGGACCTGCATGTATGAAGTGGAGAACTACAGGCACCAGCCAGCGAAGGGCTAGGTGGGACCTGCATGTATGAAGTGGAGAACTACAAGCACCAGCCAGCAAAGGGCCAGGTGGACCTGTGTGTGTAAAATGCAAAACATTCATTGTGACTGTGCTTAAAGACTGTGCAGGTGAAGAAGAGTGTGATGTAATGTAACCATATCCATAAGATTGTCATACACCATCTGACATGCCAAGTATAGGAGCTGGAGGGAGAGGAGAAGCTGCTGTAACCATATTCTTGTCCTGTAAAGTCATGTGCAGGAGGAGAGAAATAAAGTGGTATATTTTTGTAAGAGAAGGTCTGGCGCCCAAGTTATTCAAAAGAACTGTTACTGCATGTGTCTATCTATACCTGTATCTATATGTGTGACTGTTATAAAGCCTGCATGGGCAGGGACCCCCTTCTCAGGTATTGGCCACACTCTGGAGAGCTAGCCTGAGGCAATAGGAGGTGTATCACTCCAAATACATCTTTGTATCACACCGCACACTGAAGGGGGGTTTTGTATGTATATATATATATACACACACACACACACACACCAAACTTAACCTTGGTTGGACAGGGGACAGAGTTTATGAATGATAATAATTTGACCTATGCTGCCAGCCTGAAATATGTTTAGAAATGGGTGGGACATTTGGCTAGCTGCTTGTCAGCTTGCAACCACACCGCGGGAAACCGCCGAGGGGCAGAGTAAAAATGGTGCCAGAAGTCTCACTCAGCTCTGAGTCTGCTCAGCTGACAGCCTCTCCCTCTCGAGCCGCTGCCACTTTGGTCCTTCTGAGCAGTCAAAGTCTCGCGAGATGACGTTAAATCTCGCGAGACTGTACAACAGTGGAGCTCCTCGGCGGCTGCTGTTAGGGAACAGCTTAGCAGGAGCCAAGGAGGAGAGGACCGGAGCGCAGACAGCTAAATTCTATGCTCTGTTTTTTTTGTGCTGGTTGTGGGGGCCCTCTATGTGTGGGGACCGCCCCTGTTGCCCCTCCTATAATACAGTGATGTGCGGTGAGGTGAGGCAGAGCCTTTCCTGTCATACTTAGGTATACTCCAGAGTTTTGACCATAAAAATTATAAGAAAAAATTACTGAAAATATTATACATATCTTCTTTGCATTATTCTAATAATTTTTATAGTCAAAATTCTGGAGTAAAAGTGTATGGCAGGTGTGGCACTGCCTCCCCTGTCTACCTTTTCCACGCATCCCTGATCAAAACACACCAAATTTCCAGCACTGTATAATGCCCACATGAACTCTCGGGTTCGGGGTTCATATATGTACAGTATGTGTAAATCTGGCTCTGATAGTAGCCAGTGCCTCCCCAGCCATTTACCTCACCGAATGTCACGGCTATAATCCGGCCTTGTGGGTCCATAACAGTAAATTAAGATATAGTATAAGCCAGGAGTATTGCACAGGTGTGCCTCAAGTTGCTGTGGAACTAAACATCCCAGCATGCCCTGCCACTGTTCTGCTATTAGGGCATGCTAAAACTGTGCCAGGGCATGCTGGGAAGTGTAGTTCCACAGAAGCTGAAGGGCTGCATGTTGCATTCCCCTAGTACAAGCTATGGCCCTCATTCAGAGCCGCTCGTTAGCAGCAGTACGCTCGTTCCGAGCGATGTTTGCACATCTGCGCATGCGTACGCTTTTTAGTACGCATGCGCGAACCAGTCAGTGCGGCCGAAAATCCTTTGTACGCTATATAGCGAGTGCCTGCTATTTTGAGTGACAGAATGAGGCGTATGTGGGTGGTAACAGGGGAAGGTGCTTGAAAATGGGGAGTGGAGATCCGAACGCAGGCGTGCTTAAAGGTCAAAACGGGCGTTTTATGGGTGTGTATATTTAAAACAGCAGCGTCATTGACCACGTCACTGGGTTATTTTAGAGCCAGAACTGCTCGCAAATTTGTGGTAGCAAACACCAACCACAAGAATAGCGAGCAGTTCATACGCTGGTCGATGTACTCGATTAATCTAATAAATAGCGGACATGACGTAGGATGCGTGCGGCCAGGGGGCGTTTTTAACAAATAAACGAGCGTATGTTTTGCTCGTTCGTTCAGACTTAGAGGTGTGAACAGACTGCAATGTGCGTACGGATCATTTGAATAGCCACCCCTTGTTTTTAAACGAACGACCGCAAATAGCGAACGGCTCTGAATGAGGGCCTATGTTCTTACCCAGAACGGGCTCTTGTCAGAGCTCCTGTCTCAGCAATAGAGTTGATAAATGACACACAAAAATCATGCGGTGATTAAAAATCATAATTATTAGTATAATACCATAGGCAAACGCAGGGGGGGGGGGTTTCCGTCTGCCTGGAAACCCCTCTCCCCAGCCCACACCATGACCACAATAGCAATAGTAATGTAATATAATTTTACTAGTGCTACATGTTCTGCACAGTATCACAAATTAAATAATTAGCACCACCTGCAGATCTTTTAACATGTATCAGTCAGTAATAAATTACCTGTGCACTAACTAGGACACATGTTCTCAAACTCTGTCCTCGGGACCCCAAACGGTGCATGTTTTGCAGGTCTCCTGACAGAATCACAAGTGAAATTAGCTCCACCTGTGGATCTTTTAAAATGTGTCATTGAGTAATGAATACATCTGTGCACCTGCTGGGTGACCAGGAAAACATGACCTGTGTGGGGTCCTGAGGACTGAGTTTGAGAACCCCTGAACTAGGAGATCTGTAAAACATTCACTGTTAGGAATGTGCTGCTGTAGAGCCTAATATGTACATATATGTCCAGGGCAGTGCTAGGCTATTCTGCTGCTCCCTCAGACTCCTGGACTTGCTTTAATACTCTGGAATGGTGCCTACATCTAAAATAAAAACATTCAGCTCAAGCAGGATGGCCCTACTGCCACATTTTATGGCTTACTGTGATTGCTGGTCCTCTATATGCTAGAATTATGACACACAATATACTTTGTATGATGCATGTTAAAGCTGGTTAAGTGCTAATTCTACCCTCTTCATGGACTGGCTACACTACACTTTGCCACTGAATACATTATATAAACAGTACATATAGTATTAATGAATTGGCCCCTATGGCATACTTGAGTGAGGACATGTTCATGCAAATGCAGACAATACAGACCTGCGAATATTCACAATTGCACTTGTTCGGAGGAGTATATTTTGCACCAGCTATAGAATATACATGCTGATCTTGACTTGTCATAAATAAATAACTGAAAATGTATGCTCCCCAACTTGACAACATCACCTAAAGGCTACCATACATCTGCCATGTATTGGGGCAATTACCCGATCCCCCAACGCCGGGGGTTGGGGTATAGGTGAAATTCAACATTTTGAATTTCCCCTGATTTGCCGATCCGACCAAAATATGATGAGGATCAGCAAATCGGGGATTTTTAAAATGAAGAATTTCACAGATTCCCTGATGAAGAGGTGATCATCAATGGTTGCCGATCGACATTTCCCACCAACGGATCGGTGCTCATCGATGGCTGCCGATCGACATCGGGGAAATTGCCGGCAGATGCATGGGATCAGCACCGCTCCGATCAGGGAATCTGGGAAATGGCCGGATAGATGCATGGGGCCCTTTACATTCACAAAGATGGAATTAAAGTGCTTTGTATTGTAACAAAAACATAACAAGTATAATCAACATCAAGTGAAGATTAAATAAATCCACATTCAGAAATAAGCATCATATACAGGATACCTCAAGTTTTTATAGATAGGAAGATCAAAAATAAAGTACAGATGTGTCTTCAAACACTGTCGCGCCAGATAGCTAGGTCTCGGGTGACTCAGTCACGCCGAGCATCTTCCTTGCTCAAAAAGTGCATCCTATTTGCTTAAATAAAACAACTGGGAGCGACAAAACGACATTGCTCGTCTACACTGATTCATTTGATGGGCGACATTTGTATATCTGCGTGCGCCTGAGTCTGTATGATGCGAGTGGCTGCGGCTTTTCCTCATGCCGAGTTCCATGCTTCATCTGCGACTTTGTACGTAGTTTTAACTAATGGTTAGAGTCACAGCCCAACATCACTAGTACACTGGGAGTGGTTTTTCGCTGCATCGAAAATGCGAATACGACATAACATTTGAAGAAAAATACTGTGCGCTTCTTCTCTCGGAGCGTCTCAGTTTCGCCGGGCATCTCATGCCGTTCGACGTTTAGCGCTAGGTGTATGACGACACATCTGTAAAATATCAGAAACATCAGCGCCTTTTCCAGTGAAACGCGTAGGTTTGTGTGGTCTACAGTGTGGGAACAGTTGCTGTGACATGGTGATCATTTACTCTTTGTGGACAAAAAAAAGGAAGCGACAGGTTCTAACTCAAGGCACAAGATTAGGTGAATTCCCCATACCAATATTTGTATGAAGAAAGCTGGTACTTGAAAGTATTTCACAGCCTGCAAGGTTAATTTACTACGCAGCAATTTTAAAAAATAATGGGTATTCGGCAGATTTGACTGCTGGATGTAAAGGTGCAATAATATTAAATACAAAACACCCCCTGGTTTTGATTTAAATATCATTGTCCCTGTAAAGCACTGCATATTAATCTTATTTTCATACATGTTACCCTTAATGGAAACACTAGCAGTACAACATTAAAACAGATGGCTATAAAAATAGCAATTTTGTGTTTCATCACTTCATTCTAACGAGGATATTTACTAAAGTGAGAGTTTTTAGAAGTGGAATTGTTGCCCATAGCAACTAATCAGATTCTATCTATTATCTTCTGAGGGTGCTAGATAAATGATAATAATAATGTGATTGGTTGCTATAGGCAACACCTCCACTTCTAAAAACTCTCACTTTAGTAAATTTACCCCTGAGTCTTCTGTCAAAATTATTTTGCTTTTTGCAAAGTTTATGACTGTCTTTTACTTGGACAAGAAAAAACATAATGAAGTGAATATAAAACTGGCCACACCAGTCAGCTCTGGCACAAGCACAGGTCCATAGTTAATGGCGTAATTTTTTCCTAATGCAGAGGTACAATTAGTGCCTTGTCATTCCACAATGAATAAACAGCACCTATTCCAAGAGCAGCGGGGATAATACTGTACATCTATAATGCCAGAGAGCCTGTGATTTCTGACGATGGAAATTATAAGCACAACAGGATATTTTACCGTGCTAGCCAGTAGAACATGTGTGGTAGTAAGTTCCTGAATGCTTCACATAAACCCAGAAAAAGAAGTATATCATTTGAAACACCCAAAAAAAACTACAATTCAGAGTTTTGGGACATTGAGGATTTATACTGTGCATTTGCTCTCTTACAGATTTGAAAGTGTTGAAATGTAAAACTCTTTGCATTTTGGTCTTAAATACTGTAGCACTTGGTATTCCTCAGAGTACACAGCATACTGTACCTTCAGCTATGCCCCAACAGGGAGTGACAATGACCCTTTTTATGTAGGTATGTTCGACATTGTGTCATTTGTAAATATTGGGAGGTATGTGTTACATGCTGTATGTATTATATGGGCCAGCACTGCATTTTAGGGTTGAGTCGGGCACTGCCCCTCTCAACATAGAGCACTCCACCTTCCTCATCCAATTCAGTGTAAAGTCGTGTACACACTGGCCGATCTTGTGAATGATTGAACGATAACGATATCGTTCACAAAATCGTCCAGTGTGTATGTAAGATATCGTTAACGATACGCGCTCCTGCGGATCGTTAACAATATCTTTCATCGCCTGAACCAAAGGCCAACCTGGCGATATCGTCAGGTTGTGCATGTTCAGGGATGCTGCCGGTGACGTCACTGAACGATATCGTTCAGTGTATAGGCTCAATGTCGTTAACGACATTGAGCCCGGCAAACACTTAACGATGTCGCTCAAGGAGCGAATCGTTAAGTGTGTATGCGCCATTACTCACATAAATTAACTCCATGCTGTCCACTCCGACATCATATTGCCTAAGAGAACTGTTCTCACAACTTCTGAGAATGCCCCTGCAGTTAAGGAACTATGGGCCTGATTCAGACCCGCTCGCCAGCGGGTCGATGGTGGCCCAGTGCGCACGCGCGTGCGCGAGCCCCGCAGCGAATGAGACCTTCACTCGCTCCGGAGCTCGCAGCAAAACGGGGCGGCTGTCGATGTTCATCGACAGCTCGCCCCGTTTTGTAGGCGGGTAGGGGGGGTGGCTGAACAAACGGAGGCATTCCCGAAGGAACGCCTGCCGTTTGTGGGCGTCCCTACTGACATCACTATTAGAGCTGGAAGTCCACTCGGCATTGCAAGTGCTGAGACCCTACCTTAGGGTCTCCTCGCAATCAGGCCCTATAAGCCCTACCATGCCAGGCATGCTGGAGATTGTAATTGCATAACAACCGGAGGGCAGCAGGTTTCATAGTATAGCCTGATTAATCAATACATTGCTCCCCCATGAAGGGGCAGACGAAAAATTAGCAGTTATGTTTTACATTCCTCCCACCCCTTTACAGCACAAAGGGCGAGATGTATCAACATTCTGTCCCCATCGCATGCACACTGGCGTTTAATAATGCAGGAAAGCATCGCAAAAAGAAGCCCACAGGCTTCTATAGGCAACGTCATCTTCAGAAGCTCCGTAATGTTGCGCTTACCAGAGCTTGTTGCATTGCAAAACTCTGTGTGGGTTTGCGGTGCCGGCGGTCCGCAGTCAGTATCTCCAATAGCCACTTCTCAGACCACTATAATACATATAGAAACCATATGTATTGTGGTAAACCACTGAAAGCGTCAGTTCATTTATTTTATTCATACATCTCACCCATAATTTAGGATTTACTGCTAGCTTTAACTCAGCCCATTAATGAATAGACATCTCAGTTGTCCAATAATCTTCTCTTTGACAAACTTGCCTCGTCCTCCTGCCCGCAGTTAAGCGAACTGTGGGGTAAGAAGTTCAGGCTTGAAAATTTGACTTTGCATGGAGTTTAACTAATGTGTGAAAAGCACATAAAAGGAATAATATTTTTCCGTCCTGCATTCCATGTAAACTCTATTCCACAAATGGAAGAAAACTTTCATATTTAGAATTTAATAATGTGGTTATTATAAGAAAGATTTGTGGTTTTATAGAATGCCTTCTGTATCTGTGACCTACAGTATCCATGTTATGCTGAGATAGGGGTCTATTTACTAAGCAGTGTTAGGAGACAGAGTGAAAAGTGATAAGAAAGCGATAAGGTACCAGCCAATCAGCTCCTAATTGCCATCTCACAGGCTGTGTTTGAAAAATGACAGTTGGGAGCTGATTGGCTGGCACTTTATCACTTCAATCTGTCTCCTAACACTGCTTAGTAAATAGACCCCATAGTGTCCAGACTATGGGCCTTATTCACTAAGGATCGCTATTGCGATTGCAGCTGAGATTACGCACCCAGGTCTGCTAAGAAAATATGCTAATGACTGCAATCGCAAAGCTGTCGCACAGCCAGCATAGAGATGCCCACTATTGCTCTCTCACATCTGTAATACCTTGCAGTCTTGCATATACATCGGGAACATCAATTAACATCGGTCCCTCACGCACAATTACAACAGGTCTGACCTTACTCAGAAATTGCTAACCTCGCCGCACGCACTCGCAAATACTGAAGCTGCATATGCCGTTGCAGTGACTTATACGCGCCCATGCAACGGCGTTCAAACGGACAGGCACGCCTGCATTTCTCCCACCACTCCGTCACCACTCTCAAACGCTGACGTCCCGTCCCTCGGTCTGCGACGGATTTGTATCTGCATAGGTTATCGCAGTGCGATTGCAATGCTACTTCACGCACACGCACTGCGGTGCATACTCATGCGCATTATGCACCATTGGCCGATCTGTGTACGTCGTTGCGTTTGAGTGATGAATCAGGCCCTATGCTGTGTGTTGATCATAGCAATCAACCAGATGCCAACTATTATTTTATATCACGTACTAGATAAATGATAGCTGGAATCTGATTGGTTGCTATGGGTAACAC
This sequence comes from Taudactylus pleione, assembly GCA_031769625.1. Taxonomy (NCBI): domain Eukaryota; kingdom Metazoa; phylum Chordata; class Amphibia; order Anura; family Myobatrachidae; genus Taudactylus; species Taudactylus pleione. Next base: position 4,979,728 of record JAUIMM010000205.1, read on the forward strand.
CTTTTTAGAAGTTTTGAAAAATATCCATCTTTGCTGAGTGGAACCAGTGGTGCATACACACGTAGCGATCAGCCAGCGATACAATATCGCTGGCTGTTCATCCTGCACCCTCCCTGGTGTGCTGGATGATCGATATTGATCATCCAGCACACCACTAACTCACCGGGGACAATAGTGACCCGCGATCAACGATCGTGGGTCCCTATAGAAACCTGCTCGATATCGAGCAAGTTGATCTGCATGCACGGACGATGGACGATACTGCTATCGTCCATATGTGGCCGAGCATCTCTGGTCGTTGGGACCAAAAAAATGAATGATATGAACGATATCGTTCAAATCGCTCAATTATATCGCTACGTGTGTACGCTCCATAAGACTACTATAGGTGGAATAAACACTGTTGGTTATTTGCAATCTATTTTAAGCTTTATTCTGTGCACTATCCAGACAGGAAGCTCGCTACCTAGCTATGCCCTTAAGCCTACATCAGCCTCATGTCTGCCAATAACCAGTACTGCCCCCGAAACGCTGTAAGATAATCACTTTCAGACCCTTCTTCTGTCTGGAGACTGATTGCCGCACAAAGGATTTACATTGTTTTGTGGTGTCAAAAACAAGTGGAACGCAACCTGAGCTGAATGGTCCCATTGTGCTGCTGCTTTCTGACAGGCCGTAATCAGGTTGTAATGAATATGAGGCATGAAATGGCTGTGACTAAGGAAACACACACCTTTGAGTGTCGTTTGTGAGGGGCAGCTTGCCGGGCACAGGATGTGTAGGCCCCTCCTCGGAGCTGCGGCTGTACCAGACTCCAGCTAGCTGGTATACAATAGTCATATCCGTTTATCCATCAGGAATGCTCTATAGCGGCTTGGTGTGCATTGTGCTTGGACCCTGAAGGAGGACCGAGAAATCTACGTCTACTATTTCATAGTACTTCATCACGACTAATACACAGACACCATTTGCTTACAGCCCTGGTAGCTATAGCAATCTGGTTATTGTAGAAAGACAAGACAGTGTTTGCTGACACAGGAACGATACAATAGAGGCGTGTTTACTTAGTGAAAGTAAATTTAATATCTTACATTTATCTTTTAAATGTCTAGAATGTCTCCAACACTAGTGACTGATGTGCACGATAAACTACTATCCCCCCCAACAGTTTATAATATTACGGTCTGTTATATTGTATAAGCAATATGTGCAAAAATTCACGATTATAAAAAAAACAACTACAAACAGCAATTAATTTTGATATCTTTAGTGCAAGTAAAGCTGGGCACACACCTAACAGATATATCTACAGATGATGGTTATTCAAACACACTGAACAACCATCATCTGTCATCTGGCCGCGGGTCCCGCTGGCCAGGGGCGCTGTTGCCTCTGCTGTAAGTATACGGGCGTTCGGCTGAACGCCAGTACACACAGCACGATGGATATATATATTTGCCATCGGCTGTGCTACGCAATATGTCTGTGAACGACATCGTTCCCAGACATAACGCTGTTACACACTGGCCGACGGCCACACGATATATATTGGCCAATCAATTGATCGCCCAATATATCTACCAGTGAGTACCCAGCATAAAGGTGCCTATCCACTAGAAGGCAGGCAAAAGACTGCACGATTACAACATTGTAATCGTGCAGTCGTTTGTCAGTCTGTGATGTGCCTACACTGAAGGATCAGTCGTTCAGTGTAGACACAATCAATCATCTGCAAACATGCTGAACCTGACGTCAGGTTGACCAGCATGTTTGCACGATGATAGACGTCTAAAAGACCAATTGCTTAAACAATTTTCAAACGATTATCGAACTATATCATTATCGTTCATTTTAATCATCTAGTGGATAGGCACCTTTAATATCCGATTGGTTGTTATGAGTTACTGCAGTTTTGTTGACAATAATAATAATAATGTTCATTTGAAGTAAATAAATGTTACTAGTGGTGAATATTCATTGGGTCTTGAAAGGTTGACAACATATATGGCTATACAAAAAAAAGATTAACAACAATTTGGTTGATAAATGTAATAAAACTGTATACATTATAAAAATATAGAAAATAGCAAAACTACTGCAGATCCGTAACAAGCTTCCTAAAGATCTCATTCACCATAAACAAAGTGACAACAAAAAGACAATTTTTGGGGTCACGATGTACACTAGGCATACATTGCATACTTGGAGACCCTCGAATCTTAGGTGGTTCATCCTGGTCCCCAGGAAGAATAGGCAGGTCTCCCGCAGTCAGGGTCCTGCTGGTTCTCCACGCCGACTTTCCAAGGTAAGTATGTGGTCCAGGCGGCTTGATGGCGCTATACAATGCTGGGTATCACAGCCTTTGATTATTGGGGTTGGGTCACTATGGTGTTATTGTGGTACCACACCCTTGTACTGTCCACCTGGTTACCAGGATTGGGCAGCCTGAATATCGGCAAGTATGATATATTGGTTTAGGATTAAGGGGGAGATTTATCACAGCTGGAGAGAGATAAAGTGGAGAAAGATAAAGTACCAACCAATCAGCTCCATACTGTCATTTTTCCAAACACAGCCTGTAAAATGACAGTTAAGAGCTGATTGGTTGATACTTTATCTCGCTCCAAGCTTTGATAAATCTCCCCCTAATTTTTTTATTTTTGCCCTAGATCTACCTCTGTGGATCCAATAATGTTTAAGTGGAGTTGTCCCGTTTATTGGCCATCACAATATTTACTCAGGACTATTCATTTCAGAGTAGCTTTTGTTGGGCTTCATTTAAAAAATTATGAAAGATCAGCATCATTTCCCTTTTAAATTATTTTCTTTGTATTGTGTCTAACAATCTAAACATAAATAAAGTGATATTTCATATTTATTCTGCCATTTACTTTTTGGAATACTGTGATGGAGGGTCCCCAGTAATATGCAGGCTGCAGGTAGCTGCACTGTGATGGAGGGTCCCCAGTAATATGCAGGCTGCAGGTAGCTGCACTGTGATGGAGGGTCCCCAGTGATATGCAGGCTGCAGGTAGCTGCACTGTGATAGAGGGTCCCCAGTAATATGCAGGCTGCAGGTAGCTGCACTGTGATGGAGGGTCCCCATTAATATGCAGGCTGCAGGTAGCTGCACTGTGATGGAGGGTCCCCAGTGATATGCAGGCTGCAGGTAGCTGCACTGTGATGGAGGGTCCTCTCTCCCTAGTAATATGCAGGGCAGGCTACTGCTGAAGTGAAATGGATGGGCAAAGCCTGCCAGGCATGCTGCTATTGTATCTGGACTCAGTGAGGGGGATGGGTGGAGCACACAGCTCTCTGATGATGATGGAGGCGGGAGGGCGGTGCATTCACCTCAGCGCAGCAGCACAGCCGGTGGTGCAGTACCCCACGGCATCTTGTAGGGGTCGCTGCTGCTGCCTCTCCTCCCCGCCCCTCTCCGGGAGGAATCAGTGCAGCTGTTGCTGTGTCTGAGCTGCAGCGGAATCACCCAGTCACTCCCTTCATTCCATCCGTGCTCCGTACCCAGCGGCTGTCCTACACCCACAGGCTCCCCGCAGCAGTAGCAGCACTCCAGGTAATCCTGCGTTATTCCCGGGCTCCTGAATTCTGCATGGGAGAAGTGGCCAGGAGCTGGGGGGGACCGTGTTGTGGACAGTGGGTGCTGTCGGTGCACACTGCATGTACAGGGGTGTGTATGGGGTACTGCGGATACACCGGGAAAGCATGGAGGCTCCCTGCAGCCTCTGCATCATTGCATTGCAGCAGAACCCTCTCCCTGCGCTGCCGAGGTGACTGGCGGGGGGGGTGATAAGATGTCAGGGAGGGGCTTGTGGGGGGATCCCACCGTGTGCTGCTCCCTCAGAGGGGGATTCGTTCTGGGTGGGGGGGTTCAGATGGGGAAAAATTAAAAATCATGAGTGCCAGGGCTGCTGGATAACGGTGCAAGGGCTGTACACAGGCGTGGTCCTATGTGGATGGATGGGAATGGGCTGCCCTCCCCAGTCAGTGTATGTCTCCCAGCAATACTACACATCTGGGTGTATGATGTCCCTCCGCCTTGTATTATACAATAAGGAGATATATATATAAATATAGAAACCACACACATTATGCAGAAATCAATGTTGATGCATCATTCATGCTTTCTTCATATTGCTCTAATTTTGTAGGTATACTACTTATATGTGTCTATATGTGTATGATAGATATATATATCACCCACATTTTTTTCTTTGTGTGCATTGGCTTTCCACTCTTGAATCATTGCCATGGTTTTATATTACCTCCCTCGCCTAATCCCTGCTTAGTTGTATTTTCTTTTTAATTGCAAGGATTCTGCATAGTGATTTGATGTGAAGCTGTCTTGTGTTTGGAACAGGTGGACCCCATTGTCCTTTCTAGAGGTCTGCCTGTGCGCCAGTGTTCCTGCAAGGTCCTCCACGCTCTGTGCATACCAGTGGCACCATCTCCCCTGGCACTGCGTGCGTTAATGTGGGAACATGTCAACCTTCCAATGTATTTGTCCCGGAAGGATCCACCTGGGGGGTGTCTGACATTCGATGCAGTTACGCAGCCTTTCTCATGCGCCCTCCGCTACTGCTGAGAATGATGCAGCACTATGCAGCAAACTGACAAACCTCAGTGTGTTCCTGTCTGCTTACATACGGGTATAGGCTGTGGTGCCCATCGCAACCCCACCCCGGGATGGGAGGTGGGATTAATACAGGCTGTTCTAACCCTCCCTTGATCAAGAATGCTTCACCCACCGGGCACAGCTTGATTTACTGCTCTAAACTCCAAGCACTTGTTCTAATGGTAGTTGTGTTTGTGTATAGCCCATTGCTTGTCATGCTGCCATGGAAGGAAGGCAATGGGGGTGGTTAATTACAGTTCTGCAGATTTAATGCGGTCAAATGGAGATGCTTTCAGCCTTGAGGTTTAGCACATTAACCCGTTCACTCCAGGAGGTGTTAGGAGTCGATCTTGCAAGTATAGGACTTTTAATAGTAATTGCGGTTATTATTGGTGCAAGTTTGTTGGGCGGTCGAATTGACTTAGTTACTAGACAAGTTTGAAAACATTTGATTGGACGTAGCAGCTTTGGGGGTAATAAAGTCTCTATATTTATTGTCCACTTCTGTATTCTAGCATCTAAACGATAAATGCAGAGATTTAATATGTTCACCTTATACAGATTCCATTGGGAAACTTTTTTGTATAACCAAGAGGCTTACACTCCCTAGGGCACATCCTCATTTGCGTCCAGATAATTGTTTTAAGTTGATGTTTTCGGCAAGGTACCAGCTCAGAGCTGCTTATGCTCCTTAAACTGGGGAACTATTGTATTTGACTTAGTGAAACCCATTTGGTCACAGACCTCGTAGTCTTTCCATCATTAGAGATGTTGTGGAAACTCTTCACCTGCTGCGTTATAGTGCCGGAATGTAAGGCACTCATTCCTGCGTGGAAGTAGTGGATGCATGGCATAGTTCTCAGGCGTGGCAGGATGTCTGGAATTCCTGGGGCAACTTACAAACATTCCATATGAAAGAAGAGCTAACCTTCATATAGAGTTTATTTAGAGGAAAAACAAAAGATTATGGAAGACCTTTTGTAAATATTCTCTTTTGCACTAGAGTCCTTAGATAGTCATAGATAGATAGTCCTTAGATAGGATAGATATAGAACACTATCTATGACTATCTATCTGTCTTCCATTTAGCCTACATGGAGCATTCACAATTTCGAAATCACTTGATATTCGCTCGTTATTCTTGAATGTAAATATATCCTAGCAAATATCTTTTGTGTTTTAATTAAAAAAAAGTTATGTGATATTATTTATGGCAATAAAGTAGTCCTCATTTTGGACAGTCCTCATTTGATTTTGATTTAGGCGTTTTGGAAATATTTGCCATAACCAGCTTTAATACATTGGAGTGATCTGGGGTCCCTTGCATGGTGATGTATATTAGTCCAGATTGGTTATGCACTGTTGTTACACCCTAATTTACAAAATGTATTTTCCCCAAGAGTACTGAATTGATTTAGACATTGTACTTTAATGGTGTGGCTTTTCTGGTTTTCCATCTTTTTAACATCGTCAATTTTAGATTTTCAACAGAATACTACCATGGTGGATTTATATTAAATATGTTGATTGTATTAATAATTTCACAGAAAATGGGATGTCCACAAGTGAGTGTGGAAATAGTTTTCTACGCCTGGGAACGGCATTTGTGAAGTGGGGCTTCCATGCTAAATACTTATCCCTGCTGTTTGGAATTGTTCCAATAGCAATCTCGGGCATATGATGACTCAGGTTATTTGATGGGCAGCAGTCTAGAGCATTACCACGGGCATCCAGGTTTTATTTCTGCATCATTAATCACAATGGGCTTTATTCTTTTCAGCGCGATGAACCAACTAGTTGGATGAAAGTTGGTCTGGTGTATGGCCAGCTTAACCAAATTGTTTGTGATCTCTACCGTATGTCTTGTCAGATCTTGGTGCATCTGTTACCTTCTCACAGTGGAGATGTTAAGTTTGTGGGCTAAGCCAGTATTTAAGAAAATGGCTTTGGGCACAAATTCCCTTTTAGTAGACGGTCTTAAATATAAGTTGAACCCGCCAAAAATGGTTACCAGTGGCACTTTAATCTAGGCCAGTGTTTCCCAAATTTGGTCATCAAGGCGCCCTAAAAGCCAAGGCATGCTTTAGTGCAGGTGACTTTTAGTTCCTTAGTCATATTGATTTGAGCATCTGTGCTAAAGCTTGGATTTCCTTTAAAACCTGGACTGTTAAGGCGTATATCCGCTACACGGGTAATGAACGACTGTACGATTAAAGACATTATTGTACAATCGTTCATTATACTGTGTAGTGCCCACACGGAACAATATGTTGTTCAGTGCAGGCACCCTCCCTCATCCCCGAACATGCACAACGTGTCGATATCGTCAGGTTGGGCAGTATGTTCAGGTGATGACTGATCCCGACAACGACCAGCGGGAGCGCGCATTGCTGGTTGTTGAAGGCATATTCACTGCACGATTAATGAACGATAACGATGTCGTAATCGTTCACCCATCCATTTATATCGTGTAGTGGATATGTGCCTTTAGGGTGCCTTGAATACAGAGTATGGGAAACGCTGATCTAGAGCAGTGTTTCCCAACTGCAGTCCTCAACTACCACCAACAGGTCATGTTTTGTGGATATCTTTAATCATGTAGAGGTGAGTTAATCTGTTTTGCTGGGTCAGTAATTATCCCACCTGCTTCCACAGACAGATATCGTCAAAACATGACTTGTTAGGACAACTTCAGGTTGAGAACCATTGATTTTAGATGTTTTAACTGAAGGTGTAAAATTAGTCTGATGTGGGATATTTTCCGTGCTTGAGCACAGGTGGTTTCATTACTGACTCATTATAATAGATATATATATAGATGATACTAGTTATTTCACTGTGATTCTGTCAGAAATTGTGAAAACATACAGTTATGTGGGGTACACACTTGACCGACCAACTTGGTAACTATGTGCCTGTGCATACACACCTACCAATTGGCCGACCGATATGTCTGGTTAAAGGAACCAGTGGTGATGTCATTGTCTGTGGTTCCTGCTGCCAGCATATGAGTGGGACGGTCGCCCGCATGTCGTTCACGGATATATCGTGTGTACGTACTGGCCGATGGACTGAACGAAATATCGTTTGTCGGCTGTGCAAACAATATATTGTACAGTGTGTACCCAGTATTAGTGTACTAAGAGTACTGGAATTGGGCAACCTTGCTCTAGAACACAGGTTCTCAAACTCAGTCCTCAGGACCCCAAACAGTGCATGTTTTCCATGTCTCCTCACAGAATCACAAGTTAGATAATTGGCTCCATCTGTGGATCTTTTAAAATGTGTCAGTGAGTAATGAATACACCTGGGTGACCTGCAAAACGTGAACTGTGGGGTCCTGAGGACCGAGTTTGAGAACCTCTGCTCTAGAAATGTGGTTCTCAAGTACTACCGACTGGTTATGTTTTCAGGATTTTTCTGTGTAAACAGGTAGGATAATAGAGTTCACTATAGGTCCGGTGCCGGGCCTAGAGAAAGGGCACATCTGCGTGCCCCCAAAACAGGGCATCACCAAGGAAAATGGGCGTGTATTTAAGACGCGTACCCTTTTCGTCACTCTTGAGGGCATACCAGGCACTTAAGGACATTCCGGGCTGCCCCCAAGCTCTGCTCTCAGTGTAAATGGTTGCTGGGCTCATGCGCCCGGCATCCATTGATCGGCAGTGACTGCTACACCGCAGTTTTCTCCACCCGCAGGACACAGCGCCGCGCCGAAGGGCAAGGTGCTTATTGCCCTTTAGACATAGGGCAGGGCGCGGCGCCACGCTAAAACAGCCTAGCGGATACACTTGATAATTACTCATCCAGCAAAATAGAAAAACCCGTTTGTGAATGATTAAAGGAATTCAGAAAATATTACCTGTTTTGGATACTTAAGGACTGGAGTAGAGAACTGCTGCTCTAGAGTAAAGAAAAATATATAAAAAGGTGTAATAACATGGTGAGCTAGTAAGAGAGAAGGGCGGGCAGAGGGGTATCACCAATAGGCCTTACATAAGTACAAAACTGTTTTCTTACTATTTTGGAACTCTGTTCCTGCTATGCTGCAGCATTAGAATGTAGTGGGGCATGCATGCGTGGAAGTTCTTACAGTACTCTCAGCAGCTCATGTTTTCAGGCTTTTCTGAATCGTTGGCATGTGATTCATTCGATCAGTAATTATTCTCCCTACTTTTACAAAGGGAATTTCCCAAAACACAACCTGCTGAGGATACTTGAGGACTGAAGTTGAAAAGTCCTAGTATAATGTAACCTAGATTTCCAGACACAGAACGTTTTCTGACCATGATGTCACTTCCAGTATGGGGAAAGCAAATGTTATTGACAGCTGCATGTTATATGGTGTCTGGTAGCAGACTGGTAACACAGTGGCACTATTTTACATTTGTCTGCACCATTTTTAATAATCTAAATATATTTTGGGTTTGTGTTGTGGTTTACTGCCCATCATGTGATATATCTGATAACAACATTGTGAGTGTCTGACGCAGTTTGGTGTTACTTTGTCTGCCGAGTTGTTTATTGCCACAATCAGTGCACACAGAGCCTTGGCTTAACCACAGGCTGCACTCTCCCTGCTGCAACTGCATGTGGATATGATACAGCACCGTAAAACTGCTACTGGCATCTACAGATACTTTAAAAAATGTAGTTCTGGGATCTCATTAATAAAAGAGAAGAAATCTTTTAGTCGGGCTAACGGCGCGTGAATTGAATAGCTCCGGAATCTCCTTCCCAGGGCTATTCAACATTGCGCTGAATTGAATATCCCCCTATGTGTTGATATATTAAAAAACAAAAAACAAAACAAGAAGTATGAAACCTTAAGGTGCCTACACACTTGGCGATGTGATCACGATCCCACGATGTGTACGATTTCCCTTGAAACTCCTCCTCCTCCTCCCCGGCAGCTCTGCACATGATTTGGTGTTTAAAGTGTCCAATTTACACACGATCTATCGTGCATCCAGACTTTTTCCAGTACATTGTGTCCAAGATTGGCAGATCTGACGATGCGATGTACAACCAGCGGGGACACGCATCGTGATCGTGAGTGGGGGACTCACGATTTGGGCATATTTTGCACGATCTGTCGTTCCAATGCATCGTAATCTGCCAAATCGGGTAAAATATCGGCAAATGTGTAGGCACCTTTAGGAACCTGGGAACTGATAAAGGGCAACAAGCTGTTTACACTGGAATTTTGACATTGCTAGGTGCTACTTACAGAAATATATTTACAGGAATGAATACATTTTACTAATGTCTCCTGTATTCTTTATGAAAAGAGCACTAATACAAGTTCCAGAGCCTATTAAAACAAAATGTAAAATAAAAACTTTGTGGTGATGGAATGCTTAATATAATGTATATTATTGGGTATGTTTCTTTATATATGTTTAAACACATTCTTGGTTTTACAGTACTAGTATCCAATTTCCTCTTCTGTTTTAACTTATAGCTTCTATTTTAAGTGCATTTTACTTGACATCTGAATTGCTTAAATACCAAGCCATGCTGATTTACCATCTATACTTAGTTGATTCTTTCTGTGAAATAATAGAAAGTCCAATCCCATCGCTTCCTTAAAGCTTTTTAATTTATTACTGTTTTTTTTTTTTACAAAAAGATCCAGATTAACAGTAACTAGAAAAAAAAAAAATCGTACATTTTTACCAAACACCATGCTCCAATCAGTAATCCCGCGCCCCCTCTCCCACACCCACTCAGTGCTGTCTGTATTTGGTCAGCAGCCTGCATTTCCGCCCTACAGACTATGTGCAATGAGATACTGTTCTTCCTTTGGTCCCATATACCGACACATGAAGTAACGGTGTCATGACCTCAAACTTACATAGTACATACTCAGAGGTCCCATGTGTTCTGGTTTTCCCAAGTCTGTCAGCTGTACTACTGTTAAACATCTGGGGGAAAAAAACACACAGTTTTGATTACAGATGTGCGGATTTGGTTTTATTCGGTTCTTATCGCTAAATTAGCACAAGTTCGTATTTCTCTTATTGGCTATCCAAAACACATGACAGCCGGATAGCCAATATGATGCCGTTTTTGAGATCTGAAGATATTCGAGTAAAACCGAACTGCACATCTCTAATTTTGTTTATTTTATTTTTTTTACAGTCTCACCCTCCTTAATTAGTGAGAATAGCCATTTGCTTTAAGGCATCTTGCAACCAGAGACTCACTCCCCAATGATGTTCTACCCAACACTATCATGTTGTTTCGCCTTCATCCACTAGGGGACACTGGAGTCTCAGTACAGTGGGGTATAGATGTGGGATAACCGGGAGCTGGCACTTTAATACATTTGAATAGTAGCTGGCTCCTCCCCCTCTATACTCCCCTACAGGTCAGTCTAAATTTTGTGCCAAGGGAGCTGTTCACATACAAGAGCTCTCTGCTAGAAATCAATGGTTCCTCGATCAGCATGAGGATCAGACAGGCAGCTCACTGCCCCTGCCTGTCTGCTACGTTGGTGCTGCCGAGAGACTTCACCGCTGCTGCTTGCAGTGCGCGCTGGGGTCTTCAGCTACAGAGACCACTGTCTCTGGGGGATAGCCAGACGCGATGCGTGCGGCGTTCGTCGCGCTCCCCCATTGGCAAGCCCGCCGCCAGCAGCATATTTACAGCAGAAGGTTAGTGACTCTTGGCACTCTGAGTAGCAGGGTGACCAGGAGGAAATGGCAGACGGGCATTAAAAACACAAAGCAGCAAGAACGGAGGGAGCGGAGCCTAACACACAGTTCTGCTTCTGCCTCCCAGCAGCCCCAGTGCTTCCAGAAGGAGGCTGGTGGCCATTTTACAAACACAGGCTGCTGACACACACAGAGAAAAAGATCTGTCTGCCCAGATTGTGCCTGCACAGTGGGGATAGACTTGTGAAGATCAGGTTGGACTGTTTTTACACAGTGATTACAGCATTATATTGTGTTAATAGCACTGGTCTCTGAAGCAGAGCTGGTTGGTTGGGATTGATAGCATAATCTCCCTCTATGCCTCCTCTCTTATTCAAACAGTCTGTGTGTGGTGTTTGTCTGTATCACTACCTTTTTCCTTTATGTGCTGTGTACAGTAAAGTGGTAGAATGTCATCTAAGGGGTCTAAGGCTGCACAAAAAACTTTCTCCTGTAAGAATTGTGCAGATAAATTTACACAGGGACTATCATCTAGTTCACTGTTGTGTGGGAAGTGTGTTTCAGAGACACAGACTGCAGCATCCATACAAAATTCATGGACTGATCAAATTACATCAGTCGTGTCTCAAATGACTACAGAGCTAGAAGCTTCTCGCAGGGAGAGAGAGGTTGAAAGATCTCAAAGGTCTGCCTTCTCTGAACCAGACTCGGCGCGGTCTTCAGCCAGGTCTGTAGAAGGGCTCACAAGGGTTATGTCAGCCCAGGTTCCTCCCGTGGCATCGTCCTCTAGTGTCCCTACCAGGAAACTTATACCGAATCCTCTTATGTGAAATGATCCGGAAGAGGACGACAGGCCTGATATGGAGGAAGGGGAGGTACAGGACATTATAGAGGAACAGGCACCAGAGGAGGCAGAGCCTGTATATTAGGGAGTAGAGGCGCTGATTGCAGCGATACGCCAGGTGTTACATGTTGAGGACAGGGATCCTGTAGAGGTTAGGCCGTCTATCTTTAATAAAGAGCAAAGACTGGCATCCTCTTTTCCAGTGTCTGAGGAATTGGACGAGATCCTTACCTCAGCGTGGAAACACCCTGATAAAAGATTTCAGATTTCAAGGAAGCTTTTATCATACTATCCCTTTCCTGCAGAAAGGCATTTATGCAAAACACCTCCTTCAGTGTCACGTCTGTCAAAAAAGACAGTGCTCCCTGTTCCAGGGGCAGTGTCTTTAAAGGAGCCTTCTGACCGGAAGTTAGAAACTACCTTGAAGTCAATTTACACTGTAGCAGGGGTGTCTCTTCGACCCGCATTAGTCAGCTGTTGGGTCATCAAGGCGGTGTAAGCATGGGCTACGCAGCTCGCTGTGAGGGCCTTAAGACTGGGGCTCCGGCGGAGGATCTGATTCCTCTAGCGGAACAGATTGCAGAGTCTGCTGCTTTTCTTGGAAAGACTTCTAAGGATATTTGTAGTCTTTCGTGTAGATCCTTGGCCTTGGCTGTCTCAGCCCGCAGAGCTCTGTGGCTGCAAACAATGGCAGGCGGATGCGGAATCCAAGAGAGCCGTTGAAGTGCTTCCATTCACCTGAGAAGCTCTGTTTGGAATGGAACTGGATAAGTGGATATCTCAAGCCACAGATGGTAAGTCCACTTATCTCCCATCTGCTGCTACTCCACCCAGGAAGCCCTTTGCCGAAACCGTCCTTTCGTATTCCAGGGAGATTCAGGGGCCGTGGCAGAGGCGCTCCTTCTATCACCCGTGCTCCCAGAGGCAGGGGTAGAGCCACTCCTTCCTCCTCCCAGCAGGATAAGGCTTCAGTTAAGCCTCCAACATGATGCCCTCCCTTCTTTCCTGGTGGACCCCAGGGTGGGAGCTCGTCTTTGCAACTTCAAGGAAGTTTGGATCAAGTCTTGCCAGGACGCGTGGGTCCGGGACATCATTATTCAGCGGTTGAAGCTGGATTTTCAGATCCAGCCGCCTCCTCGTTTTTTCGCAACTGGTTTGCCGGCATGGGTTTGTATTGCCTCCTATACAGGCGGAGGCAATACAAAAGCTACTGTCTTCTCGAGTAATAGTGCATGTCCCTATCCACCAGCAGGGTTTTTATTCCAACTTGTTTGTGGTTCCCAAGCCTGACGGCTCGGTGAGACCCATTCTGAACTTGAAACATCTCAATCCTTATTTGCAGACTTTCAAGTTCAAGATGGAGTCCCTGCAATCAGTCATTGCAGGCCTAGAGAGGGGCGAGTTTCTTGTATCCTTAGACATAAAGGATGCTTATCTCCACATTCCCATTTGGCCTCCTCATCAGGCATTCCTTTGGTTTACAGTGCGGGCCTCTCATTTTCAATTCCAGGCCTTACCTTTCGGTCTTTCATCAGCACCAAGAGTGTTCACGAAGGTCATGGCAGTAATGATAGCCCTTCTTTGGATACAAGGGTTTTACTATCGTCCCTTACTTGGATGACCTACACCTCAAGGCTCCGTCAATCTCTCAATTACTGCAGGACATCCGGGTAACACAGAAATCTGCTGTTGCAACACGGATGGATCCTGAATTGTCAAAAATCTCATCTGCAGCCTACACAGCGTCTGCCTTCCTAGGGATGATTTTGGACACAGTGGAGCAGAAGGTATTTCTTCCGCAGGAAAAAGTCACCTCCATCCAACACATGGTGCGATTGATACTGCGTCATCGCAGGGTGTCAGTGCACCTGTGTATTCACCTTCTGGGAAAGATGGTTGCGTCTTTCGAGTCCATCCAATACGGGAGGTTCCATGCCTGTCCATTCCAACTGGACTTCCTCTCTCAGTGGTCATGGTCCCACTTCTTCCTTCACCAGCGAGTTCAACTGTCACCCAGGACTCGGACATCTCCTTTGGTGGCTGAATTCCTCTCCTATTGGCAGGCAAGAGGTTTTCATTGTGGGAATGGATTCTCCTCACCACAGACGCTAGTAGTCTGAGAGGATGGGGGGCAGTGACTCAGGGAGGACACTTTCAGGGCCGCTGGACTCGGCTGGAGGCAGTACTGCCCATAAACATTCTGGAGCTAAGGGCCGTGTTCTATGCTCTTCAGGTGGCACATCCTCTGTTGAAGGACCAGGCCATCAGAGTGCAATCCAACAATGCCACGGCTGTGGCCTACATCAACAAACAGGGCGGTACCAAGAGTCGGTCCGCCATGAGGGAGCTAAGCCGCATTCTTCTCTGGGCAGAGGAATATGCGGTAGCGATATCAGCAATTTTCGTACCAGGGGTAGAAAATTACCTCAGTCGACAGGACATTCATCCGGGAGAGTGTATGCTCAATCTGCAGGTCTTCCAACAACTGATTCAGCGTTGGGGCCTCCCTCAGGTAGATCTTATGGTGTCGAGACTGAACCATCAACTACCACGTTACTGCTCCAGGACAAGAGATCCCACAGGCAGTGTCGGTGGATGCTCTAAGAGCTCCTTGGCGGTTTCAGTTTGTCTACCTGTTTCCAACACTCCCACTCCTTCCTTGTCTGCTGCAAAGAATCAAACGAGAAGGGGTAAAGGTTCTGTTGGTGGCTCCAGACTGGCCCAGATGGGCTTGGTATTCCAACCTATGTCTTCTACTGATGGACGACCCGTGGCCTCTTCCTCTGCATGAAGATATACTGCAACAGGGTCCGTTTATTTATCAGGACTTAAAGCGGCTTCGTTGATGGCGTGGCTGTTGAAAGTGCTATCTGAAGAAAGAAGGGTATCCCTCGGTGGGTCTTTCGTGGGCGGCTGCCCGCGGCGTTTCCATGATCCAGCTTTGTCGAGCGGCCACTTGGTCGGGCCGGCATAGTTTTACAGTTTTGACACGTTTGTGGCTTCTGCTTCACAGTATGGCCGTGCTGTTTTGCAGGGTTCTCAGCGCTCTCCCGTCCAGGATGTGAGCTCTGGGACATCCCCACTGTACTGAGACTCCAGTGTCCCCTAGTGGTTGAAGGAGAATACAGGATTTTGGTACTTACCGTTTAAATCCCTTTCTCCGATTCCACAGGGGACATTTGGACGCCCACCCGGCGCTGTTCCACCTGCATTTGTTATTATTCTGCCAGGTGTGGACGGTCAAGTTTTTCTTCAAGGTCTGCTTGATTTGTTTGCATATTTGCTTGTTGTTTATGTATGTTCTAGTTCTCCTCTGTTATTCTATTTCCAGCTCTCCTCAAGTACAGTTTATTTAGACTGTATGGGAGTATAGAGGGGAGGAGCTAGCTACTATTCAAATGTATTAAAGTGCCAGCTCCCGGTTATCCCACATCTATACCCCACTGTACTGAGACTCCAGTGTCCCCTGTGGAATCGGAAAAAGGGATTTAGCGGTAAGTGCCAAAATCCTGTTATTGTAAGAGTTTTGGGACGAGATAAGGGAGTTATAATGTAGAGACAAAATAAACAGTGATGCTGTACTAGCAGACTATAGCTTGCAGAGAGTTAAAGTGGGTAGACGTGGATGATGGATCAGCCGTCTGGCTGATGTGGTGACTGAAGTCACAACTGGGCGGGTGTTTACATGTGCCCGGCCAGTTGTGATGTCAGTCACCGGCGGCCTCTGCAGCAAGTGTGCAGGAGGTCGGTTGACCGCCGGTGCACACAGCACAATGCTCCAATATATCTGCAGATATATCGGTCATCTGCTTTGCTGCACAGCCGACGCGATATGTCTGTGAACGGCATCGTTCACAGACATATCGCTGGTACACACTAGCTGAGGCGTCCACGATATATATCGGCTGTTCAATTGAATGACCAATAAATCGGCTAGTGTGTACCCAGCATTAAGGACATCTCTGTGGAAGGTAGGTTGATGCCTCAAACATATAATTATCAACCTGTTTAGGTTTTCAATGTTTGATCTAGAGCGGAGCAGGGTTTCCTAGTTGCTTATTACTTCTGCAAAACTATATTTTGGCAATATATTTATTTATGCTATTCTGCATCATCAAGCCTGCAGACACCCTGCTTAAAATCGGCGGTTCAAATCCCGGGGATGAAAGGATGAAAATCCCGATTTTCCCCAGGTAACTATTCACTAACCTATTCTACCCTCTAACCCTCCCTTAGGGGTGCCTAACCCTAAACCCCCCCCACCCCCACCCCTTTCCCCGCTGCCTAAACCTAATGAGGGGCATCGACTAGACGATTTTATCCCTGTCCAACCTCTTAACGATTTTCCCTTGAAGTTTCCCTTGAAATATGATCTTCCACTCTGAACAATGTGCAAACGATCTAACGATTAACTATGTTGTTTGAATCTGTGATTGAGAGCTTTCAGCTATAGTGGGCAGATAGTGGTTCATCGTTTGATCGTTCAGCGTAAATGATTTGTAAGCAATCAAGTGAAATTGACCTGCATGTTCAGTCGATGGAGGAGACTATCAAACGACCAGCGGGAGCGCGCATCGTACATCGTTAGAAACAATTACTGCACGATTTGCAAACTATGTTCAAACGATGTTTGAACGATTATCGAACGATTTTATCATTATCGTTCAATCGTTCAACTTTATCGTCTAGTGGATGCCCCCCATAAGTCCCCCGGGGGGGGGGGGGGTGACTAACCCTAAGTCCCCCCCATGGCTGCCTAACCCTCCCTCCCCCTAGCCTAACCCTAATCTCCCGGGGGGGTGCCTAACCCTCACTCCCCCCCTCTCAGTTGTCCGTGCTCGGCACCCGGCATCCCAATCGAATTCGATTGGGATGCATGGCGCCGGTCTCCTGGCGTCGGTAAAATTACAGGTGTCTAGATTTAGACGCCTGTCGTTTAACCCTTGCCGGGATTAAGCAGTCGGGAAGCCGGCTGTCGGGATTACGTCCGCCGGCTTCCCAACTGCATACCTTAAAATCATCCCTACATCTCTTAATATTGATGGAATAGAATGGGGAAAATAAAAAATAAGCTGTGTGTGTGTCACTGGGGAGAATACACAATAAAAAACTTTGCTTAAAACTCAGTCCAGTTTTTATTGCTTAGAGTAAATATTTTCTTTCTTTGTCAGCTTGCATTGGGCTCTCCAATTCAACGTGAATTGAATATCGCCAGGAAGGAGCTCTCAGAGCACTTCAATTCAATGCGCTGCTATGTCGGAGAATGCCCGTTCTCCTGCCTTTAAACATGGCGTGTAGTCACGATAACCGGCATTCTGACTTAAGTGCCTGTTGCGATGCGGTTTCCGTGACGCTAAGGGCGGAAAATGGTATTGCGCAAGCAGTTTTCTCCGATCCGGTGCTATTCAATTCGCATTAAATTGAGCCCCTTGGCGATAAAAAGGATTGAAGGTGAGAGACATGTATACAAGAGCGAGCAATGTACTCCAGTAAAAGCTGTACATGAGAATGGTCAATCCAGCATTTTTCTTCCGTACCGAACCTGTATGTCTGGTGAGGCATCGGTAATATGAGAACATATAATGTATTAGTAAGAATGAGAAGATCTCAAAATACAGCTGCTAATTCAATGCAGCAAAATTAAATACGGGCATCAGGGTTTGGAATGTACGAAGTACTGAAATAACGGAGGATTAATTAATGGCTGCAGCAAACACAGTAAAGGTTAGTTCTTCCATACTGTATGTTATCTCTCTCAATTGAGATGGATGCAGAGAGGAGTTTATCTATGCAGAAATTATGTTGTCGTAAAATTGCGACATCTGAAGGGGCTTTGGCTGTGAACCAATGTACTGTATGGCTGTGTCTGCGGTACGCTGCTTAATATAAAAAAAATATGTGTGTGTGTGTATATATATATATACATATATATATATATATATATATATATATATATATATATATATATATATATATATATGCATGCATGCCTGAGTTCTCATCTGTGGAGATACGTAATGCGGTGTTGGGCTCATAAACATACCTAAATGTGGTTTCCTGCAGTCCGCTCTTCCAAATTCCTTGACAACCCCTCCATAGACAATAATTTTAGTCGTAATTTGCAACCTGCACCAGCTGCTGAACACAGCTGAAATGTAGCGTACCGTGTGCAGAGCCCAATACACAGCCTCCATGTTGAGTAGATCTTGGAAGTGATAAAGGAAAGTTTCAAAAAAGGTTGCTTCAAAGCCCATTGATTTTATTGTCCCGATTCATCACGGAGATCGCAGTTGCAACACCGTACGCAGATCGGCCAATGGATTGCGATCACGCACACAGACACAGAGAAGCAATCGCAGAGTGAGTGACAGGATGTCAGCGTTTGGGGGGTGGTGATGGGGGAGTGGTTGGAGAAACGCAGGCCTGTCTGTTCGTTTGAACGCTGTTCCCTGGTCGTGCATAAATTAGTCACTGCGATGGCATTCGCAGCTTGAGTACTCGCTGCCTGTGGTTAGAGTTGCAATTCTTTTGGGACAGGTCAGACCTGCTGTAATTCTGCGTGAGGGTCCGATGTTACCGATGCATACGCAGGACTGCGAAGTCTTACGGATGTGGTAAAGCGGTAGTGGGCGCCTCTATGCCGGGTGAGCAGTTGCATACATTAGTATATTTTTTGCAGCAGAACTGCGTTAGTAACCGCAGCTGCGATCGCAATAGCGATCTGTAATGAATCGGGCCCTATATTTGGTGCACCCATATTTGTTATTAGAGGAGGGGAGGCCTGTGTGCAGTCTCCGTGAGGCCCTCTCCCCCCACTCGCTGGTGTGTGTGTGTGCTGTGAATACTTTGACACTGTGCAAGATTCTATTGCACTTCTGGGAAAATGGAGCAGTCACAATTACCTAGCGATTTCTCATCTGTGCATTTATCCAGAAGAATAGCACCAGCGCCATCTTTTCAGTGATTTTTGCAGCAGCTCAAAGATATGCAGAGTGTATAGGGAGCAGGGTGAGTGGTGTGCAGTGCATGTCCCACACTCTGTGCTGACGAAATTCAACCAGATCAGAGAGGCCGGTCTGCAAGTTGGATTCGAGGCTCCCTTACCTCTGCAGTATTGCTAGTACACCAGTGCTGCTGGATACTTGAATGACCAGTATGAGCAACTAAAGAGCAATTTACATTTGTCTGTTCACAGATCCCTTTTGAAGTTTAATCTTTCGATCTTTCGTTCCATGGGATAATGCTGTTTTTTATTTTTTTATTTTACATGCACTAGCTGTGAGCATATGAAGACACTTTCTGCATTATTTATAGTGGGGACACTTAGGCTACCTCTAGGCTGCCCCTGCCGCAACCCTAATGGGTTAGCTGTTCAGTCTTTATCGGTACGGAGTGCCTTCATCCATAGCCCCCATTTCCTATACTCAGCTTTATCTCTGTCAGTTGAATGGCAGCCTATATTTATCCAGCAAAGATTAGAATGCTAAAACCATGGACAGCAGCAAAATCCTAAGCCTAATTTCTGTCTATTGGGAGTTTGTGGGTCTGTGTTTTTCCAGGAAATCGCGTCCAGCAGCTGCAAAAATTGAGAATGAACATGGGAAACTACAGAAGTCCAATTGCAATGTTGTTTTGTTGTCACAGTGCCTTCAGAGAATTATTCATTATGTTTATAGAGTGATTTGTGTTATTTCTTATATTGTTTTTTTTTTTGGGGGGGGAATGAGTTTGAAGCAGAATTAATAAATGATTGGGGGCCACTGCTATAGGTCAAGCGAATAAACTCATGAGGCCACACGTGTCCCTCTCACGGACTAATTGCAGGTCCCGCTGTTTCGTGACCGCGTACTATGCTGCGTCCTGAATCTTTTTCCTTGCCTTTTAATTTCACACATGGGGAGGAAGTAAATAAGCAGCCACCTGTATTGCATACTATTTTACACACACACACACACACACACACTCCATCACCTTACGCCTTTGATGTGCCAGCAGTAAGGTGCGATATGCTTTAGCTAGACGTCCCTGCTAAATGTCCCCATCGCCTGCCACACCCTTGCCATTACGGATTCTGCTGGCTTCCTGTGGTTCCTGCTGTGGGAATAATAGCCAGCAGTTGGAGCGGGAGGGAGGGAGGCGTGCGTGGGACCACGACAGACGAGTGAGACAGGGAGCCCAGCCAATAGTTAGGGGTGAGTGAGCTTCGTTTGTGAGTATGGGTGGTGTGCAGGAATGCAGAGCTTTTCATGGCAATACAGCGGAGAAGAAAACAGTGAGTGAGTGTTTTATTTGCATTCTTGTTATGCTGGCACTCTGTCATTCAGTATCTGTCAGAATATATATTTTGGAGAAGTTTGAAGGATAACTAAGTGGGTGGGCGAGACAAAAAGATACTCCTTTCTGCAAATGGTAGTTTTAGTAAATGAAACTGAACTGTGGGCTGTTAATTGCATCCAGCAAGGTGCTCAAGCGGCTCAGCCAATCGCCATATTGGGATTTACCTGGCATCCCAGCAGTCGGGCCGCTGGCGCCGAAACCCCGACAGCAGTTAGAATTCCGTCTCCAGGTTCCCGACCGCTGACATCCCGACGATAAGGATTAGGGTTAGGCTGTGTGTATGTGTGGGCGGGGGGGGGGGGGGATTGTTAGGTTTAGGCTGTGGGAGGGGAGGGTTAGGCCGCAGGGTTGGAGGGAGGTTTAGGGTTAGGAGTAGGATTCAAGTACTTACCTACAGGTGTCAATATTTAAAACCAAATGGGATACTGGGCGCCGTTATTGTGTGTGCTGGGATCTTGTACCCAACCTGCAATATTTATAGGCACCAATTGAACCTGAAGAGGGTTGCCAATAGCAACCAATTGGCATCTACCTATCATTTTATAGAATGTACTAAATAAATGATCGTCAGAAGCTGGTGGCTACTAGCCTTAGGCCAGATACCCAGTGGGGTAACACTTGCGTTTTAATACTGCAGGTTCAAATGCCCGAGAAACAGCATTTCCAAAACAAATACGTTTTACTTGAGGTCTGCAGGTCACTGCTAGTTACTCTATTGGCCTCTATGCTTTCATCTTTCATTCAACGCAATGAATGGAGCATGTAACAACACGGAACCCGAAAAATCTTGCTACAATGCTCCCAAATGTGACTGTTGCAAGTGTGTGTAAGGCATCTTAAAAAATAGTCATCCACCTGTAATTCTACCAGATGCATCTATACAGTGAAAATTATATATGCATTGTATTTGGTTTACAAACTAATGTACACTGCAGACGGACTGTATTAACTTGTCTCAGGTAGGACCAGGGCAGCAATTACAAACCGATATGTTTATATTTTTCTACGCGTCGTCTTTCTTTAGGGGTGAAATGCGTTACAGCTGTGAACAGCAACTGTCGTAATTAGTTTGTAGTTTGATTCAATTGTAATATGATGACTAGAAACATTGGCTCTTGTGAAAAGTTTTTTAAAACGTTTGTATAACACGATGATACATTTGTTTTTATACTATGTTAATAATAGACCACTAAAGTACAGATGTGTCCACATACATCTAGCCTCCTTGCGCGTAAAACAGCCCTTCTACTCGCGCAATTCCGTGACTCTGTAGCGCCGAGCGTCTCTTCGTACGACTTTTTACCTTCAAATGTGTCTTATTTGCAAAGTGATGTGAATAGGTAGCAGATTTAAAATGTGGCATGTCTATGTTCTATGTGTGACTGTGGTTGTATCTGCATGCGAAATGCTACCTTATACAAATGTGTCCACATACATCTACATCAGGGGGGTCAAGTGTGGTAATATATTTTGCTAGGCGGTAGCGCAGGTTTCAGCTAGCCACATAGCAGAAAATTGTCATGTTTTTGGCTTGTGTGTATTACTCCAGAACAGCAGTCTTAAAATGATCCAGTGTATATTAGGAGGGCATGCTTGGTCCTGCAGTTCTACAGCAACTGGAGATTGAACCGATTGCTTTAACTCTGTAGCAGCGGGTGAAACACTTCCTCTATAACTCATGCTAGAATATTCAGGACAATTGTTTCCCAGTGCTCTGTGACTTACAAAGACCCCCTGTGTTTCGGTGTCGACGCATCTCTTATTTTATTATAAAGGGCTTCATGCAGAGATTAAGGATGGGTTAGTACATTGTTTCCAGGCATAACTGATGGCTGAAACGTGGGGAGTGTAGTCACTGGCCGGCTACAGATAGGTGTGGCTCAGTCCCCTAAGAGTTGAGCTTTATACATTGCAATGTGTTGGAGATGATTTTCCTACACCAGAAACAATGACATAATAATGATGTGAGTAATTTCCTACAAATCTCTGCCCTGTGTTATGGACGTACTTTGCTGCATATATTTAAATGTCTTTCTTATAATTAACCACTGTGAAAAGAGAGAGAGACTTTTATGGGTAATGCTATTTTTCATTCTTATATAAAACAGTATACAGATTATTTTATTATTTGTGTTATGAACCGGTGTTTATATAGCCCCAGCATATATTACTTTGTGCTTTACAATCGGTTACAACTTATTGGCCACGTTTATCATGTGTAGGGTACATAAAATGTGAAGTGTATTCGCAAAGTATGTGAGCTGTGGTTGTGTAATGCTGTAGGCGTCGCAGAAAGGCAGCAGCACTTGTCCCCTATGTGACATGCGAGTTAGGTGGTGGCACGAGGCTGGACCAGAGTGTGATCGATGTGAGGGCAGTGCCAGGAGACGTGGTGGCCGTTACAGCTTCAGAGCAGTGACCTAGATCATCAGTGACTTCAGAGCAGTGACGTGAGAAAATCATCATAACTTTAATGAAACTCTTAAGGGGCGATTCAATTGTTTTGGGTGCCTGTAGCTCCCGTCTAAAGTGACGGGAGCTATTCAATAGCTTGGGTGGCCAGCTCGAAGCCAAAATGCTCCTATGTGAAGTGCTAGTTACGGCACCCAAAAGCAGAGTGCTCTGCAATTAAGTCAGGGCTTGACAAATTTTTCTAAAATCTAGGAGCCAGGATAAAAGTGTAGGAGCCAGATCACTGTCCCCCCAAAAAAATTACAGGAGTGATTGAGGAGCACAGCTCTGTACGTTATGCAACTGTTATACACACTATACTAGTCCACAAAATGGTCACAGTTGAATGGATACAGTAAAACGGAGGCCCCCCTCACTGCTCTGCACAGCTCCCCTGCTCCACCCCCCACCCTCCAGTAATAACGGATCACATTTCATATAAAACAATGGTGCCAGAAAGTACAACAGAACCCCCCTCCCCTCGTGGTCATACCACTATCCCTCTGAAGCCGTTCCGCAATCTCTGGCCATGCATAGACCCTATTACCAGTGAGCTCTATGCAACCAGAGATAGGCGACATACAGGAGGATCAGCGTAGACTGAGACAGACAGCATGGGTCAGAACAGGACAGGAGGAGTCGGTGTAGGATGGGACGGACAGGAGAAGTCAGCGCAGGCCCGGACGGACACAGACACAGCAGTCACCGCAGACGACACTCGGCACATGCACTCCTGTGCCTGAAATGAACGCCGCAATACTGTTGGCACGAATCTCCGTGGGGGCTGATGAGGATCTGCTACCACCCTCACTGCAAAATCTGGTAACCAGGCAGCAAAATCTGGTAGCCATGGCGACCTGGCCCCTGGGATTTATCAAGCCCTGAATTAAGGCGCTCAAAAGCCCTCCTTTGGGTGGTTTTCTGTTCGCTCCTCAGGGGTAGGAGGGAATTGAGCAGAAGGTGGCAATGAGTGATGGGAGCCCAAAACAATTGAATAGCTCCTGGTCACTTTAGATGAGAGCTATGGGTGCCTAAAACAATTGAATATGCTCCTAGGAACTCAATTTCCGACATCGATGTGATGTGCTGTTTTGGAATGGCACATCGGGTCCTGCTGGCAACTTTTCCCTTGAAATGTCTGCAGTTTTTGCTGGATTGAATTCCCCACTCCCCCCTGAAAAAAATGAAACTATAAAGGGGCACATCCACTAGCAGACATAGAAACGATGGCACGATTACTTTGTAATCGTGCAGTTGTTTCAGTCTGGTTCTGTGCCTACACTGAGCGATCAGTTGTTCAGTGTAGGCACATCAATCATCCCCTAACATGCTCAACCTGACGTTATGGTCAGGTTGACCAGCATGTTCTGGTGATGATTGATGTCTGAAAGGACCAGCGGGAGCGTACATCGCTGGTTGTTTCCAACACTTACATCCCCAATGTGTGCCCGATTACTGCACGATTGCATGAATACGATGTAGTAATCATGCAATCGCTCTATGTAGTCGGGTAGTGGATACCCGGCATAAGGAGTGAAGACTTTATAAGGTAAGTCCTGTATGCTTGTTCGTCTTGGGGGTGTTATGTTAAAATAATATTTAAATTTAGCCAAGAAAACAAACAAAAAAAAGCTATTAGTAAAGACCTTTAGGAGCAATATGTTCTGTATCACTGGCTTAACTAAAATAAAGTCCAAAGCTCTATCCTCCAATATTTGCCGTGTTTTGATTATGAGTTAGAGGACTGACGAGTGCAACCATTTGCTTCTATGTTGTACCGTGGGAAACTCCCTAGTATAAACTCCGCGCCGGAGGTTTCGACTAAGGTTTCAGTAGTGCATAGGAACTTGAATATTTACGAATATCCTGAACGCTGTTAAGTTAATGAAAAACCATTGACATGTAAATAACTAAAAATACAGTTGTAAAACTATTGACTTCTTGGTGGTGGGGTGCTTCATCTTGACCAGTGTTAAAGTTCGATTAGAAAAACATACAAGTACAAAGCAAGTTTTTAAAGATTTTTTTTAAGTCCGGAAATTATTTTTAATGAACAGTCTGGGCTACGTGCCCTTTTTGTACTGGAAAGCTTTAGTAATGAGAGAGAAGGAAGGGCACAGGAAATCTATGCAGGTGGCTGTTTACCTAATGTTGTTGTCTTGGCCTTTATATTCGTTGGTCTGGGATAAAGAAAGGAAGTAAACAAGTTTATATTTATCACACCAGTGAAAGCGTTAAACTAAAATACTTCAGGCACTGCCATTAAAGCATTGTTCTAGATTGGAAACGCATTGGGCTCTATTCAATTCAGAGGGAGCTCCCGGAGCTATTCAATTCACTGCGCTGTTTGGTCCGATGGTTGCCAGTTAAGTCGGAGAACGCCGGTTCTTGTGACTTAACATGAGTGTTTAGGTGCGAGAACTGGCATTCTCCGACTAAAGTGCCGACCGCGCGGCAGTTATCGCTGCGCTAAGCAGTAAAGCAGCCGTGTGACTGCCACTTTTGAGGCTTTCTCCTCGCACTCTTGGGGTGCGAGAAGAAATCCTTTAGTCGGACCAAACAGCGCAGTGAATTGAATAGCTCCAGGAGTTCCCTCCTGGGGCTATACAGCATTGCACTGAATTGAATCGAGCCCATTGGCTCATCCAATTTGGACTAACATGACTTCGTCACTGTTTATGCTTTTTCCGAGAGTCTTAAGACCCCTACACACTAGTCGATATTTTGAGCGATTTGGCCGATTCCGACACATTGGAATGACAAATCGTTCACGTCAAGTGGGTACGCACTATGCACACCACTCTGGCGTCATCTGTCGCATCTTCAGATCTTTTGTACTTGCAGGAAGATCTGTCAATCTCGTTCCCCTCACATCATGCAGTGTGTATGCAATACCGCACAATCAGGCTATACGGTTATATTATATAGTTAACGATCCAACAAACCAACAAACGATGCAAGATGTATCATTTGGTCGTTTGTTAGATTGCACAGTGTGTATGCACTACATAGTTTGCCCGGGAGTTCAAGGGAAATTCGTTGACAACATTGCATCGTTTACAAGTCGCCTAGTGTATACCTAGCTTTAGGCTGGGTACACACTGATGGATATATTGCCCATTCATATGAATGGGCAATATATCTATAGTGCATTGCCGGGTTTGTACAGTATATGTGTGTCTGAACGACATCGTTCACAGAAATATCGTAGCTGCTGTGCAGCACAGCTGATGGCCAATATATCTGAAAGATATATCTTTCATATGCTGGTGTGTACAAGCGACCCGCCTATCGCCCGTACACATACCGCGGGACCCAACAGTGATTGGCAGCTCATCTGGGCGGGCGATTTAAGTGCCGGCCCATTTGAGCTGTCAAGCCCGGCATATCGGGCAGACGAATTGGTAAGTGTGTACACACTTACCAATCATTAGATAGGTTGGCAGGTTGACCTAGTGTGTACCCAGCTTAAGGGCTTAGTAAATAAAGAGGTATGTTACGTTCATCTTAAAGCCCCATGATTAGTCTATATAAGACTGTAGGAGTCTTCTATGGTCCTACAGTCTAACTTTTCTATTGTTTGGATTGATATTGCATGCAAGCTGTGGCTTAATGCTGGCTACGGAAGCATCGCTTTAAAGGTACGGAAGGGAGTAAGCTGGGTATTGTTTGGGAACTACTTAAATTGCTTTACACGGTAAAATGGGCATGGATTTGCAAATTAGGTTGCTTATCAAAGATGATGATGAAGGTGGTATTGGTGCCATGGTTACGTTAGCTAGTGGGCATACCCCCTGATTCTTGCATTGGGAGTATTGGAACCTATACCAATGACCTCACACTCAGGCCAATTCAATCAATAACCGTTGTCTTGTATGACAAACAAACATTCCATCTGATTACTTTAAGGTGGTAATTTGCATTTTGACATAGATCTCATTGTGTTGTTGATGATCCACAAGGGACTCTCAGGGTGAAATTAAACTCTACGAGTTACGCTGCTGGGCATCACGGTGATGCCTGGATGCGCACGTATCGGTCAGTTATGGTAGTGCCGACTTCGCATGTTTTTTCTTTTCATACAATTCAGTTTTCTGAGGCTTATTACATTTTACTATGCGGAAAAAACATTTGGTAGTTTTCACTAATAACCGTTTATAGCTCATCGTTTCTTTTGCAGCAGGCTGATAGGGCCACTTATAGTACATTCCCATAGGATTCCCTTTTAAAATGTTGCAGGTTGTAAACATTGTTTTGGCTGTCTCCCTAATGACCAATTTGGCCACCCAGATTTTACACTTTTATCTATTTTCTTATCAGTTCTGTTTACCTCATCTCGACAAAAATATTTTTATTATTTTTTATATTTATGTTTTGTAGCCTGGCTGATTTATTTACTTCAGTAAATAATAAACAAACAAAAAAATAAAAATGGCCAGGTGACGGGACCCTCCCAGCAAGAGACCTGGGAGAGGGGTCAAGACTATAAAGGACAGAATACCTAACTTTTTATGTGATGTTTCTACAGCTGCTTTCTGTAAATAAAGGCAATCAGCAGGGCCTCCTGAGTGGAGCTTAGAGACCCGGATGGACCAGAGATTTGCATTGAGGCTTTTAACCTACAAGTGACCTTTTTTAAGGCTGTTCTGCAAAGCAGCAGTTCCATGCGGGCAAGAATGTCCTCTGCATTAGGTGAAATATCACAGCTGTTAACTTAGACATTTGAATTTCTAATTAGAAGGACAGAATTGTGGAACATTTCTGTTCCCTACATTTTTATGTTACAGAAGCCATCTAGCGATTTTTGTTTTCTGCCTGTAACCTGGTATCTTCAAGTGTAAATAAAACAAGTGGTCAAGATGTGCTAATCCCTGTCATATATATTGCAAGCAGTGGTCTATCCGTTCCTTGTAGCAACAAGCTTGATGAAGGATTTTAGTTCATCACATGGTATTTTGCTCTTGGGGGGGTATTCAATTAGGCTGCGAAAAGTCGAAATCGGCAATAAATTATCGCCGATGATGTCCTTTTCGCATGTTTTAATTATCCCCGTATTCAATTTCAAAAACTTTCGCTGGTTCGAAGAGTCTTTGAAAATAAACGGGGATAAGTTTTCACCATGTTTTACATGAGGAAAAAAAAATGCAGAATTGGGGTTTAGGGGTGCAGGCTTGAAAAAAAAATAGCCTGCACCCCTGGGATTAGCCCTAAAAATGACCTTACAAAAAGTAAAGAGGAGAAAAAAAAAATAGGAACACCCCAAAGAAATTAATTTAAGTTTGGGGTTAAAAACCCCCCCCAAAAATGGCAAACACGTTTTTAAATTACGAAATTAATTCAGGGGGTTCCCCAAGTATGCGACAGGTGTTTAAAAGAATGCGGGTGGTAGCGGCAGGTGCATTTTTTGAAGAATTTTCAAAATGCACTTTAGGGACTTATAAAAAAAAAAAAAAAAAAGGCTTACCCCCATTTTCATGTACCCCAAATTTGGTAGGAAGTTATTTAAAAAAAAAAAAAAAAAAGTGCTTTTCTTCATAGCCGCAAAAATGCACCTGCCGCGGCTAATATAAACCCTGACTTCCTTCAGCAGGCAAAAATGGGGGTACCCATAGTGATCCCCCATATCTGGACATCTTTAGGGGCGTCCCAGCCACATTTCCCTAAAATTCCCATTTTTTCTTCGTATATCCAAAGTCCCCGGGTCCCGTTTTAGCTACTTTTAAATTAAACACGGGCATGCGCCCGATACTTTATCCCCAGAAAAGCTCCGATGCGGAGTGAAAAGTCCAGCACGGACTTTTCGCTCCCATATTGAATATGGCTCGGTGCAGTTAGGTTTGTTCAATTTTGTTTTGTGAACGTTCTAATGTTCTTTCTCAGTCTCCTCTGGCGCACTGATTATATTTAGGTGAACGATCCCCACCTTCTTATTTCTCCTCGCACCCTCCTGAGGTGGCAAACAAAAATCTATAAAAATTCCGGCTTTTGGGCGCCTAATCTCAACACGTCCAGTACTTTAGACTGGTTTAACCGCTTTACGTGTCCTAAACCCGTTGCATTTGGACACGACATGCGCGATAAGTAATGTGGGCGCCAAGTTACTCTGCTCCGCCTGCATATTGATTGCAACAGGGCACAAATATACAATTGAATTCCCCCCAAGCCCCCAAGGAGTAGGGACAAAGATGTCACAGGCACTCGCTCTACGCTTTATCACCGGAATACCATCAGGGTACAGTCCTAAGGACATGCTCGTAGCTTCAGCTGTTGTGTTTTTGGAATGCAAGGGGTAATGGCTTGGCTTATAACTGAGCTATAAAGGAATGTCTGCTTAAGACTGAACAATGTGTTTCTCCCTTCATGGTTCATATCTGAAAATTTTAGTGTTGGGTTCGGGGATCCTTCAAAATATATTATAGCAGTGTAGTATGATTTCACAGTTCATTGCTCAAAGCCATATATTCCAGTGACCAATAGAGCATACCGGAGCAGTAAGGTGGCATAATAGAAATTCCTGGTGTTCAAAACCACAGTCTTCTCACTCTGTGATTTCTGTTGATGAGTTAGTGGGAAAAGTTTTCAGTGGGGACTATTCATTGATTTGACTGGGGCTATTGCTTTTGGGCACCCAACGGAGCAATTCAATTGTGGCTCCGTTTTGGCACGAATAGCCGTGGGCGTTCACATTTCTGCCCGCAGTCTCCCGAGGTGGAGATAAGTTGATACTTTGGGTGCCCAAAGCAGTACTTTAGATGGGTTTAGCCACTTTACTTGGCTAAACCCGGTGCTTCTAGGCGCACACTGGAGCCCTATGGGGGGGAACAATATATTTGCTCCGATGGGCACCCACAAAGCAATTTGAATTCTTCTCTATAGGTCACTTACTGTTAGGGGATTTATGTCGATTGAATGGGAGAGACTTCTTTAGCTCGTGGCATATGCCCCTATGTGAAAAAGCTATTTAGGCTGGGAGACTTAGGTTGACCATCCGAATGGTGGCACAGCATGGTTTCCTTGCTGCAGTTCCCAGCGAGGACACTCCTGCCTCTGCTGAAATGGACGATTTTCTAGAAATGTTCAGTCATACATCAGTTTATTGTTGCAGTGCCTTGTAGTGTGTTCATCAGACCTCCAAAATAGTCTCTTAACCCATGGTGCATGTCTGACACATTCTTCGTTCTGACAGTTAACGCTCAATAATAACATTGAATATAAAACATATATTTAAAAAAAAATAAAAAATGATCGCACAGGGAATATTTAAATCCTTTTTAAATGCATTTTGAGCAGTGTGGTACAAATAAAGAATTAGGGGGCACTTAGAATTAGCACACACATTAAGGATTACTTGGTAAATATTTATCATCCCATGGGTTAAAAAAGAAATATAAATATAGTATGAGATACTCTGGTCTATAATTGGTAAACAGACCCTGAATGCAGCTTGTTTTGTCTTTGATACGTCTAGATCACTGATAAGGTCCACATCAAGAGCATTCACTTTTTATAGAGGACTGTGTACCAAGGGCAATACTTCACTGATGCAATATTTTACACTCTCTCTCCCTACACGAACTAAACACCTTAGTAGATCTGTCACTATCTCTAGCGCAATGAGTGTTTACTCATAGTAGCCTATTTTCTCCTCATGTCTCCGGAAGCTTAATTATGGGAAAATATATATATATACCAAGTTCAGTGTTCTCCCCAGAATTTTTTCCAGCCGGGTGGCATCCAAAAGTAGTCGGGTGGGGGCCTTCGCAATTATGCGCACTCCAAGAAGAGGGGTATCTCCCTTACCAATCCAGCCCGACAGGTCTCAGACTGCTGCCCCACTGGCTCTCAGTCAAAAGTGGCCATTATACAGTGCCCCCTGTAGTTTTCCCCTTTATGCATTGCCCCCTGGCTGAAGTAGTACCCCTATGTAGTGCCCCCAGACTGGTCCCTTATGTAGTGCCTCCAGCCTTAAATAGTGCCCCCAGACTGGCCCCTTATGCAGTGTCCCCAGGTTTAATAGTGTCCCTTATGCAGTGCCCCCAGGCTGGCCCCTTATGCAGTGCCCCCAGGTTTAATAGTGTCCCTTATGCAGTGCCCCCAGACTGGTCCTGGCCCCAGCCCAGCACTTACCTTTACTTGCCTGCCGCTGCCTCGCGCTGACTGGATCTAACTAGATCCAGCAGGCGCACGGCAGGCTCCTCAAGTCGCGGGTGACGTCATGATGTCACCTGCGCAGTGCATCACTGGGAACGCTGGCCTCTGAAGCGATCAGAGGCTTCTTTAGCCTCCGGTCACTTCAGAGGCCAGCGTTCCACAGCGGGGGTCGGCGGGGAAAAGTTCCGGGCGATGCGCCCGCAGAAAACAAGCTGGGGAGAACACTGCAAGTAACATTTCCACCATCAAAAACTAAATTGAATATAAATGACCTTGGAGAAATGTAGGATCCATGGTCACTGTGCTCCTAGATAATTTGTAACAATAGCAATAATCATTATTAATTCTTACAATAATAACCCTTATTAAGCCCCCAGGCAGGAACATATCTACGTGGATAGTTTTAAAATTTTCACCTGAAGGACATTATGTACCTATGACAATGTGGAAAGTTTTATGCACATGAGAGGTTGAATTCCTCAGTTACTTGCCAGGAAAAGTCAACCTAACTTCAGCTTTACACTGGGTTTAAATGCATTATCAGATAAACTTGTCATTTGCAGTGTTTGCCGGGTAACCGAGCACCTAAAATTAGCAGGCATTCCAAAATTGAAGCCCATTTTTGGCAATGGGTAAGGGGGACAAGTCTTAGCGTATGCATCTCATGAAAAAAAAGTATAACCACCCTGACCAGGCTTGGGTTAACAGATGGGAGATGTGGTGCTGGAGGCAGCTTGTTGGTAAGTCTAGTCATTGGCTACACACACAAAATGTGATTAGAGGGTAGAAGAGCCTAAAGGTTGGCAAGATCTGGCGGGTCCAATTTTGAGTATTGTTTCTTTTTTTTTTTAGTCTTCAAGATGTGGTCACTCTAAGTTAAAGGAGTACAATCGTATCTCATGGTACCCTGTTATTGTATATGGCTGATTATTACACCCGCTATCAAATCGGTTATCGGTCAGACAATCGTTCCACCAGTCACGATCAATTAATGTTTCATTGATTCAGATCGCGTTAGGGGATTTGTTTGGTTGTGTGACACCCGCATGCATTGCCTTTTGGAGCCAGTTTGTTTATGTTGCCCATACATGTAACAAACAATGTGAAAGACTATAGTTGTTGTAGCCTCATGCGGAAATTAGACCTCATGCCGAAATGTCTAATGACAACATGGGGCTACGATACCTACACAGCTCATTATTTGGACGTTGGTCCCGGAGCGATACAATTCAGTGCAAGTGTTTAGTTTGACTATTGCCAGTTATGCTTAACCTGGGTGTTTAGTCGCGAGAACCGGCATTCTTCAACTAAAGTGCCGCCCGCGAGGCTGTTAGCGCCGCGCTAAGCCGGAGAACAGCTTGGCGGCAGGCACTTTAGTTGGAGAATGCCGGTACCCAGGAGGGTGTGAGAAGTCCATTTAGTCACCTAACAGCACGCTGAATTAAATAGCTCTGGGACCAGCCTCCCGGCACTATACAAATCCCGCTGAAGTGAAACCCCCCCATAGTGTTCACTTTTTGTGCTTCTCATCAAGGACTTGTGACATCACTTCTCACCGTTTAGAATTCTATATATTTCACAGGAGTGATGTCACCACTCTTGCAAAATAAAGCTAAAATTATTGTTTCCAGGAATGTACTTTTATTCATGGAGCAGTATTAGTCTGGTGGATTGAAAATTTTTTTAAATAAAAAATATTTAGAAAACCTATGTTGAGGTTTGTCAGAATCCCTGTGGAGGAGGCAATTTGTGTCATTAGTAAGACTGGAAAACATTTAGTTGTCCCTTTTCCAATTGCGCATTTGAACGTTACCAGTGTTCACATCTTGCGTGAAATAATTGGGTAGTATGCAGTAGGCGATTGCTGTATATGTTAATAGTTTTTATTGTCGTCACACGAGGTCTGCTGGGTAGTTAACTGCTTTTGAATCACTCTGACCTTTAAACGTGTTTAATGTATGACTGCTGATTGCTTGTGAATGCCTGTTCCGTTTTGCTGCATGTGCAAATGTTGCTGGGCTTTTGGAGAACAGTTTTTGTTTTTTTGTTTTGTTTTTATTGGTGATTTTTGCTTTTCATTTCAGCCAAGTCATTCATTACCAGTTTTTACTGGTAGGAGTAATATATTGGTGATTCCTCAGTATCTCATTTGTGCACCTTTATGGGCCCCTGTATTTTTGCATTTTGGCTGCACTACCTATGTTAATTGGACCCATATATGCTCGCAGGTATTAACACTGACTAAAGAGGTGTACGACGTGCAGTTTTACCAATTGCTCTTAATAGAATGTTTTTGTTTTGTTTTTTAATTTTTTTTGTTTTTATTTCCCCAACTTTTCCTTCCCCTCTGGTCCTCTAAGGCTGCATACACATGTAAAGATTTTCTGTCTAACCATCCAACTAGTTGATTGGTTGGAATGAAAATCTGGTAACGTATGGGAGTAACTGATCAGCAATTTGCTCCTAAATGCCAGAAAACAGATGAAAATTGTCATCAGAGAAGTTTGAACAAATTGTTTAGATCAAACATTTAACAAACAGTTTTTGTCCATTTTCCAGCATTTGGGAGCAAATTGCTGATTGTCATTTGCTTTCATTCCTTACCAGATTTTCATTCCAACCAATCAACTAGATGGACGGTTGGACGGAAAATCTTTACGTGTGTATGCACCTTTAAAGCTAGAGGTGGTTCTGTGTTTGTTTGCAGGTCCCTGAATCTGTTTTAAGAGTGATGCTGCACTTTAATTTAAAAAAAAAAAAAAAAAAAAAAAAAGAAATAAAATATCTATTTATTTGCATTCTTGTGTTAATGTGTCTCTAAAGATCTGCAACCACAAACTTCAAGAGGGAAGCAAAGGTTGATGGCAGAGGGGGATGTTGTAGGAACATTTTTAAGGATGTGTTCAACTTTCAGACAAGTGGCTTCTATTAAATAGTAAATATTTTCGTTAACATTGCTGTAACTTAGGGTAACAGTCACCGGCATATTGCCTTTTACCGTTCTGTCCGGTCCCCACTACAGTGTTTAGTGCTGCTATTGGGTGGGTGCATGTAATGGACATTGGGAGTAGAGTTTTATTGCCCCAGTTTTTGCCTAGCGATGTCCACAACAGGTAGACCTGCAGCAGATAGATAGAGCACCATTATGTTGAGGTAAAAGTCTGCAGCATGTACATAACAATGGGCTAACAAGTAATGCAGATTCATGCTTCATATGTGGTTTAGTATCCCGGTGAAGTCCAGCAAGGAGATTTTGTATAGTGGATGCTGCAAATCAAGTGATGCAAATAGACTGGTTTTTAGTGCATCATATGGGAGCGGGACAAGTTTGGGGAAGAGGAGTGTTCGGGATATGGGATAACAGTAGGAATGAAGGAAACTAGATATTGTAAGTATAAATGTAATTGGTGAAGGAAGGTATGACCTAGGGCAATAAATAGGGGACTCAGGTGAAGTTATGTACTGATGCTAGGAAGGGGGACCATGGAAGAAAGCAGGGCATGTGGAATTGGGAATAAGAGAGATTTATTGGAATCAGTTGTGGGGTTCCGGAATGTTTTGATTATAAACCCTTACACATGGTAATACTAACAGGAGCCCTTTCTGTAACGCGTTCCAGAGTGATGGCAGGACAGATGATGGTGATTATCTTCTTTATAAAGTGCCGTCATAGTACTTGGCTCTGTATATTCATAAGGTAGTAGAACCGTTGTAGCAGTTATGTAGGATACGTGTTAATTGGTGCAGGCATTTCACCTAGTCCCAGGCTCTGGGCAGTTGGTGATTACAGGTACTGTGCTAGTCCCAGGCACTGGGCAGTTTGTGATTACAGGTACTGTGCTAGTCCCTGGCACTGGGCAGTTGGTGATTACAGGTACTGTGCTAGTCCCAGGCACTGGGCAGTTGGGAATTACAGGTACTGTGCTAGTCCCAGGCTCTGGGCAGTTGGGTGTTACAGGTACTGTGCTAGTCCCAGGCTCTGGGCAGTTGGGGATTACAGGTACTGTGCTAGTCCCAGGCACTGGGCAGTTGGTGATTACAGGTACTGTGCTAGTGCCAGTCTCGGGGCAGTTGGTGATTACAGGTACTGTGCTAGTCCCAGGCTCTGGGCAGTTGGGGATTACAGGTACTGTGCTAGTCCCAGGCTCTGGGCAGTTGGTGATTACAGATATTAGTATACTCATTTCTGGCTCAGGTTAGTTGGTGACTGATTACAGGTACTTTGCTAATTCCTGGCTTTGGGCAATTGAAACCCATGAGGTGAGTGTCTG
Organism: Taudactylus pleione; assembly: GCA_031769625.1. Lineage (NCBI taxonomy): Eukaryota > Metazoa > Chordata > Amphibia > Anura > Myobatrachidae > Taudactylus > Taudactylus pleione. Next base: position 5,015,074 of record JAUIMM010000205.1, read on the forward strand.
TTCTACGTTTCGTGCAGTTGTAATTACCGGTACATTGTTGGTTGGTTCCTGTTTGTCTGTGGTAGTAAGTCCATATTGTTAATATAAATGGCAACTAAAAGTCAGCTCAATATGCCTAGTTTCTTCAGGCCACTAGCATTGGAGCATTTGTGCATACCGCAGCCGGTTCTGTGGTGGGAAGTGGTATATTAGCATTATTATTAGATTTGGCTGGCATTGTGTATTTGGATTTGAAATTTGGGGGGAGGGGGGCGATTAAATTCAGTATGAGGCTAAATAGCCCCAGGAAGAAGCTCTCAGAGCTATTCAATTGAGTGCGCTGTTGAGTCTGACTATAGCCACTTAAGTCGGAGAATGCTGGTTACCAAGCCTTAAGCTGTGTGTTTAGTCATGGTAACTGGAATTCTCTGACTAAAGTGACTGCTGCGAGGCTGTACGCTCAGCACTAAGCCAGAACACCGCATCGTAGCCGATACTTAAGTCAGATTATCAGCATCGCACTGTATTGAATTGCCCCGTCACTGCCTGTAGAGAGAGTTAATACTTCTGTGCCCTTTAGTTTGGAGGTAAACTAGAAGGACAGTAGGCTATGGCCTAACAGAGGGAATGGAACTTAACATGTAAGTTTAAGTAATTTTCCATGCGTGGGATGATTAAAGGTTGGAGTGAGCATAGCTGTCATTTTGTTTGAAGGAACCATTTAAGAGGAAAATATTTAGGAAGGGGTGCTTACTGTTCCAGTTGGATTTTTAAAATAAAATAATAAAAATTAGACCATTCATGGTGACGTGGCTTCCAGTAATACAAGGTCAGTTTTTCCACACGAAAAATCAATAAACCTCTATTCTGCATCCAGACATAAAACCTAAAGTGCTTTTGTTTTGTGCTGCGATGGCTGTTTTCGTGTACGTTCTAATATTTTCTTTGTGATAATGATGATTCTGCAGAGATGTGAATGTGTAATTCCTGTAATGCATCTGCTAGCTTATACACACTTTTTAAAAATATACCCCAATTAAACACATCTCATTGTGCTGCTTTTTCATGTAGAGAAAAGTCTTTTATTGGTTCTATAGATTAGTGACTGGCGCATCCAGCTTTATTTATATCTGTGTTGGTGAGAAGCTGGCAGCGCCCACTGTCCCCTGTGTCGCTCTGGAGACCAGATGCTGCATATATAGGGTGTTTTGTTTTGTTTTTTAACCTCCCTACAAGAACTTTTTTTTACTTGCCAGAAGCTTAAGTGCCTGTAGGTTCTGGTAGTCTTCCAAACTTAAAGGGACCATGGGACCTAATTTGGGAAACTGCTTTGTAGATCTGGAAATGGCCTATAACAAAAGTGCCAAAGAATCTGACTGGTATGACGTGCTATTTAATATCAAAGAGATTATGTATGTATGTATGTATCAAGCTTCCATCAAAACATTCAGAAACAAAAAGTGGTTTCTACAGTGGATTTTTTTTATATATGCATTCTCAATTTTTTTTTGTCTTCCTAAAACATGGGTCTGTGTTATATCATAGCGTTTCATTGCTGAAGCCAATTGCCAGATTCCATAGTCAAACCAATGTTCTTCATGTGCAAAACCCCCAGTAAGTCCCACTGTCGTCTTGATCTGCCGAGTTCTGTCATGTGTGTCGTGTTTTAGGTTAACCTGTAATTTATGCTGACCGCACATTGGGGTACAGTAGCAGACTCAAGCTCTTACCTGTTATTGTCTTAGGCCAGGTATCTCACATAGGAGAATATTTTGGCAGTTTTTATTCCAGTGTGTACCTCACTACTGGCCTGATCCGTGGGCCGCAGAAATGGTGGCTGGGCTGGTGTTCAGCGAGTTGGAGGGTGTGGTTCGTACCAGTTCAGTGGGGGCTTATTTTGCCCTCGTTTAGCCTGGATAATGCTTGAAGGGTATGTCCATGCATCCATTGCCTGGAGCTTTTCCAAAGAAAAGAGGATCTGCTGGTCACCGTGAAAGGTATAACAGGCTTACAGAGCTACTAAAGTGATTCCTCCAAGGTTTTAAAAGTGTACTGTTTAGTGTATCACCTGTACAGATCCTGCAGTACTAGGCAGGTTATCTCTGATCCTCAACTCAGACGCAGAGTTTATTTCAGCGGAAGAAGTGATGTGATTGTGCTATAGAGTTTTCTGACTGTGTTGTGCATACATAGCTGATATTTTTTTCTGTGTTCGGAATACAGCATTTTATATGGCTGCAGGTGTTAAAACCCCAATGATGTGTCAGCCATACAAGTTCCAGTAGTTGTCGGTTTATAGGGTGATTTTCGTGTAGGTGTGTGGATTGGTTGGTAGGTGTGTGGATTGGTTGGTAGGTGTGTGTGACGGTGAGACTTTAGTTGTATGTAACTTGTTTGGTAAATTACGTCTCTGTTTCTATGGAAATGTACCCTCTTACCCTGTTTTGTAGTTGTTGGCTATATGTTGTTGGTGCGGGAAAGAAAGCTAGCGGTGACGGTCTCTGGTGGCAGATCCTGAGGTCTTTCCCGTTACCATACTGTCTAGGCTGATTCCACCTTTCTGGAATTAGCGGCACCACCTGTCTAGGTGGAAATTCTTGTCATTGCAAAGGAAATTTGGATAACTTTTTTTTTTTTATGATGGGCTGGCATGTTTACCTCCGCCAACCCTGTTTGTTTGTGGGTTCCAGTGTTCTTCCCAGAAATTTTTTTCAGCCGGGTGGCATCAAGAAGTAGCCGGGTGGGGGCCTTCGCAATTATGCGCGAGCCGGGAAAAGGGGTATCTTCCCTTACCAGTCCAGCCCGACAGGTCTCAGGCTGCTCCCCCACTGGCTCTCAGTCAAAAGTGCCCATTATGCAGTGCCCCCTGTAGTTATCCCCATATGCAGTGCCCCCTGTATTTGTGCCCTTTATACAGTGTCCCCTGTACTTTTCTTCTTTATGCATTGCCCTCTGTAGTTTTGCTTTGCCCCTATGCAGTGCCCACAGGCTGAAGTAGTGCCCCTATGCAATGCCTCCATTCTGAAGTAGTGCCCCTATGCAATGCCTCCAGGCTGGTCCCTTATGCAGTGCCCCCAGGCTTAAATAGTGCCCCTTATGCAGTGCCCCCAGACTGGTCCCAGCCCAGAACTTAACATGCTCGGCGCTCCCACTCCCGCTGCCTCGCTCTGACTGGATCTAATAGATCCAGCAGGCATGCAGGGCAGGCTCCTCACGTCGCGGGTGGCCTCTGAAGCGATCGGAGGCTTATGTAGCCTCTGGTCGCTTCAGGGCCCAGCGTTCCACAGCAGGAGTCGGCGAGGGTGACCGGGAATGTGGCAGGGGAAAGTGCCGGGCGGTAGGCTGTTTATGTCGGGCGATGCGCCCGCAGAAAACAGCCTGGGGAGAACACTGGGTTCAGATGGTTCTGACCGCTCCAACTTTATAAATATTCAAATAAAGCTTAACATCTTCCACGCCATTCATGTGTCTCTGCCATTATGGGGGCAATCCAATTGAACGCTACGTGAATAGTGACGGGAAGGAGTTCCCGAAACTATTCAGTTGTTTTCCCTGCGCCTGGCACTTGGTTGGGAGATGCTGGTTAGCGTGACTTAAGCCGGCTGTTAAGGCACGCTAACTGGCACTTTCTGACTTAAGTGCCGGCGGCGATGTTATTAGCACCACGTTAAGCTGAAAAACAGCATTGCGCCCGGCACTTTAGACGCATTTTTGCTCGCTCCCTCAGGCTAAAAGCATGGGTAATTGAATAGCTATGGGAACTCCTTCCAGGGGCTTTTCAGCATTGCGCTGAATTGAATCGCCCCCTATATTATTAGGTAAGTGATGTTTTGGTACCTGCTGGGACTGGTGAGCTGCCATTAGGCTGTATTATAAAGCTTTGTTTTGAGGATAACATTCCTGTGTTCTCCAGAGGGGACAGTATGAGTGGGAGACAGGCGTGTGCATGGAGCTATAAGTATTCTCTGTTACCATGCTCATCCTGCCCGCCGAGAGCTTGGCGTGTCTAATGGTGGTCATTAATACTATGCAGTTTATCTTGTACCTTGAATACCCCTGGCCTATATGGTATTAAACATGCTGTTGTGGAACTACACAGCCCAGCATGCATTGTCACAGATTTAGCGTGCCCTAATAGCGAAAGTGGCAGGGCATGCTGGCAGGTATAGTCCCAAACAACAGGACGGCTGTATGTGTAATACCCCTGATATAGGCGTTATGGGGGAAGTACACTGCAAATTCTATCTCCAGCCACACTACTGCTTCAGGGATTTTAATTAAATTTCTATAAATTGTTTTACTATTCCTATTATGTGGTAGAATCTCCATCACAAAGTAGTTTGTGTCGCTCAACAATCGTTTCCGCTCGGAAGGATATAACACCTGTCAACGTTGTTACGAGTCTGAAGGAGCTGCCCAAATCAGTATTAGTCTCTGATTATTAATTAGAATCTTAATGGAGTTATAGTACATAGAACCAGACCGTACATAGGAGTCGCATGGACCCCCAGTTTCTATGTTGCTAGTCACCTTTCTTCTTTTATTGTTGGTTGAGATGCAAATGTCACTTAGGGGTCTATTTACTAAGCAGTGTTAGGAGACAGAGTGAAAAGTGATAAGAAAGTGATAAGGTGCCAGCCAATCAGCTCCCAACTGCCATCTCACAGGCTGTGTTTGAAAAATGACAGTTGGGAGCTGATTGGCTGGTACCTTATCACTTTTCACTCTGTCTCCTAACACTGCTTAGTACATAGACCCCTTAATTTTATATGCATTGGTATCTATGTAATCCAGAATTACAAATGGTAAAAATGTCCATGTGACTGTTTTTACTGTAAACACAACCATATAGGCATGTATGCTTTATTTCCACTTTAGCAACGCTTGTTCGCACAAGGGAGCCTCGCTATTTTTGGGGTAATAAATTTTAAATGGTAACGTTTTCCCTTACTCAGACGCCTGTAGTTACTGCCGGCTTCTTACATGGTTTTATCGACTGAGTTACATTAGTCCTCAAACTAACACTAAGTGGTCTGTCTCCTGCTAATGCATTATGCAGCTGTAAGCCTGTATAGGACCATTTATCCAGTGCATATGTGATGATGCAGGAACTGTGGATGCTTGTGGCATTTATCAAAATAGCATAAAATGGTTGTGTGACACATCCGCTAACATTTGCAAGTTTTGGCAGCCACATGGCTGGCGTGTTGGTAGATTACGGGTGTCGCCTGGAAAAATTTGGGTGTGACCTATTTTGTCCCAAAATAGCAGTGCAAATTTCTGATGCATAGTGATAGATAGATATAATAAGCTGGTTGAGTTTGGGGGGGGGGGGAGGGGAACACCGTCTGAAATTAGCGTTCTTTCGGTTTCCAAACAAACCGTTCTATTTTTTTAATGTATTTTTATGGCACCTTTACATCCGTGTTATTTTGACTTTATTTTTTTTTTTTAAATCATAATAACAGCGGATATAGCAAGGTAATTTATTTTTTTCTTTATATCACACTTTTGGAATTGATTCTACTATTTTATGGAGAATTGGAGAAGAACAGGTGGAAGAAATGGAAGTTAGGGTTGTTCCTGGCAGTGACTTGAATCTACCTCCGTTAGGTTAGGAGGTTTGGCTGTTTGGCACAGCGGGGGGCTCGATTTGGGAGATATTCCATAGAAGATTATGTTGGATTCAATAAAAGAAGGGAGAAAAGGCGACCGGGGGGCATAGTCATCAATATGCCCCACCTGCTCCCCTTTAGTTATGTATCCAGCTCGCTGCCAGTTGCGATGGATACAATAATATCCGGAGCTATTCTGTATTCTTCCGGTGTTGGGCCAGCCGTAGTTTAACCCCGTGAGTGTTAGTGTGCAGGACCAGAGTGCGCACAGGGATCCATTGTTGCCACCGAACCTCTCTCCCATAGGAAGGAGCTGGGCTCAGGGAAGTTACTCTGTCTGACGTCAGTTCTCACAATCGAGCCAGGAAAACATTTAGTTTTTCTGCGTTTGATGACTGGAGGTCCCCTATACTAGTGTACGGGGGCTGCAGGCGGCGTCTGGGCTGCAAGGTAAGCATGAGGGATCTGCAAAATCCCCTGCGTTACTATGTAATGAATGGCCCCGTTCATTCTCGCAAAAGTAGGCAAAATAAAATCATTTCATAGTGTTCATCCTAGTACCCTGCACCTGTCACAAGCAGTGCAGTTCCTCTATTCTGCTTGGAGTGTCGCTCTCTCCTCTGGTGCTTCTAGCACACTCAGCTGATGCAACAAACTGCTGAGATCAGTGTCTGAGATGCAGGCTTTACAATTGTTTTCGCGACCAGCCCCACGGTGGTCGCAACGGCCGAATTCTCGTGCCCAAGGTGCGTGGGATTGGCTGCATAAAGCAGCGTCTCCTGTACCAAGTGCCAGTTATGGTGCCCAAGATCCGGGCAGGAGGGTTCGAGCAGAAATCTGCAATAAGCGATGGGCTCCCAATGCATTTGTTAAGCTCCTGGTCACTTTAGATGGGAGCTATGGGCACGAGAAACAATTTAATTCCCCCCCTATGTATGTTATTAATAGATGTATTTGCAATATACCAAATACGATTCTTTGCCCTGTAGCGGCCATTAATGTACACAGGGACTGATTACGTCAGGATCGATAATGTAACTGCATACTAAGGTTCGAGAAATCGTTGGCAATTGCGCACGTGCATAAGCCGCACTGTGCGTGTGCTGCGATTCCGGACGCACAGGGAAAGCCAACGCAGAGTGAGTGACAGGTTGTGAGCATTTGGGGGTGGGGATGGGGGTGTGGTCATAAAAACACAGGCGTGTCTATCCGTTTGAACGCCTTTGCATGGGCGTGCATAAATTAGCCACTGCGATTGCATACGCAGCTGGAGTACTCACCGCGTGCAAACGTGCGTGACGGGCCAATGTGCCTCGATGGTACAGATGTTTATGCAGGTAAGTGAAGCCAATACGCATGTGAGAAGGCAGCAAGGGGCGTCTTTACGCCGGCTGTGCTTTGCCAGGCAGTCGCATATTTTCGCTGCTGCTTTCCATTTGAAATCGCAGCTGCGATCGTTACTGAATCGGGCCCATAGTCTATGGTGTTTATATTGCTATTTTTCCTCCACTCGTTGTGGCAGCGTTTTGTTTACCAGTCCTGCCTGTTTACCTCAGGGAGTCACTTGGTAGATTCCATTGTAGTCTTCTGGGTATTTGTATTGGAAGGTGAGCTCATACTTCTCATTACACTGGTAGTGAGCTGTCGTGTTCTAGCCTGCAGGTTCTATTGTGAGGAAGAAATTAACCCGCTCACGACTGATTCTGTGCAATTGTTCCCAGCCATTCTCTGCTTAATACCTCTGATCTTATAAATTCATTGTATGGTAATCTGCGCTGGGAAATGTACTCGCATAGAACTGTGAGTTACAGCTGTGGCTTTCATTTTGTTAGGTTGTTGCACTTAGGTATGAATAGCGCTGTGCTGTACTTACCATCACACAAGTGAGGCAGCCCTGCTGTGTGTACAGTGCTGTACTTACCATCACACAAGTGAGGCAGCCCTGCTGTGTGTACTGTGCTTTACTTACCATCACACAAGTGAGGCAGCCCTGCTGTGTGTACAGTGCTGTACTTACCATCACACAAGTGAGGCAGCCCTGCTGTGTGTACAGTGCTGTACTTACCATCACACAAGTGAGGCAGCCCTGCTGTGTGTACAGTGCTGTACTTACCATCACACAAGTGAGGCAGCCCTGCTGTGTGTACAGTGCTGTACTTACCATCACACAAGTGAGGCAGCCATTCTCAGGGCTGAACCAGTATTCCCGGTAACGCAGCCTTTTGTGAGTTCTCATCACAAAGACATTTACTTACACAGCACTTCCAATCAGGATCCACAGCTCCTACTGACCATATACACCAGTGTCTGAAGTGAATACAGGATAGATCAGGAACATAAGGCAATAGGATAAGCTGTATTCTATTTTAAACGCCAAATGCTCATGTTTGCTGTTGGTACATGTACCAAGCAGCGACCTCACGTCAGCTAGGAGCATGGGGTCAATTTATCTTTTGACCTCCTGTTTGCAGCACCTGCCACAGCATTACAGAATTTTGTACCACAATTTAACCAAATTGGTACCACATTGGAAGGTGGTTTGAAAAGCCCCCTCAGTGTCTTTTTTTTTTTGAAAGCTAGCTTCCGTTTTTCATTAGTGTTCCTCCATTCTGCGCACGTGTGATCCTAAAAAGTCTTGTACAGTAAGACATTTAAAAAATCCGGGGAAGAACTTTATTGGATTACATGAGAGGTCACGCATGCGCAGTATGGAACTACAGAAGAGTAGGGACGCCGGCAAGCATGTACCCATCGCACCATCCTGAGAAGACTTTTTCTTTTTTTTTTTACCACATGTTTCACTTTTTGTAGTTTGATAAATGAAAGCGTCTCACTTTTTCTCATAGCCAGCTATGGAGATGGCAGCACAGTGCAGATATCGAGTGGTTTCTCTGCGATTTCCCTATTCTTAAATATGCAGCAGCCAGAAAAATGTCTGCTTCTACACAATATAGAACATGGGTGCACTTGACACGGCCCATCTGTACACCTGTCTGAAACATCTAAATAAAATCAGCCTTTTGCTTACTACACTCGGCAGTATCATCACTTACCAGTAGGTGGCAGCACGCACCTGTGAAAGAAGAAATGCCTGGTTTCATCATGTAACTTTGTTAGTCATTTCCCTAGAAAGTTACTGCTTACTCATATTTTTTTGGGAGGATGCAGTTGTGGTAGGTTTATTAGGCAGCAGTCAAAATAGTAAAACTTTTTTTTTTTTTCTTTTTTTGTGGCTGTGGTTTTTGGAACTACTCAGAATGAACTTGCAGCGTTGACACTGAGTAATAATGATGGTACAAGTGAGCTATAATGTTATACATAACATTAACCGTGGACTTATTTGCTGGGAATTATATGTTGTAGTATGCAAATATTATGAGGCGTGGTGTGTGTGTGTGTGTGTGTGGTGTGTGTCTGTGTTTTTTGGTGTGTGTGACTGGATGACCTCACTCGCTGGCCAATCACCGATTGGTTTTTCGATCCCCGCTGGATCTTTGAGTATCAGGGATTCCCTCTTGCCGTCAGTAACCGCCTGTTACTGACTCCGCCCACTGCGCCGTCGGCGTGTAACGTTGCTGCCACCACCAACCACCTTCAATCGACGTTTGGAGCTGCTTACTGCTGTGTATGCGTCGACTAATACTGATACCCACTGCTGATACCCACTGATCCCTCGGAATGGACCAGGCTCTGCACGGTAGCTGGCAGAGGGCTTGAGCTTGGAGACACCTGGGCTCAATCCAGAACAGTCGGAGAACGGAATAGCGTTTGACTCAATTCTGTTTTCGCAGGATACAGATGCAGTCATTGTAAAGGCAAAGATGTTTATTGCTCAATAGTCTTAAAAAAGACTTACCACAGCTTTAAGGGGATCAGCATACAAAGATGCAGTGATCGCGGTGAGTGACAAATTATGTGGGTCCCAGGGACCCTCCACTTTAAAAAAAAAAAAAAAAAAAAAAAAAATGGGGTCCTACCTGACCATTTCTGGGTCCCATCATGATTTATGCTCCCCATATGCCTCTCAGACCTCCCCTAACCCCTTACAAATGATGCCACACAGCCATGCCCGGCCTTTACACATTATACCACGTAGTAATGTCTGGTTTTTAAACATTAGCCGTTAGCTCTTTTTCTTTTCACCCCCGCAGTCCTCTTAGTTCCTCAGCTTCATTCTTCTGCTGCTGGCCCGTCCTGACCAGCGGCGCCGCCACTTCCTTACTTCCTCCTTGATCACGCTGTCTTCTGGTCTCTTGCGCGGCTGCCAGAACTGTTGCCGCAACACTCTTCTCTTTGGGAGATCTTCAATCCTAGTCTCCGCCGCCAGACTGAAGTGGGCAGGGCTATGACTCAGTGAGCCGTGATTGGCTCGTCGCATCTGCCTCCTATTGGCTGCTGGACCGCGAGCCATGTTTGGCACGCGGCCCTTGCCAAACAACCACCGCTGCTTCTTGGCTTCCGGGCAGCGAACTCCGCTTAGCTTGCGCCCAGAGCCAAGCTTCTCCCGCCGCCACTTTACCGCCGGCGCTGGTGTAAGGGACCAGGCGGTCCCTTCACCAGGTACCCGCCGCGGCGGCTTACCCGGTGCTGGGAACAAACACACTGTTCCAGCGCCGGCCACGGATGCTGTGCCGATGCTGGGATCAGACACCTGATCCTAGCACGGCTTTCCACAGCAGCAGCCAATGAGAGTTTATCTGACTCTCTTTGGCTGCTATAACAAAAAGCGTGTCTTTCTCATGGGGACACGCTGTGCTGCGCCAGCTGTCCGGGATTGGCCACAGCACAGCACGTCACCGGGGACCGGGCTACTTTTTAAAAGTGAGTCCCCATTGCTCAATATCGGGTAAAATACGCGCTATAGCGCGTATACAGCAGTTCAGTCATTGTTGATCAAGAAAATACACACAAACCAGGCTCGCAGACCTGGCATATTTATACCACTCCAATACACATTACCACAGGGGGTAACTCCGCCCTGTGTTCCTTTTAGCCAATCATGCTAGCTCACAAAATATAAATAAACGCATCTTACATTTTAAAGATACTAAAATAATTTCCTCGTCGCCACCCAAAAAACTGTTGGCTTTTCTAAAGCACAAACTGAGTTAGCATATGCTCTCTCTGACAAGGTAAATATAATGCAAATTTTCAATGTCATTCGCCCCTTCACATGTCTTTGACTAAAACCAGTTTGGCTTATTTACAATCTTAACACCTTCTAAGTTCTTAGGAAGTTCCATCCAATAGGAGCTTCTTAAATACAAACAAATTGTTTTTTCCAAACTTGCTGGGTATTATACACAGAGACACACCAGAGACCTCTGCAGTGCGTTTCAATGAAAGTGCTGTAAACGAAGGGTTTGGCCACTACGTCAGGATAATTAATATATCACTAAGAGGTGAGAATGTCTCAAAAGCCATTTATTTCTAAATGTTACAGCCCTCTAAAACAAAATAACATATACATTCCTATAAGTGCATAGGCTGTACATTGAAATGTACATTTCCACAACTGCACACAAGCACATTAAATATAGCCTATTCAAACACGTTACATATACATTCGCAGTACGTGGTGCCCTGCGCCTAAAGGTACTTTTAAAAACTGTGCCGCAGCATGAAGTTTAATCCCTTCAGTGCCATGGCAGCCATTTTAATCACGTGTGGTCGGGCTCCGGCCATAGCGTGGTTCTAGGGTTGGTCAAATGTACAACAGTATAAAGTATTTACCTACCTCCAACTGTCTGGGGAGAGAGTGACTGCACAGCAAGGTATAGAAGGGGGGGATTCAATACTCGCACAGAGGACGCGATGTGCTGTTCCGGAATGGCACATCCTGTCCGCCGCCAGCATCGCAAGGTTTCCCAGGGCATGTACACACCACCATGAATGGCCAATATTTGTGCAGCTGCGCATCGCCACAATGCCTGACAGGACATCGCTTTTTGAATTGAGTTTCCCCCAAATGGATCTTTCGTTGCTTTTTAGTGATGAAATCTGATCAGCTGGTGACGGTGTATTGCTAGTGTTCAGCTCTCAGTGGCCTGCTTTCCATAAGCTTCAATCAAAACATTTTCATTGGGGATATTCAATGCAACGCGAATTTGTTAGACTTCTGGGAGAAGAGTGCCCGTAGCTATTCAATTGCCTGCTAACTAGCACCTTAGGGCTGCTCGCTCTATTTCTGCATGCGGTAATAGCAACGCGGCCGGGACTTAAGTCTGAAAACTGCATCACCCAACTATTGGGTTTACACAGCGCAGGCAGTTCGAATATTTCTTGGCGCTCATCCCGGGAGCTAAACAAACTCGCACTGAATTTAATTCACTTCCTTGTCATTTTATGAATGAAAAGCAACGAAAATTCCACTGTCCCATGAGGCCTGCCCTCTGTTCCACTGCCCCATAAGGCCTGCCCTCTGTTCCACTGCCCCATAAGGCCTGCCCTCTGTTCCCCACTGCCCCATAAGGCCTGCCCTCTGTTCCCCACTGCCCCATAAGGCCTGCCCTCTGTTCCACACTGCCCCATAAGGCCTGCCCTCTGTTCCACACTGCCCCATAAGGCCTGCCCTCTGTTCCACACTGCCCCATAAGGCCTGCCCTCTGTTCCACACTGCCCCATAAGGCCTGCCCTCTGTTCCACTGTCGGCTATCATATGGGAGGATGGTAGGCTGGGATATGTAAAGGGGATTAATGTGACCGAGGAGAGGGCTAGTAGCGGTCAGTTCTTATGCTACAACATCTGCGCAGTGTGTTCATGGTCTGGAGATCGCTGCTTCCTCAAAATATTGAATTATTCACTTACAGGTGCAGCAAAATAAGGTTCTAATTGCTTAGTCCTGTAGATTTGTTACAGAACATTTTTTATTATATACTGTATATTATATATCTGTTAGAAGTTATCAATGTTTTCTGTGACTGTAGAAACTCATGGCTGGAGGCGTCTTGTGCAGGTCGCTGAAATCAGTCTCTACATCCGATGGATTTAGTCATTTCCAGCAGGGGGCGCATTATACCGTATAATACAAAAGTGTTAGTTTCTCCCTAATTATAATGACATATGCACTTATCAAAATGTATTTAAATGTCATAGGAAATGCTCTAAACCTTTGCCATTATCCCCATTGTGGCTTCATGCTGCTTATCCTTTGCCGGTGATGATATTCAGCCCTGCGCTTCCTCTCCCTTACTGTGGGGACACGTGGTCTGATGTTGTATAAGGAGTATAGTAAATTGTTATAGTAAAACTGCTGCAGCCACTTAGCTGCTCTGTGGATCTGGCTTTTCTGTATGGACGGAATGGGTATGTAATATCGGCAGTCGGGATGCCTCCTGTCAAAGTATCGACAGCGGCATCCCCCACCCTCCCCCCATTCCGCGGCTAACAGCTAAGACGCCCCTGGCTTACCTCGTTCAGGCTGTCATAAGTCTGTATTCCGGCGTCGGGATTAAGATAGGCTTCGGGCTTACACCATCTGGATTCAGACCGGCGGCATGCCGTCCACCAGTCTGCTAACTACATCCTGTATGGACAAGTGATGATGAGCAGTATCCATTTATCTCAGACATTGGGCACGATTCTATTCAACGTGAAGTGAATAGCGCCGGGAATCAGCTCTCGGAGCTATTCAATTAATTTGCGCTGCTAAGCCCGACTAAGGATTTTTTTTTTTTCTTCTCATCCCTCCGGGGATGCAGGCAGAAATCCGTCAAAAGTCCAGGCAAGATGCTGTTTTCTGTCGTTAGCGCCGAGAAAACAGCATCTCGCCGGGAAGTTTACTCAGAAAATACCCGTTTAAGGCGCGAGAACGAGCCTTCCCCGACCTAACTTCTCGCAGCGTTGAATAGCTCCGGGAGCTCATTCCTGGCGCTATTCACTTCGCGTTTAATTTGATTGTTCCCATTATATTACATGGAAATGAATCCCAGTTTGCATTTTTATTCATCTCCTGTGTTTAATACTATGATATATCGGACATTATTCTGTTGCTCGTCTTAGTGCTTTGTTTTTTTGCCTCCTGTGATTTGATGTTTGTTTCAAGTAATAATAACGAAGCCAACAGCCACAGCCTCACAATGGGTACATAAAAGTGAAAATTACTATTCAAATGACAAGAGGTGGTATTAGATTCCTTTTATGATGTACACACGGCACATTGACAATAATTGCTAGCCTGGGAGAGCGTACCTCCTTACTAACACTGCCCTTTAATAACTTCTCCTAGATTATTTCTTTTTTAGCTGTCTAATTATATTTTGTAGTGTTGGGCTGTGGAAGTTTACATAAAAACTTACATTTGTCAGCTTTGTTTGTACAGGACAACAAACTCGAGTCCCAGGTCCATAATGCAGCGGAAATTGTGGCACAGTTGCTAACTACACGTTACTATATTTCTAGGACGATACATCCCGTCTCCTAAATCAGTAACTTGAATCACGTGCACGGCCAGTCTAGAAGCAAGTATACTGTCTCTGGCCGTTTCACATCCTCTACCTGCTCACACGCTGCATAAAAAGTTACAGCAGGAACATTTTCCTTGTTATAGGAAACTCTTTGATTTCCCTGAGTTCGTTTGCAGGCCATGCCGTGCAGAAGTACTGTGCTTAGGCTCCTGCTGAGGTGTATGGGGCTTATGAAGGTGACGTGGGGTGGACTAAAGGTGTTCCTAGCAAAGTTTGCACCATTTGCTAGTAAGTGGCCCCAGGTCACGGTAATGCCCAACTGCGCAGATTTCCACTTTACAGTAATGTGGGGTGCGAGGGAAAACGCGTGATCTAATTGTATCAGGAACCCCCAGAATGCACTGCATAATACATTGGTGCCTTATAAATAAATGCGTTCTAGATTACAGTAGTTTACTAGCACAAGGAGGGGGGTGTATGTAGAAACAGCGCAAAATGTCAATCAGCAGCATACAAAAGTTTCCACAGCGACCCCCTCAGATTACCAACATTACCATATTATTGTTAAAGGCATTTAATCTTGACAAACGGAGGTCTCTGTTATAATGACCGTGCATATGAAATAAAAAGAACAATGTGTGTCCTCACTCATCTTCGCTGCAGTTGCACCAAACAGCCCCTCTCTGCGTGCCTGGTCCCCTGATACTCTGCTAGCGCCGGGCGTCTTTTTTCTGTCTTTGTGCCGAAAATGCGATGCGACTAGGACTCGCCAGAAGACACTGCTGATTACTTTGCTATGCGACACTTGTATATCTGTGTGTGACAGCCTCTCAGTCAGCATGCAAAGTGCTAGGATGCAGCATCCGCAGATTTTTTCCACTCCATGGGGTCATTTCAATTGAACCCGATGTGAATAGCACGGGGAAGGGGTTCCCGGAGCTATTCACATCACAGCGCTGTTAGCCCAACTATAGGATTTCTGCTCGCACCCCACATCTCGTTCAATTGTAGTTCCTTTTACAGACTCGGTTGTACGCAGACATACTAGTTCACATATCAAATTAATCAGCACAGTCTCCTGGTGCGACAGTCTCATCACAACGCTAGAGTAGCACAGGACCCGGCAGCTCACTCACGCCAGGCATATCGCGCTGCGTGACGTATTGAAGCTAGATGAGCAGTATTGTAGTATTTTATAAGGTATAGGGGGAGATGTATTATAGCGGCACTTTAAGTGCCGCTATATTGCTTCCTGCTTCGCCTCTTTACCGAGGTGAAGCAGTAACTGAGATGTGTGAAACTCTCATCGGCTGGAGCGGGGGAGCGTTAACTCCCCCCTCCTTCGGCTATCCCCGCTAGAGGTCCCCACCTAGTGCTGATGTGCTGTGTTTCAGTCCCGGCCGGCTCCACCGAGCAAGCGTGGGATCTCGCAAGTATCACAAGATGCCGCGTGCAGCTCTGGAGCCCGCAAGCCACCGCAGCAGGGACAGCGCTGTCCCTGCTGTGTGGATAGGGCATCGCCAGGCTGTAGCTACAGCAGGCGGAACTCAGGCAATCTGACCGTTCATACATGTCCCTGGCTATAGCACCCCTGTCATTTACCGCCTAACCCCCCGATCATACATCGGGAAGAAGTGGTATCAGCGCGATATCGCTTCGGTTCTTAGTACATCTCCCCCATAGTCCCCAAATCACTAGATTAGTTTAGCAGTTCAATCCCAGGCAATGTGCTATTGAACGTAACTGTGATGTGCGGTTGGGAGCATATGCACCTTAATGGTAGCCGGAACATTGCAAGTTTTCCCGCTTTTTAACGTTATGACGACAGAAACCATTGTTTCTAATTACACAATACCCTTTGCAGCTCTTACTACCATTTGCTAGTATTTGGTAGCGTTCGGTTTGTGCTACGGTTTTTGGAACACATCCAGTGCTTATTTACACATTGTGGGGACTTAGGGGGGCTCCATATGCTGTGAACGACGCTAGTGATTGAGCATATTTGTATGTCATGTGCACAGCTCTCTAGCGTTCATTACCAAAACATTTGGCCTTACACTTTGACTTGCCTATTGTATTCCAGTTCAATGGCTCTTGCATGTTTTAAACTTGACTACACAAAATGACTTAAAAAAAACTAATATTATTTTTTATGTATACATTTTTTTTTAGGCTGTCATGCCCATAATAAATCGAAGTTTATCTGTCCAAGGGCGGAATTCAATTGATTCCTGCCCCCATCGCGCCCGACGGAGCTATTCAATTCTTGCTCCTGTCTGGCACGATCAGCTGCCAGCGCTACATTTCAGCTCGCAGCCCCTGGGGGATGAGAGCTGAAATGTGCGAAAAGTGACATGTTTGGGCGCCCAAATATCACTTCGCGATCGCGCCCAGCACTTTGGTCGGGTTTAGCTGCTTTACGCGGCTAAACCCGACCACTTCACGAAAATCTGGAACAATTGCATAGCGGCCCGCGATCTCCTGTCACTTTAGACGGGAGATGCGGGCCGCGAAAACAATTGAATTCCGCCCCAACTTGTTTGAGATTAATTTCTCTTTAATAGCCTGTTGTAGAGAAATGCTTGATACCTGTATGTGCCTTGATCTGCAGTGGGAGTCAGATTTTGGCCAGTGCGGCTGACGCTAGTTTTATGATGCAACAAATTTACATCTTGCCAGCAGGTCAATCGGCAAATAGATTACATCCTTTCCCTATAGATTTGGGGTTTTGCTCAGCTGTTTTCGTGTATAAATAGACTAGAGTAGGCCTGGTCCAACCTGTGGCTCTCCAGCTGTTGTGAGCCTATAAGCCCCAGCATACCCTCCCACCAGTCAGCTGGTAAAGCATTCTGGGACTTGTAGTATCAAAACAGCTGGAAAGACACAAGCTGGCCAGGCTCGGACTAGAGGAATCCTCCATCAATAACAGTCATCCTGGGTGGAGTAGATGGTTGTAGAGCTGGTCAGCATTTTACGCGGTTTGTTGAACATGGCTTTAGTGGAAATGTAGCTGAAATATGTTAACATTTTAAATGGTACATGGAATAGCTCCCAGTTCTATTTACTTTTTATATGAAATTTACTCTTGTTTGAGAGTTGACCATTTTCCTTTATACTGATCACTTCCTGCTTCTGCTGCTCTCTCAGTAGCTTCCTGTAAAATGAAACGGAGGAATCCTTGTAGATTAAATTTATTTATTTATTACCAGTTATTTATATAGCGCACACAGATTCCGCAGCGCTTTACAGAGAATATTTGGCCATTCACATCAGTCCCTGCCCCAGTGGAGCTTACAATCTATGTTCCCTACCACATGCTCACACACATACACACTAGGGTTAATTTTTTGTTGGGACCCAATTAACCTACCAGTATATTTTTGGAGTGTGGGAGGAAAATGCTCTAAAATCCTAAATCTGCTTCATTCAGCTTGTGCTGTGATATCGGCTCTGTGAATATATGGTTTGTACTTGTGGCTGCAGATCCTGTCACTTGTGAGTGGTATGAAGGTATATTCGATTTACAGATTAGGGATAATGACTTTATCAGCACGTTTGCAGGGAGTAATTGGCTATTATAGGTATCTATATGGCGCCATTATAGTTTGGTATTAGCGCATAGTTCATAAACGTAGAGCAAAGGCAGAATGCTGACTATTTTAGAAGTATAAAATAAAAATAACAAGCACATCAATAAAAAAAAATAAAAAAATCTTTTAAAGTTAATGCCTTCTCCTGCGCCATGTCAGGCCTGGTGTTAGGACCAGCGCAAACTGACATAACGCAAGTGTACCGTGTTATTTGGTGGATATTTCTAAAAAGTGTAAAGGCACTGATTTTTTTTTTTGTCCACTAATTTTTAGCTAATTTTGTTTTTGCACAACATTTTTATGCAATTGTTTTTATAAATATATATGTATTTGGGGCAAAGGAAAAGTGTAAATCATTGTATGGTTAAGCTTTCTAGCATCCTGCACGTAATCAGTGAGGAGTGCATATTTTAATTTTGAAGGGCAACATTTTAGAGATGATATCGCTATAGCTACTGTAGCACGTATAAAATTTTGCCCTTCAAAATTAAAATATGCCCCCCTCACTGATTTATGTGCAGGATACCAGAATGAACACTATGGATAAGACTGTTCCTCTTTAAACCATTGCAACATTCGGCACACATATAGGGCGAGTCTAGTCCATAGGAGAGAGGTCAGAGGTGAGCCTCAGAATAACACTAACCGTAGTGTACAGTGAACATGCCCCACTAAGCTTACTACATTTATTTATTTTTGGATGCTTTGGGCGGAATGAAATTGTTTCAACCCCCCCTTCACGCCCGATGGAGCTATTCAATTGTAGCTCCTGTCTGGTGCGTTCAACTGGCGGCGCCAGCATTTCAGCTCGCACCCCCCAGGGGATGGGAGATGAAATGCGTGAAAGTGACCCGTTTGGGGCGTCTAAACGGCACTTTTCGCGATCGTGCCCAGCATTTGGGTCAAGTATAGTCGTTTAACGTGGCTAAACCCAGACCTCTTTGGGCGCGATGGACGCGAGATCGGGCGCTATTAAACAATTGAATCCCGCCCTTTGTATCTCTAGCTGCTAAAGTATTTCAATGGTTAATGGGCAGCACAGTTACACAATGGTTAGCATTGCTACCTCACAACTGAGGTCATGGGGTTTTGTATCCAAAAAGAAAATTCCATCAGTATCAGGAATTTTTTTTTTTTTTTTTTCTCGGTTATATTTTCACACGGTAACGCCGGGAATGATTCCTGACAGCCGTGTGGTGCGTGGTGTATTTCTGTAGGCGGTGGGAAAGTAGAGTGGTTGATGATAAGTAATGAGCGTTTGGAGGAAGAGGATGCCAAGAGTTCTCTTGCATTCGCTGAGGACAATCCAGTCACCTTGGCAATAACGTAAG
Source organism: Taudactylus pleione (assembly GCA_031769625.1). NCBI lineage: Eukaryota > Metazoa > Chordata > Amphibia > Anura > Myobatrachidae > Taudactylus > Taudactylus pleione. The sequence continues at coordinate 5,033,995 of JAUIMM010000205.1, forward strand.
AAGGGAAACCAACGCTTAACACTGAGAATAAAGGGCATCCTGTGATTCGCGTTATCCCCAGGTCCGGAGACAATTGTGCAGAAAATGCAGAAGAGGGAACATTACGGAACAGAGATCTGACAAGTCGTTAAACCTGCTCTTATGCTCCCAAAGATTTGTTGCGCTGTTGATGTACCCGTACAAAGCCATTTCCTTCTAAACAGACCGAAAAATAAAGCTGCTGCTTTGAAGCCAGTTGTAAATCTTACACTCCTGTGGCTGTAAATAAAAGCGGTTACAATGGCTGCTCTCCTTATAAGTGGCCTGTCGCTGGTAACTAATGCTGTTTCCTGCCATCCTCAGGGTTTCATAGGCACCTCTTCAGCTTTATAGTCTGTGATGAGAGAGAATTTAAAATGCTAAATGTTTCCAGGTCCTCACACACAGCATAGTGGCAAGAGTCTTAATCTGTACATTGTATTAATGGAAGTGGCATCTGCAATAGTGCCGCCTAGTGGTCACATGTGGAGATGCTTGCACTGTATGTGTTACATAGGATTATTCTTTTTGCCCACCTACTTACATTTATTGGCACGCATATACTTATTCTTCTGCCAGATCCGGTGCTTTAACTGCCTGGCTTCATTCGATGCCTTTTGTTCACAACGGAATACTGTACAGTCGTTACCCAGGCCTACATAGCCCACTGTATTCAATACAATTGAGCATCATAAATAAGCCTGGTGATGTACATTACCGAGAAACGTAAAGGAGGGAATACAGTTGTCGTTTTGGGTGGCGATAATTAATAGGCGCCCGATAGAGCAATTCAGTTGTTTTGGGCGCCCAAAAGTACGTCTAAAGTTCCTGGTTAGGGCGTCCAAACTACCGACTTCACGCACATTTACACTCGCCACATCAGGATGCTGTGAGCAAAAAAATGTCGGCACTGGCACCTCATGCCCCAAACGGAGCAACATTTGAATTGCCCCCCCCTAATAAAAATTAAATCTCCACAAAAAAAGTTAAAAAGACAATGCTGTGCATCCAAAATTTGTATGTAAGTTGCAGGATGTCGTGTATGCGACAATAAATGTAAGTATGGAAGTGGTGGAATACTTTGGCTGTGCTTCCTAGGTCCTCCCTCATCGTGCTATGTACGTAGTGCTATGAGAAATTTAAAAATAATCTATTTAACATAATGTGTCCTTGGTGGGAAGGATACAAACATGGCACTTGTGATTAAAATAAATTCTTGCATGATTTGCAGTTCTAATTGAATGACCACTAGCAAAATTTAATTTGAATGTCTTTTTGAAGTTGCTGGGTGGCGAGGAGCTCAGTGTCCCTCCTGGTAATGGCAGGGTTGTTTGCTGCAAGCATCTGAAGCATGCTTAGAAAATTGGGTATTTTTGTCATTACTGTTGGGCGTCAGCGGTTTAGATGTAGTGGAGCTGAAGTGCTCCAGATGACTGGGGGGGGGGGGATTTTTCAGGAGCGTCGCCGCCTGTAACGACCTCTCATTTATTTCCCTTTCAGATCTTGGTGACCTGTAGCTGATGAGAGGTTAGGGAGGTCCAGAATGACGGCTGTCACGACAGACTATGACCACATTGAGATACAGCAGCAGTACAGCGATGTCAACAATCGCTGGGACGACGAATGGGACAACGAGAATAGCTCTGCCCGACTGTTTGAGAGGTCCCGCATCAAGGCGTTAGCAGGTACGTGCACCACACACACACACTGTAATGACTGTATATGATGTTGCTGCTCTGTGTGCTTTAAAGCCTCTGAAATGTTCAAGCTGTACAGACTGGTGTAAAGCTGCTAATGTAATTTCCTTTCTGCGCAATGTCTTCATGTGTAACTGACTTGCATGTAACAGACTTGTGATCCAGCCATTTACTTCCTAGGCAAGTGCAGCACTTAATAATTAGCTGGTTTCACTGCACCATGTGAGGTGCTAAGTATTATTCATTTTTACTTCATATAGTACTTCAATTAGATATCCCAACCTATTCTGCTGGGCTGCATTGTGGGGATGGAACGCAAGCATACATTGATTAGAGTGCAGCAACATAATTTGAGACACGAGCTTACAGTCTAATTAGAAAATGGGGAGAAATAGTGAAGGTTCAGGTATATATGTTGTGTACGGCACCAGTCATTTCTTATTCTATGGGCTCGATTCTATTCTGCGCGAAGTGAATAGCGCCGGGAATCAGCTCCCGGAGCCATTCAATACACGGCGCTGCTAAGCCCGACTGAGGATTTCTTCTTGCATCCCTCCGGGGACGCGAGCAGAAATCCAACAAAAGTCCAGGCACGAGGCTGTTTTCTGCCCATCGCGCCGGGAAGTTAGGTTGGGGAATGCCCGTTCTCGCTCCTTAAACAGGGTGTTTAGTCGTGAGAACGGGCATTCTCCGACTAAACACCGCGCCGAATAGAATAACTCCGGGAGCTATCTCCCTGCGCTATTTACATCGCGGGCAATTGAATCGAGCCCTATGTGTGAGATCTTTGTAAAGGACATATACACAATAAGTTTATTCATGCTAGATGGGGCCTTTACTGGCTTTACATAGATGCTTGGTATGAGTTGTGTGTGTGTTTGATTCTACATTATTGTACCCTTCCGGGACTCCCGAGTCCAGTGTGACCATTTTAGGTGGGATTTCTAGTAAATGGGCTTAATCCAAATTCCAGTTGAGGATTTTTACAGACGTCTCTTAAGCTGTCCATACACGCTGCAACCCACAAACACCCACCAGCTGCTTTTGCCATCCTCCATAGCCGACTTGCTCAGTGAGCATAACAGCTGGCAATCCGGTGACCTGGATGTGACGGGCTCAGTGTGACGCCAGGGTGCCAATACAGTGACCAGGCCTGCCAATTCAACTTGGCAGACCAGTTCGTGGGCTACAAACATCAACCACAAAAGTAGATGGTTGCCAAGTGGGCCAAACCACAAATTGCTGTGATTGCAAATGAAAGTGTGTGTGGTATACATCTAAAAATCACTGTATGCTGTACACACTGTTGCACCCAACACGCTGCATTATATAAACCCTGCAACTTTTCATGCGATTTATTGGACGGGCTGGTACTGTTATGTGCCTCCCTGTTTACTGTTAGAAATAAAAAATAAAATAACTAGAATATCATTGTCTTGCAGCACAGTTTTCTGTATACATTTTATTTTCCTGTAGTAGATATGCATCCAAATAACTCGAACCACATGATTTAGAGGGTTGAAATGCGTGATATAGGCGGCTGTGTTAAGGCCATCCCTGCCATCTGTAGTTAACCCTTTGGGTGCCTAGCTCGACTGAAGGATTGATCACCGTATAACCCCTTACCCCCCCCCCCCCCAGCGTGTCAGTTAGGAGGACAGGAGCAGAGCACAGCAGAGGGTGGAGAACTGTGTAAAGAAAGTGAACTTTGGAGCAGAGTATTTCAGGGCTGGGAGGTGCCGTGTGGCTGTCGTCTGTCTAGCTGTGATCGCCCTCTTCTGCTTTCTACGCAGTGCTTACTATATGCTTTTAACCCTCTTGCTGCTAGATGAGAATAAGGGAAGACATGGCAAATTATTATATAATGCTCCAAGTTTTCTAGGGTCTATCTCCCTTGCACTGATGACTACAGCGCTATCATGTTACATATGGAGCAGTGCATTTATACACAAATACTTGGCAAGGCGCCGTGGACACCTTGTGGCACCCTATAAATAAAGGATAGTAATTATAAAAAGACAGCAGGGGAGGGGGAATTGAAATGCTATGGCATGCACAAAGCTAAAACTGGGCTCAGGCTCCGAATCAGGGCCGTCCTGAATTTTTAGAGCGGCCTCCCGGCCAATATATCTGCCAGTCTCTACCCAGCATTAGATTGATTTTCAATCGATTAGGATCGACTAAAATTGAGTGTTAATAAAGTCTCAATAGTCACTTTTCACCAAAGTTTGGAAATAGATAAACGGGTCTATGTACTAAGCCTTGCAGAGAGAATGTACCAACTAATCAGCTCCTAACTGTTATTTTTCAACACACAGCCTGTAAAGTGACAGAAGCTGATTGGTTGGTTTTCTAGATCTCTCCACTTTGGCTTCTATTTATTAAGCCTTGGAGAGAGAGAAAGTTTGTGTTAGAAATATGACAGGAGCAAATTGGCCGGTACTCCACTTTATCTCTTCAAGGCTTGACGCATCTCTCCCAGTGATAAGTTACTGGCTATTGAGACTCTAGGGTAAATTTACTAAAGGTCGATTTTAATCTGTCCTAATCAACATTAAACAAATTTTTAATGCCAAGTAGCTTGACGCAAACTAAATTCACAACGTCTGTATCTATAACGTGAGATCAAGCTGTGGTTTAAAGCACCTTCAAGAAACACACCGGATCTAATTTATAATGCACAGATCTGCCGCATCCTCTGACGTCGCGCTTCTCGACTTACAGGGAGAGATGAGATTTTGCGCCGACTAATTACTTCTTGCGACAATAAGATGTGAGCCAAACGCTCAATATTCTATCATGAAAATTTCACCGTCTTCTGCATACGGCTGGGAAACTTTTTGCTGGTGGAAACTGGTCCATTAGCTTCCAAGCCCCATCGCACAGCAGAAACAAGTGTCCGTCATTGTACCAGCGCAATTCTACTGTGTAATGTGATTTTACAAATATATAAATATTGGGGGATTTCCGTTCTCGACATCAACGCGGTGTGCCGTACCATAATTGCCCATTGTGATTCTGCCGACACTGCTATAAGTTCCAAATGTTGCAGCCGGGCATTGCGGTGATGAATGGCGGGTACACCATGCCGAATTGAATTCCTTCCATGGTGAGGAATGGCTGTTGTCACACTGCCAAATGGCCTGTTCTGCAGGAAGTCTCGGGGGAGACGTTGCGGCATTCCTATTTGCAAAGTTTAGACTAGAGACACTGGTGCATCTGTTTTTTCCAGAACACCACAAAATTATTTTATTTGTATGGATGGGAGGGGAGAGAGAGAGAGACATAACCATGGATAGCTATTCAATTGTTTATGCTGGTGTGCCGCAGGTGCCTTTCACTTATACCATATCACGCCCAAATGCACCGGGTCTAGACGTGTAAAGCAACTTAAACCCATGATAAGCAGACCAGAAATAATGTGCCCATTAGCATGAACAATTGAATAGCTCCTGGGTCACTTCAGATGGGAGATCAGGTGCCCAAAAACAATTGAGTTGGTAGAGTGTGATTATTGAAATGAGAGTGTGTGGAGAGGGTTGCTTGCTTTGCAGAAGAGGGCACCACCATTTCCAGTCCGCGAAATGACAGAAGTTTACCCCAGCTTACATTTGAGAGGTTGGATCGCATTCTTCCTTAAGGTGCCTATCCACTAGACCATTAAAATGAGAAATTGAACTATAACGATATCGATATCGTTCGAAAATCGTTTGAAAATCCTGTGCAGATTGTTTAAAAAATTAGTCTTTTAGACATCGATCATCGTGCAAACATGCTGGTCAAAGCATGTTTGCAGATAATTGATTGTGCCTACACTGAACGACTGCTCATTCAGTGTAGCCACATCACAATGTCGTAATCATGCAGTCTTTTGCCTGTCTTCTAGTGGATAGGCACCTTAACTATGGGTGCGCATTTCAGTAAAGAAGAAAATTTCTAGAGCACTTTGCCTGTTCTTAGTGTGTCTGATCTAAGTCTTAGACACACAAGATTCCACCTTGTAATTGTGACTACATCCCTTGACTCTCAATGAATAAATGAGGATAAATACGCAGGTATTTTAGACAAAAGGACCTAAAATGTTACTTTTGGTAGGTGGTTGACCCTAGTCACACTTAAGGCCCCCATACATCTAACTGCGGATTGCGTGATCCTGCAATCGGAATGGAAATGCCGGCCAGCGGCCATCGATTTTCTGTGATCCATCGCATGATCGGTTCAATTTCACCAATGTGCCAATCACAATCCTATTTTGACCGGGATCGGCAAATCTGTGAAATCCAACATGTTGGATTTCATCGATCCTGCAATGCCTGGTTGCGGGATCGCAACATCACGGCAATCCGTCGCAGATGTATGGGGGCCATTACACTATTCCTCTCATCTGCAGACATAGGTGAACGTTTAGTTCGCAGAGGTGTCTGGAAATACAGGTCTGTTTATTATTTTGTTACTACGAATAATTTTCCATTGTAAAACGTGAGCGTTGCAGAGAGGTTAAAGTGAAGCAAGAAATCAATTTTAATGAGAAAGTTTAAGATGATGATGATGTCACCTTCCGGGCTTTACGGTCTCGTGTCTGGTAAATGATTCTCCAGATCCCATGCTCACTTGCTGTACGTTTGACCTTGAAGCAGAATGTCTCTTCTGTAAGTTTCCCTCACCAGGATCATGACTTTGTGCTGTTTTTTTTTGTTTGTTTCTTTTTGTTTTCTTGTTTTTCCCCTTTTGGCTACTTTTGGCCATGTTTTGACTTTTTCTAACAAAACAACCCATTAAGTGAATGTTTTGTTAGGTAGTTTAACATTATCGAGCCCTCTGCATATATAAATACGTAATGGAGAAATTGGCATCTGCCAGACTCCCTATTTATAGCACTGAGCGCATACTGGTAATGATTTAAAGACCATGAGGTGCTTTCGTCATTGTAACCAAGAAACGACACCATCTGGTTTTATACTATTGGAACCAATATTAGAGGAATCACCACCCAGCTCCAAATTTTATACTTTGAGTATGATGTAACTGTACGTTCCAAACCCTTTCCTGTATTTTAATTGGCTGTGGTTATAGCAGATCGTCAGGAGATGATCACCACCCGATCCAGGAACGTCGTGTTTTAAGAATACCGTAACTTGTACCCTCTTGTTAGCTATATTAGAGAGAACAGGACTGTAAGGACAATGGTCAGTGTCATGATGTGAACAGGGAATGGAGGCAATCTGGGATCCACAGACGGAGAGTTAGTGGAAGAAACTGGGTTCTTTAATAGAACATTCTTACTCTAACCAATGTAATATTATTGGGGTGCATCAAAAGCGGGGGTCGTTGGGTACAAAGTACCAGAGTCTGGCCAGCCTGTGCCCATGAGCCTGCCAAAGAGGTGTGGCCACACCCCAGCAGCCAATTGTGAGAGAATTCAGAACTTGCCCCCAAGCCCAACATACTTCAAGGAGACCTGACCTTCACGTTTCCGCTAGGCTGTTTCAGCGGGGCGCCACGCCGCGCCCTACCTAAAATGTGCCCTGCTGATCACAGGCTGACGCCTGCAGGTTCTTGGCGCTCCCCTCCTTCTGCACTGCTGTGCCTCTCCCTGCCCCCGCAGTCCCCATCGCAGGTCACAGTGTGCCAGTGGTTGAATAAATGCGTGCGGTGGGGAGAGCTTGGGGGCAACCCAGCATCTCCATGAGTGCTGGGCACGCCTCCTAGAGTGATGGAAAAGGGTACGTGCCGTGAGTCCATGCTGCTTTTCGGTTACACACAGATGTGCCCTCTTTTATGATCGACTTTTCATGGATTCCTGCTTGCTCCCTCAGCAGAGTGCGAGCAGAAATAATGGGCGCCTGCGACACTCGCGTACGTCTGTAGAAGCAATTAAAGAGCTCCCGTGGGTAATGGACACCCAAAAAACAATTTAAACCCCCCTGCCCCACACACACACTGAGTAGCCTTTACGTGTTCTCTCACATCTCAGTTAATTACAAAGTACCATGATGTTGCATGTCAGACAAAGCTGCTGTATGATAAGCGAGTTGAGAAACGTAGCTATGCGTTATGCTGGGCATACACTATACAATTATTGGGCCAATCTGCCCAATATCGGGGGGGAATAAGGGCCAATACACTGATATAGCCCGCAGTGTATGCCTGCAATATGTGCTGGGTGTGAGGCTGCCAGGTGAAATGTATGTCGCTCTCACAGGCATTTTATCTGGCCGTGTATGCCCAGCATGAGTTTAAGGCAGCCTGTTATCTACATTCCCTCCTAATATCTAAATAGAGCCCTGTTTGCTGCAATTACATTTAATTGTGGGTGAAACTGAACTTCATCACTCACTGATATCATGGATGTTTTCCTTCAGTCTGCAGCTGTCCCCTTTATGGTGATTTATCGCCGCTTCCTCAGGAATGTTGTAGTTTCTGGAGAACGTGAATAATGCGAATGTTGTAGACGGCGCTGAATAAGCAGAAATAATTGTAGTGTAAAACATAAAATTGTTCTTTTCTTTGACGCACTTTTTTTTCTTCAGTATTTTATACAGAACAAATCCCCTTTTCTTGTGATCGTGTCATTCTGACCCTGATTTATGGGCAGTACACACTAGACGTTATGTCGCTCAATCCGTCCTGATCAAACGACATGTCGGCAACATCGTCTAGTGCACAGGTTCTCAAACTCGGTCCTCAGGACCCCAAACAGTGCATGTTTTCCAGGTCTCCTCACAGAAACATAAGTGAAATAATTGGCTCCACCTGTGGATCTTTTAAAACGTGTCAGTGAGTAATGACTACACCTGTGCACCTGCTGGGTGACCTGGAAAACGTGACCTGTGTGGGATCCTGAGGACAGAGTTTGAGAACCACTGGGTTAGTGTGTACGCTCCTAGTGTTCACTCTAGCTCTGGCGGCAGGCGGGGTGCCGGAGCTAGAGGGGGCACTTCTGCACGCGCCTTCTACACTCCATGTTAGTGACGATGCGCGGTCCCGCACATTGTCAGCGTCATCGCACGTCGGACCTGCATGCAGGTGCGATGGGCGACCTAGTCAGCGATGGCCATGCTAACGGATGCCCCCCGCCGTCGCGATGTCGCTTCCGACATTCCGCAAGTGTGTATGCACTTGCCAATACCAGGACCCCCGCCAGGTCTTGTCGCACTACAGGTCAGCTGGGTGGGTACACATCGTTAAATGTGTACCCAGCTTTAGAGTTGAGGACAATACCAGATGGATCTTGTGTGTGTTCCTTAGCAAGCTGCGCATTTCTCGGAGCGTGCATATGGATCTTGGAGCAATTGTTGGCGATTCCAAGTCTTGGTCCAACAGATCAGGTGGAATTGATGGGCATCTGGGCCGTCACATATAGGATAGGTTAGCCATGGGCGTGTAGACAGAACTTCTGTGGATTTCTCAGAGATGAGTGCATGCAAAGATGCGTCTGACCAAGGATGGGCTGGTGCTAATGCGTGCTGCTGATAAAGATGGCGGCTGCCGGCGGATGGATGGAGGTGGCGCAGTCACACAGATGCCACCGTCTTTGAGATTTGCTTTTATTTCTATACATGTACGACTCTGAAGCGCCCCATTTTGGGCCCAGTGACCGGTACACATTGCCTGCACACGTCATGGATATTGGTTGGGTTTACAAAATGGCTGCCCTGTCTCTAAGGGATGGCTACGCTTTCCCCTTTAGAGAATTCACTGCAAGAACGTCCTATCCCAAATAATGAAAGAGAAGTATTAGCAAAGTACTTAATATTCTGACCTAATTTTCAGCCTGTTTTTGGGAACAAACAACAATGTATATGCTTGTGTAGTGAGTGATAAATTTAATATTTGATTTTAGTGTTTTTCTAAATATCCTGTAATATTTTCCCCTGTATACGTATTACGTGTGATGTGATGATTCTGGCAAAGTCTATTATCTGTGCAGTGAACGTATTTACAAGCTGCATTGCCTGCGATTTGCCCACCAGCTTCCTGGTAGGACAGTGGGCCTGATTCAGAGCCGGACGCTCCCGCAGCTTTAGCAAGTGACCAGGTGATGGTCGCGATGGTCACGACCATCGCTGCTTGCTACGAGTCCCTTGTTGTAGGGTCTCATTTCCGCAAGCCCCGGTGAGCTTCTTGCTCTAATAGAGCCGGAAGCTCACCCACTGACATCACTCGTGATGTCAGTGGGGCCGCCCCCAAACTGCAGGCGTTCCTTCGGGAACGCCTCCGTTTGGCCAGCCACCCCCCCCTGCCCGCCTCCAAAATGGGGCAAGCTGTCAATCACAATCGACAGCTTCCCCGCTTTGGTGCGAGACCCGTAGCGACGGAGCGCCCGTCGCTGGCCGGGTCTCACGCATGCACATGCCGGAGCCGGCTCCGGCATGCGCAGTGGGGGACCGTCGACCCGCTTGCGAGCGGTTCTGAATCAGGCCCAGTGTATAGAACCTTCGGATGGCAGCAATTTGCTGCATTGCAGGGTAAGAAGAGGGGAGAGGAAATACACTCGGTGTATTTAGGTATGCATGATTTTTAGTTACTTACTTTAAGTTTTATTCCTAGAAAATCTCTTCTAGGAAGTAGTAGAAGACTCCACACACCCTCCATTTTAATGTGACTTACATTGCAGTCCTCCTTTTAATCATTAAAATTGGGAAATATGTTCTCCATACTTATCCTTAAGTTTACAGTGTGATTTTTCTTTCCAGAAACCATATCACCTAAATGGCTGTACAGTGCGCCGGGCTGGGCCGGCTGTACAGTGCGCCGGGCTGGGCCGGCTGTACAGTGCGCCGGGCTGGGCCGGCTGTACAGTGCGCCGGGCTGGGCCGGCTGTACAGTGCGCCGGGCTGGGCCGGCTGTACAGTGCGCCGGGCTGGGCCGGCTGTACAGTGCGCTGGGCCGGCTGTACAGTGCAATTGAATGCACTACAGTGTAGTTATCAAGGCATCTGAATGCTTAAAAGTATTTTATAGGGAACATTGCACAACGCCACTGTCATTTATTCCTGCAAGGCCCTCTGGATAAAATGGGGTCTACCCTGATTTCAGACCTACGGTTACTGAATTGGAGGCGCGCTGTCCAGATCAGAAGAGTTTGATGACGCCCTTTGGAAGCGATAAGAAACTATTTTGTAGTGGTCTGTGGAGAAATAGAACACACTTTTTAAAACCAGGTTAAACGTCCAAATAAAATTGATATCCAGCTATTAAGTCATGTTAAATGTGACCGCACCCAGTGCTGAGACTTAAATCAAAGTATTTGCTTTCGGCATTTTTGCCATTATGAAGATCAATTACATCTAATTAAATTGTATTCTTGAATGTTCATGGCAGTAAATTCAACAAATAAAGCATTACAGAAATGTATTACACTACATCTACGTTATACAGACTCTCCGTGTACATGTTGTTCAAATGTTTTTTTGGTATTTTATTTTTATCAAGCGCTTAACATTTGAACAAAAGACACAGACAAATGTCTCCTTATCTTGACTGAGCTGGAGCAGAATCCGGTATGTTTGCTGCATTCCCTTAGGTAGAGGAAATCTGTGAAATAAGACTGCAGGAGATTCATGTCTTGGAGGGGCCAGTTTCCGCAATGTAGCCCATCTTATTATTGGAGTGTTTCCTTCAGTCGTCATTCCCATGGCTGTCCAAATCCTCCAGAGATAAACAGGATGTCTTCCTGGCCTTTCCCTTGGTCTTTTTTTTTTTTTTTTCTTCTTCTGCATCTGATGGTCATTGTCTCACAGCGTTCTGATGACACTTCAAGAACATCTGCTGAATAGATTTAGATACTTCTATTTTTACCTCCTATTGACCACTTAAGACATAGGCATATTCCCAATTACGATCAGCTTCGACCGGTCATCATTCACGGTCCAAAATATCCCTTTGAAAGTGGATGTAGAGTGCATCTTGTTTAGAGCATGATGATCAATGATCTCTGACATGCTGGTATTTTAGGGCCATAAACTATACAATTTGCTTGTAAACTACAGTAAGAAACTCATCAGCCCATATTAAGAAAGTGCAATGTGATGTATGGAAAGGCTACAGCATGGGTTCCCAGCCACGGTCCTCAAGGCACACTAACAGTCCAGGTTTTAAGGATAGCCATAGTTGAGTACAGGTGACTTAATTAGTACCTTAGTTATTTTGATTTAACCATCTGTGCTTAAGCATGGATATCACTAAAACCAGGACTGTTAGTGTGCCTTGAGGACCGAGGTTGGGAATCGCTGATCTACAGGTTCTATACAGGTAGTCCTAAACTAAAATATCCAAGCGAATTCTGGATTATATATAATTAAACATTAAATATTTGAAGGTTTTGATTAAAAAGTTGGAACACTCTGGGTTATAAATACTTCTATATAGTAGGTAGGTCGGTTTCGCAGTAGAAGATAGGGATCTCATAGGTGCGTCTGTGACTGTAGAATTGCAGCAAGAGTATTTCTGGATATAAATCATCCAACACTGTAATAATTCACTTCTCATTTATTACTCCGATATTGGTAGATTGTGTATCGTGAAAGCTGTTTCCAATAATATAAATAAATGACGCGTTTCATGGGTCGCTGCCGGCTTCACATACAAGCTGCGTTGTGGCGCTGCTTGGTCCATCCGGGACTGCTCTATTAATGAGGCTGTCTTGCATTACTACAGTGCAGATTGTATGCGACTTCCTACTTAGACCATTCCTGGTCATCTACTTGTACTGCTGAACCATTTAGTTTCTCATCTGATGAGCAGACTGTGACCCGTGAAACGCGTCATTGGTATCGTTGGAAACTCTTAACTGCTGTTATGAAACACCATCTACTCCAATAGAAGTGCTGTGGATTTTGAAATTCTACTAGGTCGGTTTGCATGACACGATGAGACAACGTGATGTTTTCTGGTTGATATAAAGCTTTAAGTCCGGGGTGGTTTTATTAGAGGCTGTCAGGTTATGGTAGGTCTTGTAGTTGCTCAGCTGCAGCTGTCTAGCTATAATGGATGCATTGATGAAATTTATAGTTCACTCTAATGTAGGAAAAAGGAAATTTTACCAAACGGAGTGAGGTTTTTGTTTCCCACTAACAGCGGTTGTGGTCTGTTTTGCCGACATTGACCATGTCCTCATTCATCATGTCAGCAGTGATGAAATGTCAAAACGAGTAGAATGTCGTCAAAACGTACCTGATAGTCTAGCTGTATATTTTTTGTGGCTGGCTGTGACGTCCTTATGATTTCTGGCTCATCATGCAATGGTTCTGGCGGTGAGTATCCATCCCACTAGTGCCTAACCTAATACTCCACTGCAATGGTTCTGGAGGTGAGTATCCATCACACTAGTGCCTAACCTAATCCTCCGCTGCAATGGTTCTGGCGGTGAGTATCCATCCCACTAGTGCCTAACCTAATACTCCGCTGCAATGGTTCTGGCAGGGAGTATCCATCCCACTAGTGCCTAACCTAATACTCCGCTGCAATGGTTCTGGCGGTGAGTATCCATCCCACTAGTGCCTAACCTAATCCTCCGCTGCAATGGTTCTGGCGGTGAGTATCCATCCCACTAGTGCCTAACCTAATACTCCGCTGCAATGGTTCTGGCAGTGAGTATCCATCCCACTAGTGCCTAACCTAATCCTCTGCTGCAATGGTTCTGGCGGTGAGTATCCATCCCACTAGTGCCTAACCTAATACTCCGCTGCAATGGTTCTGGCGGTGAGTATCCATCCCACTAGTGCCTAACCTAATACTCCGCTGCAATGGTTCTGGCGGTGAGTATCCATCCCACTAGTGCCTAACCTAATCCTCTGCTGCAATGGTTCTGGTGGTGAGTATCCATCCCACTAGTGCCTAACCTAATCCTCCACTACCACAACCGAGCCCTAACCCTCCATTACCTGCAGAATGTCGACATTTTAACAATGTCGACAACAACTATTGACACTGTGGTTTTGACATTCTGAATATCAACATTTGGGGGGGGATTGGTCAGCCGCAGGGCTTACCACAAGGCTGCAGCTCCCCGAATTTAACACCCAGAGCTATTCATCTTTGCAGCCTATTTTCTCACGCAGGAAGCCCTGTGACTACCGTGTGGTAACCCATGGGTTCTGGATTAAGTGCCAGGAGCTATTGTTTAACCGCTCACGGGCAGCCGTGGTAAGCCCCAAATGCCCTACTTACCGCAGATTTCAGTTCACATCACAGACTGTTGTGAACAGAAATCCGTGTGAAGTGCAGCCAAGTGGACTTTAATTGATTTAGCCCCGGGCACTTGTGGTAAGTGCCGCTGGTAACTTAATTGAGCCCTATGACTGCATCTCCTAAGAGCAGTGTGCCTTGTGTGCCTGCTGCTCCAGTCGTTGGGTGGAAGAAGTGTTACTAGTAAGAATTGTCTAAATGAAGATAAAATATAGTGCACAATAATCCGCACCTGTAAGAGAATGCCATTGTACAGTTTGAATGTTTCTTTGAAACTCAAGTTGAGTTTCAGCTGCATATTTTGTACAATGATGTCTTTTTAATTGTCAAACTGCCAAAGCAGCGGCTCACCTCTATTTCAACAAAACACTTACATGATAATCTGCTCGTGTATCCACAAAAACAAATTTGCCTCCCCTGTGTAAACTCGTATTCCCTTCCATCAGCTGGACACTGAGCCATGCCTCTTTGTATTGTTAAATACATGTGGCAGGGTGGCCGAGCTGGCTTTTAATACCACATGAAAAAAAAAAAAAAGATATCTATTGATTGAAGAGAAAATCATCTTAGCTGAGTGTACAAGGCCGGAGGGATGCTGCTGAATAATGAACGAGCAGGCAGCGCTGCGGAGTGCCTGAGCGCGCAAGGTCAGACCCAGAAGGACATGTGAAGGATTCACTTGATATAGGAGAGGAACATTAAACCACAATAGCACGTTAGCAGATGTCTGTCTCACTGTACATTTAATCACTTCACAATCCTCGGGGCTATTACATCTGCAGCTTAAACATGGAATCTGAATTAAATGTGCTATTGGTGAGCCAGTAGTCGTGGCATGTATGGACGTCTCTGCTTGTTTCTGAACCTAGAGAACAAAAAATGGAGAAGGGGGAGGGGGGTCCTTGTAGCCCAAATGTTGCTAACCGCTTTACACCCCTTTATATACACGTTAAAAGATTTACGGAAAAGCAAATGGCCTTTTGATACCGATTTAATAAATGGATGTTTCCCACTTTTTAGAACACATGGTATAATGTTACTAATTAAGTTCTAGGGAAAAATGTAACCCCCGCTGTACGAAATAGTAGCGGGAGATGTACTAAGCCTTGGAAAGTGATAAAGTGGAGAGAGAGAAAGTACAAACCAATCAGCTCCTGTCAGTTTACAGGCTGACAGGGGCAGATGTATTAAGCTCTGGAAAGTTATAAGGTGTAGAGTGATAAACGACCAACCAATCAGCTCCTAACTGTCATGTTGCAGACTGTGTTTGAAAAATGACAGGGGTTGGTTGGTTGTTTATCACTCTCCACTTTATTACTTTCCAGAGCTTAATGACAGGAGCTGATTGGTTGGTACTTTATCTCTCCCACTTTATCTGTCTCCAAGGCTTAGTACATCTACTCCGTAGCCACAGGTGAATTCTGTGATGATATAACTGTACAGTGAAACGGAGGTGACTTATAATACCCTTTTTTTTTTTTTCACTAGACATACTATATATTTGAAACTATTACTTATGGCCTGATCCTCTGCAGCAGTGTAGTGAGACCCCATATGTGTGTAATATCTCTGCTCTATGCAGTATTCGCACTTCTCAGTCCGCATCGGTTTTGGATATTTCTCTGATGACATTAGGGCGGAAATGCTCGCATGGTGATTACGGGGAGATGTATCAAACTTTAGAGAGCGATAAAGTGGAGAAGTTGCCTAAATCACCCGATCAGCTTCCGACTGTCCATTATCTAGCACAGTCTGAAATGACACAAGCTGATTGGCTGGTTTTGGCAACTTTTCTACTTTCTCTATAAGGCTTTATACATCCGGTCCTAGGTCTTTCAGGAGATATGAATTTGTGAGTCAAGTGGGGATATATACTAAGCAATTGCTTTTCAAAACCGCCTCTTGTTGTTAGTTCTGGCTGTGGCATTAAGATCGGCAATAATGTTACAGGCAAAACATTGCTGGTTTGGGCATTTAATATTATTGACCTTTTAAATCTCGCGCCCCGAAACCGCTGACAAATGCCGCTTAGTATATTTGACCCCAACTCTTCTTTCTGTAGCAGGTGGCATATCGTGTAATGGTATCCTATTCAAATAATAATTTAAATTAATATAATTCTCCACAGGGGGTCTGCAGCACTTTACAACGTACATAAACAGGAACATTATGAAGAGAGAGACACACACAAAAAGTGACTTGCAAACCAAGGACAAACATTGCTGCATCAGCAGTCATAAGACCCAAATTATCAACGGGGCGGCCGAACCCAAAGGTTTTGGGCCGTTGTTGGCAGTGGGGAAGAGGTAATAATATAAGTCAGGGAAGGAAAATCCCAAAACTGAAGAGGGCCCTGCTCGTGAGAGCTTACAATTTAAATAGGAGTCTATATAAGACAGAAATACAGTGATCACAGAATTGTTTTGATTCACAATATTTATTAAAAATAATAATAAAATCACGATCGTAAAGTTTTGACTAATACATCAGGGTCGATTACATAATAAACAGGTGATCAGCAATGATGATATTAGCAGAGTGTCCAGATGAACACATTGGTCAACCCAACCACAATATATGAAAATGGTCTGCTGAGTTAGGAACTCAAGTTCTAAATGATATTTAATTGGATGAAATCCAGGAGACTAATGTCCATAAAGGAGGCTCATTCACTATGCAGCAGCAGGGCGTAGTTTTGTGGTATATTCTCCAAATTGTAGGCACAAGTCAATATGACGTGTGTAGCAACGGAGGCTGGAAGATGCCAAGAATTAGGCAGTTTTAGTCTAGGGGACAGATGAGAGAAGGAGGAACACAGATTCTTTATTAGGGTAAAAATGGGCGTTTGTTTACACTGATCATTTGGGAAGTCTGTCAGTAATGAGGACTTTACTCCTTTTAAAGCTGTTTCAGCCCATCCAGGTAATATTTGACTGTTCCAGTGCCAGCAGGTACCATGCTGTAGACTGAAGTAATAGGGAATAGGACCAACATGACTCCCTGCAGTAGTAGGCTCTGTATGATTTGTGTACAGGCATGTATTCATCCCATCTCGCCTCACTGTAAAGGAAGCGGGCACCGTGGAGACTCCCACATAAGTGAATTCGGAGTTAAGACCAGTCATATTTAGAAGGACACAATCTAAAGGGAAACGCGTTGTTCTCTTGCCAGATGATGGCACAGGGTGCACTCCCATTTTACACAACATACTTCAGAAAGATGATTAGAGAAAGGTAGAAATGCTTTAAATTTCCACATCCCTTTGCCATGCTCAACGCACTGCTAAGGTTGCTGCGCGTTTTACTAGATTTCATTGGGACCAGAAGTGCTTTGCTTGTCAGGAAGCTTTTGTAGAGCTGTGAATTTAAAGTCAAGAGCTCTTTCCTTGTTGACTTAGAATAAGGAAACAGATGAAAGGAAGCTCTTTGGTTATCTGCGAACCAGTCAAAATATTCTCCTTTGTTGCACCCCATTTTGTTGAACACCATTCCAGATTTTAATTCATATGTATTGTTGTTGACCCTTTGAAGACATTTTACTCCTTTGCCCACCATGTCTGTTCTCTTGTGTCTAGTTCCTTCATGTGTAAAGCTTATGTATTTTGTGGATCTTAACACCAGGGGTGGATAGAATGAAATAGTCAGCCATATCCAATAGCCTGCTAGATCTTTTAAATTATATGGGCACCATTAAATTCTATAAAATATATTCGGTCCAAGCTAACCTATTTTGCCATAGAACAGGGCGCTTGTGAGCTTTAGTGTAGCAATGTATGGTCTCTGCTTGAGAGTAACCTTTCCTTTGGTTACCCTCCATAACATACCAGGTTCTGCAGCACTAAGACTGTCTAGCTGCACACTAGTCATACACACAGAAGAAGGTCTGTTATTTCATAAGGGCAATTCAACTCTTGGTATATGTGTGGCATTACAAAGAATTAAGACACCCCAACATTGCACACTTTTCTGTGCGCCTCTGTGTATGGGATACGTGTGATGATAGTGGTCCGATCGTTTGTAGGGCACTTTGCAAGGGATGTAGTCGGCAGCTCGACGGTCAGAATCCCGGTGCTGGCGTCCCGACACCAGTCAGAATCCCACCTCCAAAATCTCGACCGCTGACATTCTGACGGTGAGGGTTAGGGTTTGGCTGCAGGAGGGGAGAGTTAGAGTTGGGCTACAGGAAAGATAGGTTAGGGTAAGGTTTAGTATACTTATAAAATGCTGGCGGCATTCTGACTGTCGGGATGCCACTGTCAGTATTCTGACCATTGGTATCCTGACTGCCTGGTTCCCGTTCCCGTACCCAACCCTACCCCGCAATGCATGGGTATTCAACATGTGGCTCTCCAGCTGCTGTGGAATGACACATCCTAGCCTTCCCTACCACAGTTTTGCTATTGGGGCATGCTAAAGCTGTGGTGGTCATGCTGGGATGTGCAGTTCCACGGAAGCTGGCGGGCAGCATGTTAACGTAAAGTAAGCTCTTAACTTGTCATTGTGCTTGGAAGCCACATCTACTAACTTAGTTAAAATCTACCAAGTATACATTAATTCACGTATGGTGTGTATTTATATATCAGGCTTTCCAGATTAAATCTATATAATAAATGGTTTGTAAATGGCCTCCATTGATTATGGAAATTGTGACCTACAAGATCATAATGTCCTTTAAAGGTCTGAATGAAAAGCATTCTGAGTCTCTAATACATTAATAGGGGATAGGACCATTCAGAATGTGTAGGCTGCTTCTGGGGATTACACACATGACCCTTCCACGGATGGCTTATAATGTTACTTTATCCTGGAGTTGAACACTCTCTACAGTTGAAATGCTATACAGCTCTCCCAGGTGAGATTACCTGATGGAAACACAACTCCAGTAGGTCTTAGATTGTAAGGGTCAAATCTGCTCTCAGCCAAACACAGCAGAAAAATTACTTTGTACAAACTAAAGTTTTTCATACCCAAAAGTCTGGTTTCAGCTACATAAGTTTAAAACAAATACATTGAGAAAGTAGAAAAAGCCAGAGGCTTACTAATACCTCTTTTCCACCAAAAACCCAGGTCCGACCTGGGTTTTTGGACATGGTTCCAACCCTGGTCAGACCCATTTACACTGCACCTTTGATCTGGGTTACTCCCAGGTCAGCCCTGTTCACACTGAACTCAGGTCTGCCCTGTTAAACCTGTGAGGTCATAAAAAGTGGGAGGTGAATGCTCCACAACCACCAATCCGCTCATTTTAGGCATGATCCAGGTCAGATAACCCGGGTTGCACCGTTTACACTGCACCATTACCTGGGTCCATCCTGGGTCCAACCCTGGTAGCTACCTGGGTTGGATTGCAGGGTCACTTGACCCAGGTTATTTTTCAGGGACCCTTTTACACTGAGCTGCAACCCGGGTAGACCCAGCAAAAACCCAGGTTTTTGCTCTGGTGTAAAAGGGGTATAATGGTGTATTGGAAGTAAGGGACACATGGGGCCAAATGTAATAGGGTGAGAGTTTAGAAAAGTGAGCGTTTCTGACACTTTTTAAACTTTGCCAAAGTAATAAAGTCCAAAAACAAAGTGTAAGAGCGAACTCACATGTTTTTTTAGACTTAAAAAACTCTCACGATTTAAAATCTCATTCAGATGTTTTCCCATTTTGAAGATAAAACTCAACCAATGTGAGAGTTTACTGCTAATCTCTCACATTTTCTAAACTCTCACCCTATTACATTTGGCCCATGGTGCCTTATTTGTAGGGCAAGATTTATTACCCAGTATCTCATCCATGTGTTGTTAAGCATCCAAGACTTAATTATTCTGTGCAACCAATGGAAACTTCCAATTAAATCAATCATGTTGTTAAGCAGGCAGTATAAGATAGCAGTGCACATCACCCTTCCTCTATTGATATGAAATAATTGTATTAAATGCAAAATATATCCTACTTAGGGGGCATCTCAGTTGTATCACGGTGCCCGCAGCTTCCGTCTAAAGTGATGGGAGCCATTCAAATGTTAATGCTAATGGGTGCGAGTGGCCATTATTTCTGCTTGCACCCTGCTGAGGTGGAGAGCAAAAATAGGCAAAAAGTCTGGCTTTTGGTCGCCCAAGCTAACATTTGGGCAGTGCACCCATTGCTTTGCTCCGATTAACTGCTTTTCTCGCCTAAACCCAGTTTGCTTGGGCGCGACATGCGTGATAAGTAATGGGTACTCGCGCTCATTAGCATAAACAATTACATATCGCCTGTAGGGCACCCATTACTTACAGGCGCGATAAAGCAATCGAATCACCCCCTTAAAAAAAAAAAAAAAAAAATTAAAAAAAGTTAAATATACTGTATATAAAAAAAATATAATTTTCTTTTTAATATATACTGTATAAGGATTGGTTGTTTCATGGAGGGGACCATGTCTATTTGTGTATTATTGTAACGGGCCACCCTTACTCTAAGGTAATATGAACTGTCCATCCATGGAAATGTATTCGCCACAGTGAAAAATTCATAGCAAGCGGTAACGTGGGACACACTTTATCCCGCAAAAAGATTCCTTTGCTCTTTTAATAATACAAATTTTTAGTGCAGTGTCTCCTTAAACACTCTGCAGTGAGTTATGTGATGTATATGTCTTCAGATGTCTTCTTGGAGGATATAGATATGTTATCAGTAGTGATTGGTACAAATATATGTTACCGGTAACCTAGGGCTGCAAGTGGACCCGAATCCTCTGTATTCAGCGCCCTTTGTCAGCTATGTAGTCTATTAGAAACCACCTTTTTTGAGGCCCTTGAACAAGTCATACTAACAATTTGGACCCCAGTAAAGAAAGAGGTTGAGCACCAGTGTTTTAGGGCTGTGGAACTGGGCACTTATTTGTTAATGTACTCTGGATTTGATCGATTTATCAGTAAATCGTGCATGTGTCAAGTTGCTCTGCGCATTCGCCAAGGTACGTGACCGTAGTTTTACGCAGTGACTACTCGCAGTGTGATTGCCAGGGAGCGCTTGGTGGAGGTAACCGGGAGTGATGGCAAAGAACGCAGGCATGTCGCGACTGTATCGGGGGTGTGTCACATCCTGTGTCTGCGATCCCAAGCACAAGAATTATGGCCCCGGCATCTGTCCTTGCGCCCATTCTGCGGGAGCATAGGCTCACTCAGTACAGCGATAATCAAATGGTCTGCAACTGATGCTGCGTCTTCGCACGCAGATGCTTGAATTTGCAACGGGTTCAGTACATCTGTGATATTTGCATATTTCGCATAGCTGCGTACACAGACACAGGCAGCCGCATTGGCGTACATCTCTAAATCCGGCCCTATGTTAATATTAGAAGAGGTGTTTAGGTGCATACACAACGATCTGAACGATTTGATGAACGAACGATTTTTGACTGCATTAAAATGAATGGAATCGTCCAAATCTGACTGCAAACACATCAGTTGTCAGATATCGTTATCTGACCATCGGGAACGCGCATCGTTCATCGTTCAGATATGTCAGATTTTCCTTCAGATATGAACGATTGAACGATTTTTTAAATCGTTATCGTTCAGATCTGAAGAAAAATCTGACCATGTGTGTGCCCCATTAGAGAAAGGTAAGGCCTATTGCACAGGCCAGATATAATTTAAAACTGTGTAGTGTTCTTCTTCTTCTAGGCTTGCACTAGTTTCACATCCCAAGCGTCTACTTTGTAAGCCATATTCAGGGTTTGCACTTTTTGTGGTAGAAAAGTGCAGCGTTCCGAGCCGCTGAAGCTCTGCCGCATAACCCCTCCCTCAGCCTCTACTAGCGAACACACAGCCTAAATGCCTTATGTAACCTCCTAATGTATCGTTACTGTGAATGCTTCATAAAATTCCGCTCCACAGTGTTCTAGTGCTGGTCATGCTAAATCTTTTTACCGTTCTGAAATGCTCTCTGCATTTTTCACATGGCGGGGTGTCACAATGAGCCTTTGGAATTCCGATGGGGAGGCTTCTCCATGCCGCAGATCATCCTCCATTCCAAATTAGTTGAGGCCACGCTGTCTAACAAACAACTTATTCAGCAGTTAATGACGTAATAAAGACATGTAGCTCTAGGGGTTATGGGCACATGAAACCCTTGTGATTCACATTAGTAGACGGTATTTAACATTAGTGAAGGACAACTGGAATCTAGTAACGATCATGTTAAAACTATTCGCATCCATCCAAGCATGCAGCCATCAAGGAGACCTAGGATCAATATAGCTGTTTTAAAACCAATAGTCTGTAATGTACTACACTTGCCTGTGTCTCGATCTGCCTGTTTGTATATGAGAAGCAGACTCCCTCCACACCATTTGTTCATGTGATCATTGTTTAAGTAAACCAGTGATTTAGTTTGGTGTATTGAGATTTGCTAAAGCATAAAACTGGCTATGTCCAAATCTCGCAAACTGTATATTTGCTCATTTGACTGAGGGAAAGTTGAATTCCTTTTGTGACAGATTCCACTGTTGCTAAGTAACAATAGGAAGTAAGTCTCCAGGTGTGCCTGCCTGTCATGCAGTTTTGAAAAATCTAATGTTAATAGCACAGCCTGCGTTAAGCTAATACAATGTAGATATTAACACATTCCTGGGAAATTCAGCTACAAAACTGTGCCCTGCCCTCTGTGTTGTACATCTTCTGTAGTGCCTTGGTATTGGTGTCGACCGTGCAGCATGGCAGATAAACTATATCGTTTATATCTATCGTTCACCTCTGCCTTTGTGCACTGATGATCGACTGACGCATATCCCGGCTGCGATCGTTTGGTCGGTAAGTGTGTAGACCAGGGGGTCCCAAACGAGGTCCTCAAGGCACACTAAAGGCCCCCATACAGTACATCATTGCAGCAGTCGTGCAATTTGCAATCGATTTGTGTATAAAAATCTTTCCCTTTTTCAATCAATTGCAAATTGCACAATTGTGCAATCAATTGCTGATGTATGGGGGCCTTAACAGTTCAGGATTTAAAGATAGCCATACAAGTGTCTTAATTAGTACCTCAGTTATTTTCATTTAAACAAGCCTGGATATCACTAAAACCTTGACTGTTAAGAGTGCCTTGAGGACCGAGGTTGGGAACACTGGTGTACACGCACCTGCATACGTACCAAATCGGTCTGTCAGCCAAGTCTGTACTCTGCATTAGTCGAGTAACCACAATGAGCTGACTACACATGCGGCAAAATTGGGCATTTGGCCCGTTTATCATAGCACATATTGCCCTAAAAACAAGCTTTGTGATGACACAGCAATTTAGATCCGTTTATAAATTTGTCTATCAGAAAATGTGGTCCGAAGATAACGGTCAGCCTGTATGTGGGGGTCACCTTTCTGGCTTCTCTAAAGCTGGGTACACATTAGGAAGACTGATCGGCTATCCGGCCGATTTCCAATGTAGCCAGATCTACTCCACTTTATCCACCCTGGCACATAGCCAAATCGGCTGGTCGCTGATTATGACTCAACATGAAGCTTGGCAGACTAGTCATCGGATACGTCCCACGGTGATATTTTTGATGAACACAGTGACTTTGGTTTGTGTGTCAGAGCTAAATCTTGTCGCAGACCATAAAATAACACAATCTCTATAGCACTGTTTTGCTCAGACACCTTCTTTTTTTCAAATTAAGATTTTCTTTAAGTTGGTGTTTAATCGGGTTCTATATCTCTCCTGACATTTATTAAATATCAGGATATAAACCTAACTAAATATTTGGGAAATATGGCAGATAAATGCCTAAAGTGCACACTGCAGAACGCACTATTGCAAGGGACTGTGGGGATTAAATACAATCTAACAAATTAATTAATTGCATACAAAACCACATCAAACCATTACACAATTAGTTGCATACAGAAACAATGGATAATGATATTTAAAGGGTATAATTCAGTTAGAAGAGTGGGGATGTACAGTAGCTCTTGGGACTATAGCTATGCAATTGTAAACCCACTTCAGGGCCACATTTTATGAACAAAGCTTAATACCAGCGGCATATTTCACTTAGTATCGCAGTGATACAAATGAAATTGACACTGGTATCCATGAAGATTACCCCTTCGGCAAGGTCCAGCAAAGTTCCTTTTTCATCGGCGAGGTCCTCCGCTAGGCTGCTGGCAGCCTAACGTTGCCAGCGACGGGCTTCTGTGTAATGTGCGTGCGCGACTGTCCATCTGTGCATGGCACTTTAACCCAGCGTGGACCCGGCAATGTCTGGAAGGCTTCGTTGAAGCCAGAAAGACAGCGCTGGGTCCCCATTGCCGGCAAAGATGGCGAGAGCGATGCTGTGACAAACAGCGGTAAGCTTAGATTACCGTTGTTTGTTGAATAAAGAAAAGGTTACGTAACCCCTTAGCGAGCGCTAAAGGGGTTATGCATTGTTGATAAATGGGGCCCTCTTGTCGGGACGTGCAGTTTACCCGCAATTGATGCCCGGGGCTTAGCTGCAGTAAACGGCATTTTCCGACTTGCTGGCTGCGATGATGTTACTGCGACTTTTCCTTGAGGCATTAGTTAGTGTGGATTTCTATTCAAAACTTAGGAGGTTACAAGCAGATATAGGCTAGTTGCAGAGTTACAGTGTGGGTAATTGAATAGCTCATCCCAGGAACTTCTAATTGAATTCCCCTCCCCAAAGAGACATTTTCTAAAATGTAAAATAAATACATGACTCAAGTAATGGAAATCTCTTCCTAGCAGTATTCTACCAGGTAAATGTTGTGCAGGGTACCTTCGGCCATATTTTCATTACTAGTAAAATAGTGCCCATGTGTCCCCAGCAGAAAAAAAGCAATATAACAGGCAGACAAAAAAAATAATTGGTGAAATTGGGTATATGGGTTACCCTGTGTGATTGGACCCAGGTTGCTTCTCAGAGAGAGCGCTAGAGTTTTTTGCATATTTTCCTTAATATAACAGGCAGGGCTCAACATCAAATGTTTGTTCTAACCTAGAGCTAAAATATAGTAAAAAATAAGTCAAAGTAAATTAGTCTGGGGAAAAATAAAAAGTTGAAATCCTATAATCAGGTAGCAGCACTCTGACGTAGAAGGGAATTAACAGTGCGATCTAAATCTCGAGTATATAGTAATAAACATATGCGGCAACACCTAACCCTTCGTTGGCTTGTTGCAGAACTTGCATGTTGGTCTTTAGGGGGAGAATTGTACGGTTTGTGAACTCTTTCTTTAATGCAGTGATAAAGCTGCTATGTGGGAAATGAAAAGTATTTATGCCAAAGTTTGACTGGTAACTCTTCCAAGACTTGTGTGTCCAATTTCACTCTGTTTTAGCTTTTTGAAAAATCCTTTTTGTGGTGATTGGGTCCTCTCTGGGCTCTCCAGCCTCACATTGCAGGAACTTTGAGCCTCCACTGCTGTAGTATAAACCTCTGAATCCACTACGGATATCAAATCCTCTGAACTTCCTGCTGCCAAGATCTGGCCCTCAGAAACCCCTGCCCCACTGCCGAGATCCGGCCCTCAGAGCCCCCCACCCTAATCTCACACATACACACTCTGCAAAGATTTGGCCTTCTGAACCCACCTACTACGGAGACCTGGCCCTTCCTGCACCATAATTAAACTCTATGAATACTGTTGATACAAGGACAGGGGAGAAGCTGGCAGGGCTGCCTTTGTTGACTGACTGTGTTTTGTTTTCGTTTTTTTAATTTTTACTTGAAGGGTCCTTGGAAACATAAAATAGTTTGTGTAACCCAGAAATCTGTGCAAAGACCGTGATACAATACATTGTAATCTGCAGATCTTGTACTCAATATAAATGGTGTGAACAGAATATATACATACGGTGTTTAGGTGAGGGTGGGATTGTGGGGTTACATTTTCCGGAGGGGACTCTTTAAGGTTTGAGACTAGAAATACGAATGAGCATGTTAGTCTGTTAATGGTATACTCAAGCTATAATGCGTTGCCCGTAATCTCGTTCTTTACGGAACAACTATGACAAAACCTGTATAGGTGCTCCATAGACCTCTTGTAGAACGGCGTGGATGGGGACTTCAAGTTGGACTTTTGATTGTATTGACGATGTGACACTGATAAGACTGGGTAGAGGCTATGCAGAAGACTGTCTTCTATAGCAGCGCTTCTCAAATCAACCCCTCGGGACACGCTAGACGATAGGTAGTATGATCCAGCCTGATCGGACGACTTGTAGGCAACCGACTCTAGTGCAGTGGTTACCAAACTTTTTTTTGAATCATGGCGCCCTAGAGTACCAGCACTTTTTTACAGCACCCGTGGGCCAAAAGATTCTTAATGAGAAATTCAGCAAACATTAAATTAAGTAAATTGTTCCTATACATCACCCTCAGGTTCAGTTATGTGGTGGTGGACAGGGCTGTGCTATTTTTTTATACACATATTTTTTGATAGGCAAAACCAGTGCTAATGACTGCCAATCACACTGGCTACAAAATCATTTTATGTGGTACTGGAGCACCAACCCGAGGAACCCATGCAAGTGCTCTGAGGCACCCCAGTTTGGGAATCACTGGTCTAGTGTGTACACTCTGTCGCTGACCGTGCGCTCCCACGCATCGTTAGTGACCTTGCCCGTTGGACCTGCATGCAGACATCAGCAAGGGCCACGCTGCCGAATGCAGCATGGCTCCCGCCGTCGCAATGTCGCTCCCAGTTTGTATGCACTTATCAATGCCGAGACCCCCGCCACGTCCCGTCGCATGACAGGTCGGCTAGGTACACATTGTTTAATGTGTAACACAGCTTAACAGTGCAGGTTTTCCTGATCACCTTGCTCGCACAGGTGTATTCATTACAGATAGACACCTTTTACGTGGTGGCTGTAATTATTTCACTTCTGTGAGGAGACCTAGAAATCATGTGCTGTTAGTGTGTCCCGAGTACGGAGTTTGCGAAGCCCTGCTCTATACTATGCTGCATGGTGTGATATGCTGGGAATCCTGTCTTTTGTGTGTAGCAGATATTTCCTTCCTGATCTCCCTTTCTGTTTTTGGTATCAGTCCCAGCGTCCACCTACGCCAGTATTCTGCCAGCTCAAATGTGAGCAGCTCTACCTGCATTTGCCATTGTTATTTCAGAAGGAAAATGCAGGTTTGTCACTCATCATCAATCATTTTATTTTTTTAATGGCTGGCAGGTCGTTTCCTTTGCGCAGAATTGCAGAATTCTGTCCTCTTGTAACAGGAAAATATTTGAGAATGTTATGAAACAGCTTACTCTCCCTGACACAATCTCAACTGCTTCACATGAGTCACTGACCACAAGATCGCTTGACACTAATAGGACAAAATGACTGCGGACGGTTCTCGCTAAAGCCTCTTTGCATCCGCCTTGAGACTATTTGGAGACTGTGAGTGTGTTGGGGGTGTAGTGTGCCTTTATCATGCCCCAGTGATGTCACTTCCTAGGGGGAGATGTATCAAGCCATGGAGATAAAGTACCAACCAATCAGCTCCTAACTGTAAATAACAGGAACTGATGGGTTGGATTCATCTCCTCCCTCGTGAGTTATATTGTATATTGAACAGTCTGTTTTGTCAAATTTGCCATATCAAAATTGAAGCATCTCTGCTTTTAGCTTGACTGCCACCATTAACCATAATGTTAAAGGCTAATATATATTCCATAGACAAAAAACCTTAGTTTCCCATGTCCCATTAAGGCTTCATTAGACATGATCTGATATTTCACAAAGCCTACTGAATTTCTGCCACTCAAAGTCAAAAAAGCAATGAAATTCTGATCATTATGGTATGCCATCACACCCTGTGGTTAATTGCAGATTCAGCACTCTCACAGAGTGAGATTGCGGTCACTCACAAAATGGTGGAGCTGCTAATACACAGAATCGTGTGCTCATACACAGGGCTTTTGCCATGAAATTTGGCCTGCAGCACCAAGCAACTGTTCTACCTGTTGTACATGCCAAATTTCAGCTGGGTGCCTCTAGTAACTTTTGAGTTGTAGACCCTTAAACACCATGCCCCCCTCTCCGGAATTCTCTATGGGAGAATGCCGTTTTTTTTCGTTTTAGGCTTAATATAAGGGCAGGACTCTGCCCTTATAATTTTTGCGGGCCTCTGCGGTCTTGAGTCTTAATGTGGTGTATTTTTGGAATTAAAAAAAAAATACATCCTGCCCTGGTTAATGCTGTACTATTCCACATAAATCCTGTTTTAGATATGTGTCACTCTTACAGCTGCTCTGGCTCTCTTGGGAATTTGTGCGTCTGCTGCTTCTTTCATTATTACGTGATACATTCCACCATTACACCTTAGGAGAAAAAAAATTGAAGTTCTGGGTTTGACTGAGCTGTTGACTAATTTTTTTTAATTTCTGCTACATCTAGTAGATTTGTTTTCTAATATTTAAGTTTCAAAATTACTTACTATACAGTTAGATTTGCACCCTTAGCACTCAGCTCTAAATGAGGCCCTTAGTGCACATTACCTATAAGGAGAGAAGAGCGAAGACGCCTGTGTGAGTCCCTGTTACCTCTCACCTCATGCACCTGAATTGTGCACTGCCTGGACACTCCCTATTGAATGGTTTACAAGCCATGCTTCCTATAATGCATTGTAAGAATATAATTTTTTTATTTTTTTTATTTTATGCTCTTTATGACTAGGGCGATAACCCATGGTAACTCCTCACCCCACAGCCTCTCTTCCAGGTGCACACTTTGTTATTCACCATAAAGAAGCAATTGCATACACGTGTCCTCAAATCGCGCCAAATAGTCCGATTTGGCGCCACAGATTTTGCTACTTAGCTGCACCGTGTGTCCCCCCCACCCTCCACACTTTTTTGCAAAGTATATTTCTTATTTGCTTCATTATTGCAACAAAAGTACAATGCCACGGGTGCCCTGGAAACTGGAGCTGGCACTGCATGCAGCAGCTGTGCGACTCAGGCGCTAACCTGGGTAAAGAGGCAAACGATAGAAGACCGATAAGTGAGCCGCACTATACCTCGCGCCACGCAATGTTGTCTTTAATCTGCGACTTTGTATCCATTCCTTTGTGATGAAAATATTAATCCTAAATGCCTAGGACACGATAAGGAATTTGTATCCAGCTATGACATACATAACATTCTAAATCAGAAGGCACTAGAGTCCAGGAATCGCTACTCATGGCAGAGCATCAAAGTCACGCCGTATGGCACAAACAGGATAGGTGTATGAGGACACATCTGTAGTGTAGTTAACAACTTCATTTTCTAGCAAATATTTTGTATAACTTTTTACTCCATTTGTCACTCTTGCTTAGCAATCTCCCTATTTACATCGTCATTCTCCAATGCAGAGCACATTCCCTCCTGCCACAAGTCATCGTTTTCACCACCCCTCTTCCTAAGACATCCTATCACTCTTCTCTCCAACATCAGCTTTACCCTTGCTCTCCCACCACTACCTCCTTTCACAGCCTTCACAAAATGGTACTGCCCACATATTACCTTCCATGGTCTTCTTTCTCACCCAACCTCTCCTTGCGGCTGCTAGTGACATCTGTCCCAACTCTGGGCCACATGGTAGCCCATCCAAACCAAAATTTCCCGTCCACCATGTACTCCAGCACTTCCAACTTTATTCCTGCCTCTGCATTTCTCTCCCTCACACTTTTTCTCTACACTCTGGAATGCTATGTCTGCAACAAACTCGTTCATCCATCACCGAATCCTCTCCAATTAACTTATCATCCTAGCCATTACTGAAACATGGCTCTTCCCTGGTAACACTGATTTCCTTGCAGAGTGCTCCTATTAAGTAAATTCCTCCATCACTCGCCAACAAGGAGGTCGGGTAGGCTGCCTACTGCTCTCTGGTCATTCCCCCATAACATATGCATTCCCACTCCATTTAACATCTACACATCTGTGTCTTTTCTCTCTTCCACATCGCTGTCATTCATTGCCTCAATCTACTGATTCCCACCCGACCCATGCCAGCCTCACAAGTTCTTGTCCTATCATGCCCTGGCTCTCTCACTTCTGACCTGCATGCCCAGAACACCTATTCTATGAGCGAATGGCTCTTTGCCACCTAATCACAACTAGCAAAGCTACCCGAATTCAAAAATATCCAGCCAGTCATTCAAACTTTTTGCTTATTTGCCACCGTCAACTTGTTCTGTGCCCACCCTCACCATTGCTGATTTTTCCCTCCATTGCTCACAACTTTAACATCTTCAAAGGCGAAATCAATGCCGTGTATATAGATACTACTTCTCGCCAGCATCCCACGCTCCTCTGTATCCTCCACTCCTCTACCCACCCGGAGTACTTTTTCTCCTAGTACTGATGAGGTCTGTAAACTCCTCTTTCCCTTACCCCTCAATCCATCCTCTTGATGACCCCATTAATTCCAAACTCTTCTGCTCTCCTTCCTCTTTACTATTCTTAGCACCCCCCTCCAACCTCTCAATTGCTATTTTCCATTTTTCAAGCATGTAATCAACTCTCCTCTCCTTAAGAACCTACAGCTAGCATCCCATTTCTCAACACCCCTTTGCTTCCAGTATACTTTAGTGACACGTTTACAACTATCTAACCCAATTTCTCTCCATTCACGTCCTCTTTGACCTTCTCCACCATAACTGCCTTCCCTAAAGTGACCACTGATCATCTAATAGGAAAGTGATGGTCACTTCTCCCTACTCGTCTTACTTGACCTCTCTTTCAATTGTCAACCACCCTCTTCTGCACAACCTCCACTTGGCTTTCAGCAGGGTTATCTATTGAGTGACCTCCTACCTTTCAAAGCTCCTTCATCGTCTACCTCTGGCACATCCTCTGCTCCCTGTTCTCTATTGTGGCGCCCCCAAGGCTCTGGTTTCACCCATAGATTTCTGACCTCATTATGACATACTCTACACCCCTGCACTCTTATTATTGCACCTGTCTTGTGCTTCCCCTCTTCTCTAATAACCACAATTTTACACTTAAATGTTGCCTGTCCGGTACAGTGCAAAAGTGCGTCTTGTTGGCTAAACCAATATACCAAAGATGCCCGTCATACACTGGTTAGCTATGCCTGTGGTTTTCTTGGTCTCTAAAAGTTGAACAGAGAGATTCAAAACAGGCACACCAAGGTAGAGATTCATTGTATTACACCTGTCCACCAGCAAAATGTATGTTTATAATCACTAACAATATTATTCAGTGTTGGCAAATGCGCTAGTGTCTAGTGGATTGACGTGTCATGTGTATTGGTTCATTCCACAGAATGACCGTGTCGGTGGCTGGTGCACATTACCGGGCACCTGTAAAATGCAGACAGTGCATGCAGCATTTAGCAGGCTAAGCCTGTGGACTGGACTATAGTGAATTGGTACAGTAGGCTGCATTTGTACAGTGCCCATAATATTTACCTGCACTTTTTTGGCCACCGTTTCCCTTAAAAAACTTTGCAGTACAGACACTCAATATCGCTGCATTCACCTCTTCTAGTATGAAGGTGGCACTAGTCAGGGTTAGAGAACAGAATGTGATCACATTGTATCGCTTACTAGCATATTTACTAAACCTTTTTACTTTGTTGTAAAAACTAATCAAATAAAAGTAATTATGTACAATGTTGTGTGATGCCCATATTGTTAGGTTCGATGATTTAAACCACTGGAAATTGGAATTCCTCTCTACCGAGTCTTATGGTGGGTACACCACTATACAGATATATCTGCAGATGATGGTCGCTCATACACACTGAACGGCCATCACCTTGGTCTGGCCACGGGGCGGGCACGTGTTCCGGCCCCCTCCCCGCGGCTGCCGCTGTGTGTGTACGGGCGGTCTGCAGATATATCTGTCCATCGGCTGTGCAGCACAGCCAATGCGATATATCTGGCCGACGGGCAACAGATCTATATTGGCCGATATTGATCGGTAAATATATCTGTCAGTGTGTACCCAGCTTAAGACTTTATTCTACCTTTATCCTTCTAATCTAGCTCTGATCTTGGTTTAGTGTGTGGGTGCTATAGAAACTGTTTGCAGAGGGTGGGGTTATGTTGTCTAACTTTGCTGTAAGTGCTCACTGTAAATTTACTTTCAGATTGGAAAAACATTTAAGGTGTGTGGCCGTTTCTTTCTTTGTTAGGTATTTTTTTTGTTCTCGCATTATAAAGACCATTTGTAACGTTCAGAAATCGCTACATTTAGGCTTCCTACATTTTTAAAATGAAAATCTGTGACACATACTTTTTTTCTTTTAACGGATATTCTGTTACGTTTATTTTCATTGCATTCCGCTATAACGTGAATAAAAACAAATGTATGTACACTACTTAATTGCAAATAAAAATTAAAAAAATCTTGATTAAATAAACATTCACACCATTTATTATCCATTATATGCCGCCACAAGGGTTCAGCAGCGCTGTACAAAGTACATAAACAAATGAGCACACAAGAAAACCGTTATTAACAGTAAAAAAACAATGCAGGACAAGGACACTTAAAAATCTGTTGAAATCTTTTCACAATTGTTTCCCATATGTACAATTTAAGCATTTCCATTGGTTTCGACATAAATAAACCTGTCTGGGACAGGTCCCCACAGTTGGTTGGTGCATCTTTAGGAAACTGCTTCATCATGAAGATCAAATCGAAACTTTAGAAAAATGGGCCTGATTCAGACCCACTCGCGAGCGGCTGTCCGCTCGCAAGTGGGTCGATGTTATGGACTGAGCATGCGCACGACGGAGGGAGCTCCGTCGTGCACATGCGCCAGACGCGACGAGCGAAGGAAAGTCCTTCGCTCGTTGTGTCCGATCAAAGGGGGCGTGCTGTCAATGTTGATTGACAGCACGCCCCCTTTGGTGGGCGTGCCGGGGGCGTGCCTCCCTGACGGGGGCGTTCCCACGGGAACGCCTCCCGTCAGAAGCCGGCCCACTGACATCACTAGTGATGTCAGTGGGAGTGATTTTGGCTCTGATAGAGCCAAAATCACTCCGGAGCTTGCGGTTGAAAACCTCAACCGCAGGCTCCGGCTCGCAATTTCGATGGTCGCGATGGTCTCGACCATCGCGGCCATCACAAAGCACGCTCGTATAGCCTGTGGGTGGTGACCCACAGCTATACGAGCGTCCAGGAGGATGCTCCATGAAAATGGAGCCCGGCCCTCATTCAGAGCGTGCGCTCTGCTCAGAGCGTACGGCTCTGAATGAGGGCCAATGTTCTGATTTGAGTTGCTAACATGGGAGGGGGATGTGAACGATGATGGATGAGAGATTTGTATTGTAGCTACTGTAAGCATGATCAGAATGTCCCCGGGGCTGGGGCACCTGTGCATATTTCCGCAGCCTCCATGCGCACCCCTCCCTAGTTGCCGAACATATCGATGTGCAATGTCCTCTTTGCATAATTTATTTCTTGGGCTTCCTGTTGAGCTTCCTCGCCGTGGTGCGCATGTCCGAGAACAGCGCTGACTTCCAAGGGAGGTGCCTCCTGTTCAGAGTGTGTGTGGCTGAGCGGGAACATCACTCTGGAGAGGGAGCACTTCACAGTGGAGGAGTGGTGGCCGGAGTCCACCTGCAGGTTCTTCGTATGGATGGACATCGGTATCCGATGGTCACTAACCAT